>JAWNON010000217.1:0-46925 GCA_035045945.1 Drosophila anceps
GTTGTTGCTCCTCACGAATGCCACGACGAAGTGTTAACTCCTCCCTCCTTAGATTGAAGACCGTCCTCGGATTTCCTTAAATCTTCAAGGACAGCTCTCAGAGAGGTTTGCTGTTTATTTGCTTTCCATTTCCGATACATCTTGGAAAGGAAGAATCCTATGACCAGAAGAAAGATGATGAGTGCAGTAAACGTCGCAGGCCAGGTTACCAGTTTCTTTCGACGTCTCCGATGTATTGTAGATTTTCGAAGTTTAGCCTCTGAAGATAAGGTAGGCTCAAGATTTCTTGGTGACCAGTGATGTTGAGGAGAGTTGATGTTGCAGAACCTGGATGTCTTCGGACGCTGCTCCTCATGTTTTTGTATATTGACCCGTTGATATTAATTTCCTCGTCGAATGTCAGCAGGAATGTACCATGGATAAATTTTTCTACTCCGCTGTCCCTTAATGAAAAATATCGAGCCGACGCATTAAGAGTATTTATTTCTGGCACAAAAAAATCCCTTAGCGATATTTTGTTTTCGGCAAGACCTAAAGATTTGCCATCAGCTCTGGCTCTAGCACAGGAAGTTGAGTCAAACCATGAGCGCTTCCAATTCGCAAATAGCTTTGCAAAAAAATCTGAGGAAAGAACTCAACGATACGAGCAGAGAAACGCTATGGAAAACAATTCTCCGAATCCCATGAAAACTCCATTTTTCAAACAGAAACCTCAATTTGGTAATAGCCCAAATATAAAGCTGGAGCCACCACAGCCTATGGATATTGATTCTTCGCGGTTTAAGCAACCGACTCAATATCCAAACCAAAACAATGATCCATACCAAAATCAGATTTCAAAAAGACCAAATAGTGGAACGGCCAGATACACCGGGCCCAAACAACAAAGAATTAATCACATATCGGTAGAAGAAGCTCCCAAATGCCAGATAGACGAAGAATATCGAACAGTGGCAGAATCTGAGATATCAGATACCGATGACCAAGTACAGCTCCAGGAAGTAAATTTTTTAGGAATAGCTCCCTGCTACCGTTCGTAAAACGATCGATAGCAGGAAAGACAATAAAATTACTAATCGATACAGGGGCAGCGAAAAATTACATAAAACCGATGCCAGAATTAAAAGGAGTAATTAGTGTTAAAAAAAATTTTTGGTTAAGACACTTCATGGCTTTAATCCAGTTCAGGAAAAATGCCTTATGCATCTTTTTGGCACCAACGCCACATTCTTTCTATTGCCAAATCTAACAAGCTTTGACGGAATAATAGCGCTGGACCTATTAAACGAAGTTTGTGCCACTTTAGACTTTAAAAGCAGCACGTTAAAAACCCAGTCCGGATCCGAAAAAATTCAATTCCAAAAAAGTTTAAATGTCAATTTTACAGAGGTAAAAGACATAGAAGTACCCAGGAATCTGAGAAAAATTAACAAAAATGTTAGAAGAAAGAATAAGCGTTTTCGCTGACCCAAACGAAGTTTTACCTTACAACACAAATATCATAGCCACAATCCGAACAGAAGACGAGAACCCGATCTACTCTAGGCACTATCCATACCCGTTGGGGGTTTCAGACTTTGTCAATAGCGAGACTAGTGACATGTGGAGGGCTAATATTATCAGACCATCAGTATCCCCTTATAATAATCCCTTGTGGGTAGTTGACAAAAAAGGAGTAGACGAACAAGGAAATAGGAAAAAACGCCTTGTTATCGACTTCAGGAAATTAAATTCTAAAACAATCGATGATAAATACCCTATACCCAATATCACTGCAATTCTTTCAAACCTCGGACAAGCCAAATACTTCACAACTCTTGATTTGAAGTCAGGATTTCATCAAATCCTTCTCGCGGAAAAAGATAGGGAAAAAACCGCATTTTCTGTAGGGAATGGGAAGTACGAATTCTGTAGACTTCCCTTCGGTTTAAAAAACGCTCCCGGAATCTTTCAGCGAGCAATTGATGACGTCCTTCGCGAACAGATTGGCAAATCGTGCTATGTTTATGTAGATGACGTGATTATATTCTCTGAGAATATGGAAAACCACGTAACCATATTGCTTGGGTATTAGACAAACTGTATAACGCTAACATGAGGGTATCACGAGAAAAGTCCCACTTCTTTAAGGAAAAAGTCGAGTATCTTGGATTCGTGGTTTCCCGGGGCGGCATTACAACCAGTCCCAGTAAAGTAGAAGCAATTGGTAAATTCGAACAGCCTACCAACCTGTTCCAAATAAGATCATTCCTCGGCTTAGCAGGCTACTATAGGTGTTTTATAAAAGACTTTGCATCTATAGCTTAACCATTAACTGACATACTTAAGGGTGATAATGGTAAAGCAAGTGCTGGACAGTCAAAGAAAATTCCAGTAAGTCTCAATGAGAAGCACAGATTGTCTTTCGAAAAATTGAAAAATATCTTAGCCTCAGAGGACGTAATGCTTCTATACCCTGATTACCAAAAACCATTTGACTTGACCACAGATGCTTCGTCTTCTGGTTTAGGTGCTGTTTTGTCACAAGAAAAAAAACCAATTACGATGATATCAAGAATCTTAAAGACAACGAATTGAATTTCGCGACAAATGAACGTGAGCTACTTGCGATAGTGAGGGCTTTAAAAACCCTTCGAAACTATCTCTACGGCGTAAAGAATTTAAATATATTTACATTTGCCGTTTCCGACAAGAACACAAACGCGAAAATCAAAAGGTGGAAAGCGTACATTGATGAGCATAATGCCCAAATTTTTTTTAAACCGGGAAAAGAAAACTTTGTTGCCGATGCTCTTTCAAGACAAAATATTTATGCTTTAGAGGAGGACATTCCATCGGATCTAGCCACTATTCATAGCGAACAGTCTTTGACCTATACTATCCAATCCACAGAAAAGCCAATTAATTGCTTTCGAAACCAAATAATTATCGAAGAAGGCGTTACGGCTTCCCAGAAAATCATTATAATGTTTGGGAAAAAGACAAGAAATGTCATATACTTTTCAGACAGGGATACCTTAATAGAGAAAGTATGTGATGCAGTAAAAAAGGACGTAGTAAACGCTATTAAATGCGATTTGCCAACTTTGGCATTCATCCAAAACAAAATAGTTGAAACCTTCCCTTCCACCAAATTTTGCTATGCCAATAAATTGGTTATTGATGTCCACGATAAAAACGAACAGAAAGAAATCATAGTTACAGAACACAATAGAGCTCACAGAGCGGCCCAAGAAAATATAAAGCAGATACTTCAAGATTATTTTTTCCCTAAAATGACCCGCTTGACTAATGAAATTGTCGCAAACTGTAAAATCTGTAAAAAGGCAAAATATGACCGACACCCACAAAAACAATACATCGGCGAAACCCCCATTCCCAACTACGTTGGAGAAATACTTCATATCGATATATTTTCCACAGACAAAAAATATTTTCTGACTTGCGTTGATAAATTCTCTAAATTCGCCATTGTCCAACCCATAGCCTCTAGGACAATAATTGATATTGAACCCCAAATATTGCAACTCATGAACTTCTATCCCCACACCAAATTTATATATTGCGACAACGAACCATCGCTAAATTCGGGAACAATAAAGTCCCTTATAAAAAATCATTTTAATGTTGAAGTTGTAAATTCTCCCCCACTGCACAGTACCTCAAATGGACAGGTAGAAAGATTTCACAGCACTTTAGCAGAAATTGCCAGATGCCTGAAACTGGAAAAGCAATTAAATGATACAGTTGACCTTATTCTCCAAGCAACAATAGAATACAATAAGACAATACATTCGGTCATCAATAAGAAACCAATAGAAATAATTCATACATCCCCGCCAGAATTTGAAGAGAAATAAGAAGTAGAATCGTAAAAAAAAAGGGTGGGGGGGAAAAAAAAAAAGTTGACACCCTTGTTTGAGGAAGTCACGGTTGAAGCCGACTTGGGGACAACGGATCTTGTCAAGGGGAGGGAGGTACATAAGGATAACATTAGATAAACGAATCATCCTTCTAGTACTCATTCTCTTTATTCTTAACAGGGTTTGGATACTATACCTTCTACTATTAGGACCAATGACAACCGGAAAGATAACAAACTACTCGAACTCAGAATACATCCCAATACTGGACGGGAAAGCTATTATTTGGAAAGATTATGAAATCCTCAGACACTCAACTAATCTTTCAATGTACTCGGAAATTACCGATGAGACAACGGCATTGATGGTTCACTTTCCTTTATCTCATATGAGATTACTTCTTGAGTCCGACGTACAACATATAAGAAATCTATTGGAAACAGTTAACATTCATCATAGACAAACTAGGAGCATTAATATACTAGGAACAACTCTAAAGATAATAGCAGGAACACCAGACTTTAATGATTTCGAAGAACTTAAATTCCAGCAAAAAGAATTAGCTAATTCAATAAACAGGCAGGCTTCAATAAATTCAAAAGTTCAGGAGAAAATAAATAAATTAACAGAGTCAGTAAATATCATCATTAAATTTGCAAAAGAGAAACAGATTGAGACAGGCGAACTTTACCGAACTTTGCTCAATAGAAATAGAATTATGATTTCGGAACTTGAGACTCTAATGTTGTCAATTACACTTGCAAAGATACAAATAGTGAATCCGGTAATTTTTGATTCAGAGGATTTAAAGAAAATTGTAAATGAGCACTCTGCAGGGCTAACTATAACTGATTTCATTGAAATATCTTATGTCCTTCGAACTAGCGAGGGAGGAGTTAACACATCCGGCCTGACATAAGTCATCGGCCTAAATTCTGCATGGGCAGCAAACCTGCAACTATATTTCTGCTTCCCATGCAATCGCTTCTCCGCTGACAACGCTACACGCGCGGACGTCGCGACGAACTTGATCCATGCAGCATAATTGCTGACACAGCGATTATAGGTCAGGGCTAGCTTAGCATAAGAACATTTTGTACTTTTAGTTTTAGTCTTTTACGTACAATAAACGGAATCGGTCGATCCAAATTAAATATTCCATACTTAGTGACATCGCACAAGTAAAGAACTATATTAACTTATATATATATATATTGTTAAGGAGGCTATGGTAATGTAATTGTAAAGTTTTTCGATATGCCTCTCCCCCAACTAGACGTAAAATTTCTTTAGGGTCAGGAGGAGGTGACCAGCTTCTTGCTCAAAAATTTAAGGAGATGTAAGCTTCCAAAATTTTCGACGGTCCTATGGTCGTTGATAGATCGTTCATATATTTTATCATGGGTTGTCAAGGCGAGTATATGTTTTTAGATTTCTGATATATTGGAAATGGTATTTTCTTGTTTATATAAAAATCTTTAAATTATTCACGACACAATAAATATTTTTTTGTTTTTTTTTTTTTATTTTGCAGTCTACAAGCACGGCATCAAATTTATATAATTGCAGATGGGAAGAAATTTCGTATAACGAAGATTTTCTCCAAAATTTGAAATTCATGATTCTTTGTAGTCAGCGACCTGTGCGGATAACGGCTTTTAAATTTTCAACATTATCTCTTCAAAGTTTTACTGCGGTAAATATGCTATTAATATTAGCAAGTTTTCTCTACCATAAATATATATTTTTAGATTCTAAGTACATCAATGAGCTACTTTACATTGCTGCGGTCAATTTATTTTGATAAATAGAGATGAAATAAAAAAGAATTATTTATGACTACATAGATTTTATGTTTTTTTACTTCTATCGATGACACCAAAACTATTGTTACGCATATTTTTCGTGTAAGGCGGCTCCTGGATTAACCGGCTCACATGGTCAGCAGATCGAAAGCACTAGGAGCGCTATTGTTACAATTAGCATTAGTAGTTATAAGCGGATAATGACATTAGTAGTCGTAGCTAATGGCGGAAGGAGCGCAGTGGAGATTGTTATTTATAGTTTTCAGACCATTGTATATAGAGTAAAAGCACAAGGAGCACAGTTGTACTTAATTTAAAAAAAAAGCCTGCGAAGTTACTATTGTTTAAAACGATATGGATGATATACTATCAGCTTACCAAAATATATAAGATAGTTTAATTTCGAATTCAAAATTCAACAGTTCAAGCGAAATTTGTCAATCGACAATTCAACGCTGCGTATCGCAGTGAAGAGAGAAAAGCTGTGATAAATTGCGAAACGTGAAAGAAAAGAAGAAAAGTGTGAGTTGCGAGTGTAGACACTAGAGTTGCGCTGAACGGTGCGGCAGGCTACGCGTACTATTTATAATATCAGACTTACTAACAAATGGCGCAAATAAATTATTCAACGAGTAAAATTATTTTCTCATGCTTTTTCCTTTATCTGTGCCATATGTTGTTAAAACTAACTGTAACTTAACATTGGCCGCCCGACGGGGCGAGTCCCCTTGGTAGATAATAAAAGAAAAAAAAAACACTAAATCGCAACCTCCACGAGGCACGTCCCGCTGGAAACTCTAAAGACTTGTAGTTTGCACGAGAAGAGTTTTGCGCAAAAACCCCGAAGTAAGACACCTGCGTGTGACCTATACAGTACCAGCGAATTATATTTCGTGTCTATATGTCCGCAGATATCACTAACCACAACCGACGGCCCCTGTAGTGACTACCTCACACAACTGAAATATGTAATAAGTAGTATTACGTTTGTAAAAATTGGCTGGAAGATCAATCATCCAAATCTTGCAACTGGTTCTCATCGAATTCAGCTAACAAATTTTGTTTTTTTACTACTGTAATTACAATACCGTCTAATACCAACATTGTGTAATCTTGTTTTTAAAGATTTTATAGTTTTTTGACATTGATATTTATGTTCCCTTGTCAATTTAGCATTGACTCTGTTTATTGTTGTTAATATGTTTTTTGTATTGAGTTTTTAATAGTTGCGCCTGGTGTATTAATGTATCTGGTCTTATAATTTTATCAGAATTGATAAATTTTTATGATTTTTCAAATTTGTCTTTTTAAGCATTTATTGTTTTTGCTAATGCATTCTATTCCATTATTTGATGGATATATTGGAACCTTTTACCGTTGTAAAAGTACCATCACGAACAACTTTGACCATCACGTATGGTAATATGCTTAATACCATGTCCTTTTCAAAAATTTTAAATTTTCGTTAATCGTGTCTAAATTATTTGCTCTGCTCATATATCGTTTTTTGAAAATTTTATTTTGTTTTACATATAATGTCAAAAGAAATTGACAAGTAGTTACAACGGTTAATATTAATATCAGTATCTAGAGAGCGTTGAAATCATCTGTATGACCGATAATTTTAACGTTATTTACGACATTTTCCGTATTGTCTTTTGCTTGGGTATCATCACTACCGAACCAACCCATGTTGAAAATAATGAATATTAATTGTTATAATAAAATATACTAAAAAACTTAAAGATTTCATGGAATATTCTGATCTTTTTTTGTATTTAAATTATTTGAAAAAAAATTTCTTTACTTTGTTCTTCAAACATAAACTATTATTTTATGCAGCTATGCTTATATGCATAGCGCCAGAGACTTGGAAATATTGTTAATTTGTGCACATGATTGGTTGACACTTTTTAATTTAAACAATTAATTGTCCAATCTTATATTATTAGTCATAGCCTAACAGTGCTTAGTAGTTTTCTAGTTGCACGATGAAGTGCATCAACTAGGGGTAGAAGCTTATATTATTGGCAAAATCGGGCATATGCATTTCTGCAGCTCGTTTGCGTAGCTTGTTGATGTCCTTGATGCGATCCTGTGCACGTTCTTGGTCATCCTTCCTAGATAACGTTTTCAAAAGATTTTGTTCCAGATGTATTTTCTGTAGTATGCTTTACTCTGCCACCGCGCTTTGTCTTTATGCGTGGCTTCTGTTGTTGACGTGCCGTATACTTATTAAGTGTGAGTGGGCGCGGTTCATCGGTGGGATGTAACTGTAACGCTTATTCTTCAAATGGTTGCTCAAATACAGAGTACCTGCAATAGCAGCATGCAACAGCGCAACCAGTTCATGCGACAGCAAGCGCCTATGTACTGGTGGAATGGGCAAATAAGCGAAATCCGCGTACATGCATTCGGGCGAGAAGAAGCTACCAACAGGCCCGCGGTAGGCCGACGTATGTAGAATTACAGTTAGCGTATCAGGCGGCAAGAAGGCAGCTAAAGAAGGCCATACTGGCGAGCAAACGAGAGTATTTTCTCGACTTGTGCGACTCCGCAGAATTTGACCCTTGGGGCAGAGCATACAAGACCATTGTCAAAAGACTATACGCCGGCAAACAGGTGCAGCCCACAGATCGTTTGGAGCAAAAATCAATCGTGGAAACGCTCTTTCCACAAAGATTAAGCTCCATTCATGGCCCTGACTATGCGACAGCTAATCAGAACTCGGCCAGTGATAACATTGTCTTGGCTACAGACGATGGAATTTTAGTAGCTGCTAGTAGTCTTAGATCCAACTCTGCCCCCGGGCCAGACGGGATCCCAAACCATGCGCTAAAGCTAGTCATTGCCTTGCACCCGGGAACGTTCACAGAATTATACAACAAATGTATGACTGAGGAAACGTTCCCTGCAATCTGGAAGATGCAGAGCCTGGTACTATTACCTAAGGCTGGGAAACCGCCAGAAGAGCCATCTTCTTATAGGCCAATCTGCCTCTTAGACACCATGGGGAAGGTATTTGAAAAATTAATCTGCTCTAGGCTAGAGACTGCAATCGCTAGCGCCGGTGGCCTGTCGCCAAATCAATATGGATTCCGGAAGTCCCGGTCAACAACAGATGCACTAGGTAAAGTTGTTGACCTTGCCACTTCCGCCATCCAAGGGACCAGATGGAAACATGGGACTAAGCAGTACTGCATCATAGCAACTCTGGATGTTAAAAATGCGTTTAACACAGCCAGCTGGGATATGATACTGCATGCGCTGTGTCTATATAATATCCCTAGATATTTGAAAGAGACAATGGACATGGCTGCTTCCACAGCTATCTGAAGCGATTTGGCCATGACGAAACTGACGAATGCCCCTGGTGTGGACAAGGTCTGGTGGAAGACGCCAACCACGCCCTCTTCGTGTGTGGACGTTTCCTCGAGGACAGGCGATGCCTAGAGGAAGCAATGGGCCGCTCCATTAGAGCGGACAACCTAGCCAATACCATGCTGGAATCGGAGCTCCTTCGCGGCCACGGTCATGGTGGAGCTCCGCAGAATTGAACAAAGCAGAAGACGAGCTGAACCCGTTTAAGTTAGCGCAAAGCGCTTGCGAAGCAATGCTTTACGGCCGTCCCGCAAGCACTGTGCGCTACACTTAAATTATGCATATAAACTTTGTAAATTAATTTAATGTAATAAAAACGAACATAAAAAAAAAAAAAAAAAAAACACACACACACACACACACACACACACACACACACACACATATATATATATATAGACTAGATCATTTAAATCCAGAAGAAACACAAGAACTAAAAAAATCCTCCCAAAAAAAAAATTTTTACCCTTATATGTACAATAAAACATAAAATAATAACCATACATGAGGACCCCATCTATAACCATCCTTATAGACACGAAATGTTAGAACAAGGAATCATACGAAAATCTAATTCACCCTATTATTCACCTATATGAATCGAACCTTAAAAAGAGGACGCTTCCAAAGCAAAAAAATACCGCTTAGTTATCGACTCTCGCTGTCTAAATTAAGGTACTATACACGACAAATACCCAATACCCATCATGGACGAAATTCTTGATAAATTAGGGAAATGTCAGTATTTCACTACCATCGTCCTTGCAAATGGACCCTAAATCGATCAAAAAAACTGCATTGTCAACAAAACAAAGTCACTAAGGGTATTACAGATTACGCAAAGCCAACTTAAAATTAAAATTAGATAAATAAGAATTTCTAAAAGGGAAACATAATTCTAAGAACCACAGACGGAACCACAGAAGGAATTAAACCTAACTCAGACAAATGAGCAGCTATATTGAAATTTCCAATTCCCAAGACATCAAAAGCAATCAAATCTTTCCTAGGCCTTTGCGTTTTTTTCCGCAAGTTTATCCTAAAATTGCCAAAATTGCAGAGCCCCTGACCTTAGGAATCGAAATAACCAATCAAGACTTCATCGCAGCCTTCGAGAAATTAAAAGTACTCATAACAAATAACCCCATACTAACCTACCCAGATTTCAATAAAATATTTTCTCTAATCACAGACAAAACCAATGTGGCTATAGGAGCAGTCCTCTCACAGGCCCACAAAGCAATTTGTTTTGCTAGCAAAACCCTAAACGATCACCAACTTAACTATTCAGCAATAGAAAAATAACGATGATCTATCGTATTGGCCACCAAATACTTCAGACCATATATTTTCGAACGAAAATTTCAAATCCTTTGCAACCATAAACCACTAGTAGGGTTACATAATATAAAAAAACCAAATATGAAACTGCAAAGATGGAAGATTAAATAAAAAGAATACGATTATAATATCAAATACTTACCAGGAAAAGAAAACTACGTAGCCGATGCCCTCTCTAGAATCAAACTAGATGAAAATTTTCTAGAAAAAGAAATTAGTAGCTCCCAAGCAACCTTTCATAGTGCTCAAGACCAAAAACCTAATTCCTAATTCGGAAAGACCCATAAACTTATATAACAGACAAATTGAATTCATAAAAGGTAACGAAGACCAAATATATATTACATATTACTTCCACAAAACAAACATAAAAATAACCTATATAAAAATGACTGACACCCATATTTTCATAACCTCTCAGATTTCTCAATATTTCAAAGAACTCTAAGGACCTTATCAAAACTAAGATATATCCTCACTTTTGCAGAATTTAAGGAAATATTCCTTTCAAATCACAAAAAGTTATTTCACTCCGGTAATACAAAAACTCTCACTGGTTCAGAGAAAAGTTCTACTTCCCTGAGCACCAAAAATTAATGCAAAATATCATTAACGAAATTTGTAATCAATCCAAATCTGAAACCAGGAACACAAAATTGATTTTCGAAATCACTATATAGCCCCAGGGAAAAATATGTCATGTCATATGAAATTTGTCAATCGACAATTCAACGCTGCGTATCGCAGTGAAGAGAGAAAAGCTGTGATAAATTGCGAAACGTGAAAGAAAAGAAGAAAAGTGTGAGTTGCGAGTGTAGACACTAGAGTTGCGCTGAACGGTGCGGCAGGCTACGCGTACTATTTATAATATCAGACTTACTAACAAATGGCGCAAATAAATTATTCAACGAGTAAAATTATTTTCTCATGCTTTTTCCTTTATCTGTGCCATATGTTGTTAAAACTAACTGTAACTTAACATTGGCCGCCCGACGGGGCGAGTCCCCTTGGTAGATAATAAAAGAAAAAAAAAAACACTAAATCGCAACCTCCACGAGGCACGTCCCGCTGGAAACTCTAAAGACTTGTAGTTTGCACGAGAAGAGTTTTGCGCAAAAACCCCGAAGTAAGACACCTGCGTGTGACCTATACAGTACCAGCGAATTATATTTCGTGTCTATATGTCCGCAGATATCACTAACCACAACCGACGGCCCCTGTAGTGACTACCTCACACAACTGAAATATGTAATAAGTAGTATTACGTTTGTAAAAATTGGCTGGAAGATCAATCATCCAAATCTTGCAACTGGTTCTCATCGAATTCAGCTAACAAATTTTGTTTTTTTACTACTGTAATTACAATACCGTCTAATACCAACATTGTGTAATCTTGTTTTTAAAGATTTTATAGTTTTTTGACATTGATATTTATGTTCCCTTGTCAATTTAGCATTGACTCTGTTTATTGTTGTTAATATGTTTTTTGTATTGAGTTTTTAATAGTTGCGCCTGGTGTATTAATGTATCTGGTCTTATAATTTTATCAGAATTGATAAATTTTTATGATTTTTCAAATTTGTCTTTTTAAGCATTTATTGTTTTTGCTAATGCATTCTATTCCATTATTTGATGGATATATTGGAACCTTTTACCGTTGTAAAAGTACCATCACGAACAACTTTGACCATCACGTATGGTAATATGCTTAATACCATGTCCTTTTCAAAAATTTTAAATTTTCGTTAATCGTGTCTAAATTATTTGCTCTGCTCATATATCGTTTTTTGAAAATTTTATTTTGTTTTACATATAATGTCAAAAGAAATTGACAAGTAGTTACAACGGTTAATATTAATATCAGTATCTAGAGAGCGTTGAAATCATCTGTATGACCGATAATTTTAACGTTATTTACGACATTTTCCGTATTGTCTTTTGCTTGGGTATCATCACTACCGAACCAACCCATGTTGAAAATAATGAATATTAATTGTTATAATAAAATATACTAAAAAACTTAAAGATTTCATGGAATATTCTGATCTTTTTTTGTATTTAAATTATTTGAAAAAAAATTTCTTTACTTTGTTCTTCAAACATAAACTATTATTTTATGCAGCTATGCTTATATGCATAGCGCCAGAGACTTGGAAATATTGTTAATTTGTGCACATGATTGGTTGACACTTTTTAATTTAAACAATTAATTGTCCAATCTTATATTATTAGTCATAGCCTAACAGTGCTTAGTAGTTTTCTAGTTGCACGATGAAGTGCATCAACTAGGGGTAGAAGCTTATATTATTGGCAAAATCGGGCATATGCATTTCTGCAGCTCGTTTGCGTAGCTTGTTGATGTCCTTGATGCGATCCTGTGCACGTTCTTGGTCATCCTTCCTAGATAACGTTTTCAAAAGATTTTGTTCCAGATGTATTTTCTGTAGTATGCTTTACTCTGCCACCGCGCTTTGTCTTTATGCGTGGCTTCTGTTGTTGACGTGCCGTATACTTATTAAGTGTGAGTGGGCGCGGTTCATCGGTGGGATGTAACTGTAACGCTTATTCTTCAAATGGTTGCTCAAATACAGAGTACCTGCAATAGCAGCATGCAACAGCGCAACCAGTTCATGCGACAGCAAGCGCCTATGTACTGGTGGAATGGGCAAATAAGCGAAATCCGCGTACATGCATTCGGGCGAGAAGAAGCTACCAACAGGCCCGCGGTAGGCCGACGTATGTAGAATTACAGTTAGCGTATCAGGCGGCAAGAAGGCAGCTAAAGAAGGCCATACTGGCGAGCAAACGAGAGTATTTTCTCGACTTGTGCGACTCCGCAGAATTTGACCCTTGGGGCAGAGCATACAAGACCATTGTCAAAAGACTATACGCCGGCAAACAGGTGCAGCCCACAGATCGTTTGGAGCAAAAATCAATCGTGGAAACGCTCTTTCCACAAAGATTAAGCTCCATTCATGGCCCTGACTATGCGACAGCTAATCAGAACTCGGCCAGTGATAACATTGTCTTGGCTACAGACGATGGAATTTTAGTAGCTGCTAGTAGTCTTAGATCCAACTCTGCCCCCGGGCCAGACGGGATCCCAAACCATGCGCTAAAGCTAGTCATTGCCTTGCACCCGGGAACGTTCACAGAATTATACAACAAATGTATGACTGAGGAAACGTTCCCTGCAATCTGGAAGATGCAGAGCCTGGTACTATTACCTAAGGCTGGGAAACCGCCAGAAGAGCCATCTTCTTATAGGCCAATCTGCCTCTTAGACACCATGGGGAAGGTATTTGAAAAATTAATCTGCTCTAGGCTAGAGACTGCAATCGCTAGCGCCGGTGGCCTGTCGCCAAATCAATATGGATTCCGGAAGTCCCGGTCAACAACAGATGCACTAGGTAAAGTTGTTGACCTTGCCACTTCCGCCATCCAAGGGACCAGATGGAAACATGGGACTAAGCAGTACTGCATCATAGCAACTCTGGATGTTAAAAATGCGTTTAACACAGCCAGCTGGGATATGATACTGCATGCGCTGTGTCTATATAATATCCCTAGATATTTGAAAGAGACAATGGACATGGCTGCTTCCACAGCTATCTGAAGCGATTTGGCCATGACGAAACTGACGAATGCCCCTGGTGTGGACAAGGTCTGGTGGAAGACGCCAACCACGCCCTCTTCGTGTGTGGACGTTTCCTCGAGGACAGGCGATGCCTAGAGGAAGCAATGGGCCGCTCCATTAGAGCGGACAACCTAGCCAATACCATGCTGGAATCGGAGCTCCTTCGCGGCCACGGTCATGGTGGAGCTCCGCAGAATTGAACAAAGCAGAAGACGAGCTGAACCCGTTTAAGTTAGCGCAAAGCGCTTGCGAAGCAATGCTTTACGGCCGTCCCGCAAGCACTGTGCGCTACACTTAAATTATGCATATAAACTTTGTAAATTAATTTAATGTAATAAAAACGAACATAAAAAAAAAAAAAAAAAAACACACACACACACACACACACACACACACACACACACATATATATATATATAGACTAGATCATTTAAATCCAGAAGAAACACAAGAACTAAAAAAATCCTCCCAAAAAAAAATTTTTACCTTTATATGTACAATAAAACATAAAATAATAACCATACATGAGGACCCCATCTATAACCATCCTTATAGACACGAAATGTTAGAACAAGGAATCATACGAAAATCTAATTCACCCTATTATTCACCTATATGAATCGAACCTTAAAAAGAGGACGCTTCCAAAGCAAAAAAATACCGCTTAGTTATCGACTCTCGCTGTCTAAATTAAGGTACTATACACGACAAATACCCAATACCCATCATGGACGAAATTCTTGATAAATTAGGGAAATGTCAGTATTTCACTACCATCGTCCTTGCAAATGGACCCTAAATCGATCAAAAAAACTGCATTGTCAACAAAACAAAGTCACTAAGGGTATTACAGATTACGCAAAGCCAACTTAAAATTAAAATTAGATAAATAAGAATTTCTAAAAGGGAAACATAATTCTAAGAACCACAGACGGAACCACAGAAGGAATTAAACCTAACTCAGACAAATGAGCAGCTATATTGAAATTTCCAATTCCCAAGACATCAAAAGCAATCAAATCTTTCCTAGGCCTTTGCGTTTTTTTCCGCAAGTTTATCCTAAAATTGCCAAAATTGCAGAGCCCCTGACCTTAGGAATCGAAATAACCAATCAAGACTTCATCGCAGCCTTCGAGAAATTAAAAGTACTCATAACAAATAACCCCATACTAACCTACCCAGATTTCAATAAAATATTTTCTCTAATCACAGACAAAACCAATGTGGCTATAGGAGCAGTCCTCTCACAGGCCCACAAAGCAATTTGTTTTGCTAGCAAAACCCTAAACGATCACCAACTTAACTATTCAGCAATAGAAAAATAACGATGATCTATCGTATTGGCCACCAAATACTTCAGACCATATATTTTCGAACGAAAATTTCAAATCCTTTGCAACCATAAACCACTAGTAGGGTTACATAATATAAAAAAACCAAATATGAAACTGCAAAGATGGAAGATTAAATAAAAAGAATACGATTATAATATCAAATACTTACCAGGAAAAGAAAACTACGTAGCCGATGCCCTCTCTAGAATCAAACTAGATGAAAATTTTCTAGAAAAAGAAATTAGTAGCTCCCAAGCAACCTTTCATAGTGCTCAAGACCAAAAACCTAATTCCTAATTCGGAAAGACCCATAAACTTATATAACAGACAAATTGAATTCATAAAAGGTAACGAAGACCAAATATATATTACATATTACTTCCACAAAACAAACATAAAAATAACCTATATAAAAATGACTGACACCCATATTTTCATAACCTCTCAGATTTCTCAATATTTCAAAGAACTCTAAGGACCTTATCAAAACTAAGATATATCCTCACTTTTGCAGAATTTAAGGAAATATTCCTTTCAAATCACAAAAAGTTATTTCACTCCGGTAATACAAAAACTCTCACTGGTTCAGAGAAAAGTTCTACTTCCCTGAGCACCAAAAATTAATGCAAAATATCATTAACGAAATTTGTAATCAATCCAAATCTGAAACCAGGAACACAAAATTGATTTTCGAAATCACTATATAGCCCCAGGGAAAAATATGTCATGTCATATGAAATTTGTCAATCGACAATTCAACGCTGCGTATCGCAGTGAAGAGAGAAAAGCTGTGATAAATTGCGAAACGTGAAAGAAAAGAAGAAAAGTGTGAGTTGCGAGTGTAGACACTAGAGTTGCGCTGAACGGTGCGGCAGGCTACGCGTACTATTTATAATATCAGACTTACTAACAAATGGCGCAAATAAATTATTCAACGAGTAAAATTATTTTCTCATGCTTTTTCCTTTATCTGTGCCATATGTTGTTAAAACTAACTGTAACTTAACATTGGCCGCCCGACGGGGCGAGTCCCCTTGGTAGATAATAAAAGAAAAAAAAAACACTAAATCGCAACCTCCACGAGGCACGTCCCGCTGGAAACTCTAAAGACTTGTAGTTTGCACGAGAAGAGTTTTGCGCAAAAACCCCGAAGTAAGACACCTGCGTGTGACCTATACAGTACCAGCGAATTATATTTCGTGTCTATATGTCCGCAGATATCACTAACCACAACCGACGGCCCCTGTAGTGACTACCTCACACAACTGAAATATGTAATAAGTAGTATTACGTTTGTAAAAATTGGCTGGAAGATCAATCATCCAAATCTTGCAACTGGTTCTCATCGAATTCAGCTAACAAATTTTGTTTTTTTACTACTGTAATTACAATACCGTCTAATACCAACATTGTGTAATCTTGTTTTTAAAGATTTTATAGTTTTTTGACATTGATATTTATGTTCCCTTGTCAATTTAGCATTGACTCTGTTTATTGTTGTTAATATGTTTTTTGTATTGAGTTTTTAATAGTTGCGCCTGGTGTATTAATGTATCTGGTCTTATAATTTTATCAGAATTGATAAATTTTTATGATTTTTCAAATTTGTCTTTTTAAGCATTTATTGTTTTTGCTAATGCATTCTATTCCATTATTTGATGGATATATTGGAACCTTTTACCGTTGTAAAAGTACCATCACGAACAACTTTGACCATCACGTATGGTAATATGCTTAATACCATGTCCTTTTCAAAAATTTTAAATTTTCGTTAATCGTGTCTAAATTATTTGCTCTGCTCATATATCGTTTTTTGAAAATTTTATTTTGTTTTACATATAATGTCAAAAGAAATTGACAAGTAGTTACAACGGTTAATATTAATATCAGTATCTAGAGAGCGTTGAAATCATCTGTATGACCGATAATTTTAACGTTATTTACGACATTTTCCGTATTGTCTTTTGCTTGGGTATATCACTACCGAACCAACCCATGTTGAAAATAATAATATTAATTGTTATAATAAAATATATAAAAAACTTAAAGATTTCATGGAATATTCTGATCTTTTTTTGTATTTAAATTATTTGAAAAAAAATTTCTTTACTTTGTTCTTCAAACATAAACTATTATTTTATGCAGCTATGCTTATATGATAGGCCAGAGACTTGGAAATATTTTAATTTGTGACATGATTGGTTGACACTTTTTAATTTAAACAATTAATTGTCCAATCTTATATTATTAGTATAGCCTAACAGTGCTTAGTAGTTTTCTAGTTGCACGATGAAGTGATCAACTAGGGGTAGAAGCTTATATTATTGGCAAAATCGGGCATATGCATTTCTGCAGCTCGTTTGCGTAGCTTGTTGATGTCCTTGATGCGATCCTGTGCACGTTCTTGGTCATCCTTCCTAGATAACGTTTTCAAAAGATTTTGTTCCAGATGTATTTTCTGTAGTATGCTTTACTCTGCCACCGCGCTTTGTCTTTATGCGTGGCTTCTGTTGTTGACGTGCCGTATACTTATTAAGTGTGAGTGGGCGCGGTTCATCGGGGAAAAATATGTCATGGACTTATATCTAATTGATAACAAACAATTTATATCCTGTATATATATATATTCAAAATACGGAACTTAGTAGAAGTCAAAAGCCGTGATTGGGTCGAAACTAAAAGAGCAATCATTAAATTCTTCAATGACATAGGGATGCCCACCAAAATAAAAGAAGACAAAACATCAGCCTTCAAAACTGGCTAAAGTCCAAAAAAGTAAACATTAATATCACCACTAGCAAAAACGGTAAGCAATCAACCAAAAATTAGTAAAATTAGTAACAAAGAATCTGACTTAGAAAACAAACAGACAAGATTTGAAACTATTCTATACACTAACAACCACAAGACAAAATACTTGACAACGAACAGAACCCCAGCAGACATATTTATTTACGCAGGTGTGTCTATATGACACACAGGCAAATAAGACAAACAAAATTAAAAACCTCACTAAAGACAGAGTCGATTTTAAAATAAACACATTACAAACACGTCCACTAGTTAAACCTAAAATAATTTTACCATTTAAAAAAAAAACTTAATAACACAAAAGGACGAAAAACACTTCATAGAAATCAATAGAGGTAGAAAAATTACACATTATAAGTCCAAATTTAAAAGAAAAAAGAAAATTAACAAGAGCAAATATAACAACCAATTTCAGAAATTAACGTCTTTTAATACTATTACTTTTATCAATAGTTCCCTCTACTATTAACCAAAGTCTCGAAAACAACCCAATTAAGGCACCCAACGGTTACCTAATTTTCATATCAGGAACAATGGACCTGCCATCTGACTACGAATACCAGTGCCTAACAGTAAACCCAGCCAGAATACAAACTACAACTAGTAAGTCGCTGTACTCAAGCAAACAGAATCATTCAAAGATATTGCCCACATAGAGTACTTAGTAGAAAAATTAATCCGTCAAATGATTCCATTCCAGACAAATCATAAAAAGAAATAAACGAGGTTTAATAATCGCAATAGGCACAGTAAAAAAATATCTTTTTGGCACTCTAGATAAAAATGATAAAAGAATTAGACCTAAGCTACTTAATAAATGCAGTAAACAATAGAACTCTTCAACAACCTAAGCATCTCACAAGAAGCAGACAAAAAACTAGATTATTTATGTTCAACCTAGAACATTTCACAGAATACATAGAAGACATTGTACTAGGTATGCAGTTAACCCGATTGGGAATTTTCAATCCTAAACTTCTAAAGCACCAATACATATTAGATATAAATTCCGAAAAGATTCTCAATATCAAAAATTCCATTTGGTTCAAATCGGACACTAATGAAATACTTATAACTTCGCACGTACCAAAACAATTAACCAAATCTTTACTTTATAAGATTCTGCCTTATCCAGACGAACAAAACAATACCATAACAAAAAACATTTACGAAACCCACTATACACAAAATAATAAAGCACATTTAAAATCCACAAAAAACAAGAAATGTTCGAATGAATAACTAGTATAATAACACAAATCCCAGCGAAATGTAAATATACAAAAATATTCAAAACACATTAACTTAACTACATAGAACTAAACATAATTGTAGCTTGGAACTTGCCAAAGACAAAAATCACCGAAAAGTGTAATAAAAACAATATTTACATTTCAGGTAGATATCCGTCTGTAGCATTCAAATTAATGATATTTCAATTATAAAAACACTATCAGATTATACCCAAAGTATCAATGTAACAAATAATGTAACCAACAAATAATAAAACCAATATCATTCCTCCAAACAAAACAAATAATTTTAGAAAACACAAAATAAAATAGGATATTCAATATTATAACAACTACAACCATTGTAAATGCAATAATAAATTAACACTATTTGCCATTTTTAAATTTAAGTCAATATCAAAGCGAATTATTATAAGACATGAAACAATTGTAAAATCGAGTAATTCGACACCAGAGGAACAACTACCCCCGACACTAATCCCCATGGACCACTACAACCAATTTCACAACTATACCCGCACTTAGCATATTTCAAATTGACCGATCAGGCTACTCACGCATAACTAGAGTCACGCCACTATCAACAAATCTAGCTATAAATGACAAACGAATTCTCAAATGTTAGTTTACTACTCAGCCCTTACACTACATAAAACCTATAAGAAAAGAATTGTACTCCGTTATAGTAGAGTACTTATTTTTTTATACAACTTTAACGTTAAACTTATTATATATATTATTATATATATAAATACATATATAAATATATATATATATATATATATATATATATATATATATATATATATATATATATATATATATATATATATATATATATATATATATATATATATATATATATATATATATATATATATATATATATATATATATATATATATATATATATATATATATATATATATATATATATATATATATATATATATATATATATACAACATATTTTATTTATGAGATATCGGAAAATGTACCTTACCATTTGCCACACCCCTAGTGGGTGTATCGAGAAAATATTAACACTTTACAGACGAGGCTGTACAAATTTGAAGTCTCTGGCTGCAATAGTTACGAAATGTTTTGCGTTCATATAGACAACCGCACAGACGGAAAGGCAACAGATATTCCGTCTTTCCCTTTATTGAACGTCGAACTGTGAACCTATAAGAGCTAGAGACTTTCCATTATATTTATTTATATTTATTTTTAAATATATATTTTTTTTTATATATTTATTTTTGTTACATTTTGGATACCGGCTCAAAATTTCTCCATAGTACATTAAATTAAAGTAAGTTTGCAAATATTGTGGTACGTTTTTTTGGGCCTACCTGAGGTATTCCTGCTGTATAGCAAGGACTCGTGTCCTATATACTCACCTGTGCAAAGAATCAAAAAAGAGAGTTTAGTAACAACACACTACAGGTGACACCAGAGATTAACATAAGACACAGCACCATATGCTTTTCGTGAGGCTACGTGAACGTTACCCTACTCCTGCACCAGGATTCGCAACCACCTAACATGTATTTATATACATTAATAAGAGCGTACATCTTACACAGTTTAAATAATATTGTATGAAAGTATTTCGTCCCACTGTGGGAATTATAATTAATGTACTTGGGTCGGTTCTTAATAAGATATTCATATTGCCTGTGTCTAAAGCACTAACATCAAAGTAGTTGTTAATGACATTGTCCATAATTAATATGCTTCCCACATTCTTCGCCTATGGGATCAATAAAGGCTGGTACACGACTGCTGTAAATAAATTTGAAATTAGTCCTATTATGATGTTCAATCCATTACCGTACGAAGATCCAAGCTTTCGCATGCCATTTCAATGCATTTGGTTAAAATTAAATGGATCTTGGCCTTTGAAAACTGTTTCGGCAAAACACAAGCCGGGTGCACGAAACTATCTCTATGCATTGATCTACAATGTATGGGCGTGGTATGTAATTATATCGGTTGGCATTACCATTTGCTTTCAAGCATTATTTTTGATTAATAATTTTGGAGATATAATAAAGATAACGGAAAACTGTTGCTCTACTCTGATGGGCGTTCTTAACTTTGTTAGATTAATTCACTTACGTCTTAATCAGCCAAACTTTCGCGATCTAATTAAACAATTTGTGGTCGATATATGGATACCAGAGTAAGTAAAGTAATCTTAAGACCATGCATTTGCCTACACTATTGATAATATAATTAGATTATATTGTTGTTATCGTAATGTAGGTTATAGGCAGAGGAAAGAAATTTATTTTATAAATTACTTAAAAATTTATTTATTATGTCCAATTAAAAAAAGTAGCAATGTTTCAATTGTGCGCTACCTTTGTATAATACGCATTGAAAACGCTGCCAGATCTAAGATACTGCAAAATATAATTTTTCCAATTTCTGACTGTTATAAATGCTATTTATGCTATTTATATTTATTTTTTTCTTTTTTTAAAGATATTGACATTAATCGGGTCAAGTTAAGAATAAAAAGTATAGCCTAAAACAAAAAATTCTCAACAACAAGAAAAAAAAGAAATAAAAGTTAACAGAATGTGAAGTAGAGAAAGATAAAACAAATAAAATGAATTCGGAAATAACTGCATAATGTGGGCGATTTGTTAAATCATCAAATTTTTGAACTTCCTGGACACGGTGTGAGATTTCCCTTAGATAACCTAAATGCAAGTATTTGATAAATCTTAGAAAAACAATGTGGTAAATCTTTTTATATCTAACGCATGAAACGTGACACGCGCTATGCAAAGAATAATCCAATGCATAAAACGCACAAAAATGTCTGGATTTACTGGCAGAAATAGAAAAATTAATTTGCATTAACAATCAGGGCGAATCTATTTTACCAATTATCCGTAGAATCGTTCTATTATTTATCAAATAAGTAAGACAGTAAACGACGGTAAAAACAAAGACAAGTTTCGAAATAGCTGCTCTCAACAATACTCTTTAAATAGGATGAAGTCCATGAGAAAAGTTAAGTGTGAAATCGTAAGCGATCAAGTTTTTAAATAAAATGTTGTGGTGAACTGATTTAAATGCTTTACTGAAATATAACACCAGTTTGAATTTTGTTTAAAAAATTATCATTGATTAGAGCGGTAAATTCTAATAAATTAGTAGAGGTTTATTGATTCTGAACAAAACCATGATGGGATGGTGAAGCAATCGATTTAGAAATATGTTGCAAAGTTGATGTAATTTTATTATTCAAATTGTTTCGGAATAGCAGATAGTTTCGCAATACCTCTGTAGTAAATAAAGAATCTTCCGTCGAATCGAATAGTTAGTTAAAACATAATAGTTAAAACAGAAGTCTCCAACGACAAATAGAACCAGCACCACGAGAAAAATATGGCTTCAATGTCCGAATGAATGAAGTCAGAGAAAAAAATCAAACTTTAGGAGTATTGATAGAACTTGTTGCGTAAATAAAGTATGGGTTAGAAGTGGTATAGGGCTCCACAGTAGGATAAGTAGATTGACAAAAATTTTCAAAAATATCTGAGGAATCATGATCATTACAAGCTTTGTTCAATCCAAGAAAATATGGAAGTTAAATAAGAAGACATACGCTTCGACTTCAAAAATAAGTAAAATTGCTTGGGATCGCGAACAAAATGCCTTCTGCAACGAATTAGGTATTTCTCACAGCACCGAGACTTAAAATACTGATATTTATCTAGGCTATAAAATACCTAAGCCAATCAAAAATCTTTCCAGAGTTTCTAAAATTTTTAAAGCATTTAGTTTTAATATATCTAAAATTGAAAAAAAGTCAGAGTAAGCCAGAAGGGCCTATTAGAAACGGGTCTAGGGACGCACATCAAGGAGTTTAGGCTGTCATAGAATATTTCAACTGCCAAATTAATATCAATTGATCCTTATCAAAGCGACTAATCGTATTCATTAGTTAATGAGGCAAAACAAAATCGCATTTAAGATAACAGTGACAGTTTAGGAGGTATAGGAGTCATAATTGGTGGACTTTTTATAAAAAATGAGAACTCTTAAGAGGGATGGTATTGGATGATCTGGAGACATTAGGGCATATAAATTAGTAATAATAACCATCGTGCTCGTAGAATTTTTTTAAACCCCATTAATCTCAAGTGATGTGAAATTTAAAGATTATCAGCAATCGCGCGACCGATGAACATCAAAGTAAAAAGCAAACAAAAAAAAACAAGTAAGAGCGCTCTAGTCGAGACTGCTTGACTAAGAAATACCCTGAAACCTGCGAAACGCCGACTTTATAATAATTTTAGAGTTTTTTTTACATACATAGCAAACAACTCATACACACACACACACATACACATACACCCGCTCTGCTTACTGCGCAGTTTTTGCAGCGGCTGCGCTTGGGCTGCAGTAAAATATATATAATGTGAACTTATCTGTGTAATAAGTTTTCTTGAAGATGGACTATCGTAATTAAACTTTCACAATATGATAATGATAACGAAATCACATGTATATAAGCTAACATTTCGTCGTGGCATTCGTGAGGAGCAACAACGCAAAGAGCAACGAGTGCTCGCAATGCAGCAGCAGCAGAGCCAGCCGGTAGCCGAGCAGCAGAAAGCGGAGCAAAAGCAACCGAAAACACCCACACAGCCTTATTTTCCAGATCGCTGCTCAGCAGTGGTCGATCGATATCCGGCACGTGCAGTGCCCAGCCAAAGCAGACGTGTTAAATAAAATTAACTAACGCACAAAGAAGTCTAATTTGAACAATAAAGCTGAACTGACGTATCAAGTGGAATTGTGTTATTTCGTAGCTATGCACAAATAACTAACCAACAACTTCTAACTTATATATATATATATATATATATATATATATATATATATATATATATATATATATATATATATATATATATATATATATATATATATATATATATATATATATATATATATATATATATATATATATATATATATATATATATATATATATATATATATATATATATATATATATATATATATATATATATATATATATATATATATAAATATATTGTATTGCAGTTTGATAATTATATCCACTATAATCTATAATCTATAATATTAAAAAAAAAATGTTTAGTCAACGAAACAATAAGAAACTGTGCAGTAAATTTTATTAAATGTTGTTTAACATTTGAGAAAAAATCCAAATTCAAGAAAATAATCAGGAAATGTGCAGTAAATTGAATAATTTTGCAAATTTTGAGAAGAGAACATAATAGCAAACTGTTCAGCGAATTGTTTTAGAGCTAGGAAGTAGCTTAGTTATGCTATTTGCAGCGGATAGTGCTGTTAATAGCATAGTATAACGGGTATGTGGGTAAGGAGAAATTATTTTTAATGGAATGTGGAATTTGTGCTGGGAGCAATATGAAGACCTCCGATGAAGACCGATCCGGGGTGGACCTAGTTGCTGTAGGCGAGAACGCTATTAAAGTCGGATTGCGACAAAATTGCGGAATTGGAGACGAAAGGAGGTTGCCGGCAAGATGTGGAAAAACCAGAACAGAAGCTTCAATTTGCAGTCTCGGTTTTAATCGATAACCAATTTCAAAGTCGCATAACTACTTTATACAAACCAGAAGCCTGCACTTATTTGAAAGGCAATTTGATTATGCGGATTAGTTGTTCAGAAATGAAAGTCGCTTCGGACTTTGAGTAGACTAATGCACGGGCGGAATAGATCGCTATGATGTGGCATATATAGCGTGTTGGCAGCCAGATACGTTTGGCCGTTGGACACATTTTGGGTCGAAGTGGGAGCTACACACTTGCGTTTTAAAAGAATTGACTCGCTTGGAAGGGGCAGGATTTATAGATTTCAGAACAGGGATTTGAGCTGTAGGGATGGACTTGTCGCATTCCATAGCTTTGAGCGCACGAGCCCGCTCGCTGAGGAAGTGAATAACGTTTTGTTAGGCTGGAAATTCTGACTTTCTTGTCAATGAATGCCCCTAGAGAGATCGAAGAGAAGAATACAATCCCAATTCTACGTGGAGACTTGAGCATGCTCCAATGCAGTGACACACCTATGAAATGTGCCATGCAACCCTCTGAGAGCCGAGTCCCACTCTTAAGTGACCTTGGAGAGGTTTTGCATCGCCTGCAGTTTTAGAATTAAGGTAGAATATTTTTTTCAAAGGAAAAATGCGGATTGTTTATATAAATAGCCAGCGCAAGTAGTCACCGTGGAACATTTCAGAGGCAACGGGTAGAAGCCTACAGCCTTTAGAGGGTGAAGTGATCTGCCTGCTTTATTGGGCTGTACACAACTAATAGACTGTGAAGAAGTGGTAAAACTTGTCCTCCATGGCACTGCTAGCTCTTTTACTAAGAGCTTTGAAAAATACTTCTTACTGCTGTTCTGACTTCTCCCATAGGATCTTCACTCAGTAACATCAGACCTGGAAGGATTGGATCTGGGCTACCTGAGCTACCTGGAGCCAGTCTCCTCAGAATAATCAATGCGGAACTTAAACTTAATGAGGCTATCAGCATCGACATATTGGACAACGAAATTGAGGACTTTAGAATGGATCGAGTTTGTTTATACCGATTGTAACTCACTAGCAAAGCAAGAATTTAATTGACTCTGGGATATATATATATATATATATATATATATATATATATATATATATATATATATATATATATATATATATATATATATATATATATATATATATATATATATATATATATATATATATATATATATATATATATATATATATATATATATATATATATGCCTTTCCGGCGAGACACACTTCTACTCTCATCATTCTCAAAACCTTCAACGTCAACGATCCGTCAGCCAGCCTGATCCGTGACTGCACGTCCTATATCTCCCATCGGACTGCTCTCTTGCGCACGCAATCCTCGCTCACGAAGCTGCGTGGGGCACCGGTGTCGATTGCGGCCGCAATATCCACCTTCGCGACAATCCTTCCTTTTCTTACCGTTAACGGCCGCCTCCATTTCTCACTATTGGTTAGTGGGCGCCGCACCTGCGACGGGCGCCCATGACCGTTTACTGCCTCCGTTCGATAACAGCACTCCTGGGTGTTCCTTCCCGTTCTTCCGCTCAGGCTGCAAAACACCACCTGCGCATTAGGACATTCCCTAGCGAAGTGTCCTGCCTGCGCGCACCGATAACAGCCCCGACGTGGATCGGATCTTGGTCCGATATCCTGGGCCATCATACAGTGAGTCGCCTCCTTTGGCTTCAAAAATTCGACCTCGCATCTGTCGAACTGTATTCCGTCGGTTGCGAACGGAACGGATTATCGGGCCGACTCTCTGCTGGCTTTGTCCAAGCGAAGGGTTCGGAGCCTTTCCTGGGGAACACGGCGCCATGCATTGGTTATCGACTGTTCCAAAAGTCAGAATCGTTTTTGCGAAAAGCTCAAGCTCTCCAACTGAACAAAATTCGACAACCTCTTTACCATCTTCTCTACTCGGCCGTCGCTTTCCAAACCGAATTCTTGGGTTATGGCGATCAACTCTTCTTTGCAACGCACGCTCACCCCCGGATTCTGGCACTCACCCAATTCCATTTGTAGTTTCGTATGTGTGTGTGTCTGGCTTCTTTCTCGACGCACCTGAGCTTCGTTGCGCTATGTCATTTAAACTGTCTTTCTTCTGTTTGCACTGTGCACACGATCCACAATCGTTTTATTTTATTTTTTTTTTTAAATTGAATTTGTGAGAAAAAGACTTCTCTTATCTTTTTTGTTTTCACCTTACAAAAAAATGGTCTCGTCCTACTGTGCACTTGTCCGGATTATTTTCTTTCTTGATTTATTCACAATCTTCATGGAAAAAAAAATCTCTTAAAAAAATTCTAATAGCACAATTTGGCCCTTGGCCCACTGTCACTCCATTAGAGTTATTTCGAAATTATTGGCTCTCGGCCCACTGTTCATTTCATCAGAGTTACAATTCTTATCTCTTGGCCCACTGTTCAACTCACTAAAATTGCCTCAGAGTTCTTGGTTCTCGGCCCACTGTTCGTCACGACACTCACAGCATTAATTGTGGATTGACTGCGACATAAAGTATTTGATATTTAAAACTAGTTGGCGTTCTATAATAATTAAATATTTTCTTGGCATTTTTAGTCAATTTATATAACTTAGCATTTAAATTGAACAAAAGTTTTTGCAAAACGGAGATTGGAGATATATATTGGGAAAATTATATTTGTTTTTGATTGATAAATTAGGGAGTAGGTGTAGAGAAGAGAGGAAGAGGGAAGAGAAAAGAGAGAGGAGGGGTTTAGGAAAAAGGGAAAGAGAAAGAGAAGAAGAAGAGAGAAGAGAGAGAGAAAAGAGAGGAGAGAGAGGAAGAGGGGGAAGGAAGAGAGGGAGGAGAATAGGAGGGAGGGGGAGAGAGAGAGAGAGAGGGGGGAAGGGGGAGAGATAGGGAGGAAAGGGAGGAGAGAAGGAGGTGGGAGAGGGAAAGAAGAGAGAGGGAGATAAAGGTAATAAGAGGATAGAAGGAGATTATGGGAAGTGAGAATGAAGGGGATGAGAGAATGAGGGGGAAGAGATGAGGGTATATAGGTGTGGGAGATAGTGGGGGAAATTTGGGGAGGGGAGAAGGAAAATGAGGGAGGGGGGAAAGATAGAAGGGAGAGAGGGAGGAGGTGGAGAGAGGGGAGAGGAAGTTGAGGGAATGATTTGTAGATGAGAGAGATGAGAGAAGATAATAAGGGAGAGAGAGAGAGGAAAAAGTGTAGAGAGGAGAAGGAGGAGAGGTTGTGTGAGTTTTAGATTAAGGTAGAATATTTTTTAAAGGAAAAATGGGATTGTTTATATAATAGCCAGGAAGTAGTACCGTGGAATTTCAGAGGCAGGGTAGAGCTAAGCTTTAGAGGGTGAGTGATTGTGTTTATTGGGCTGTACACATATAGACTGTGAAGAAGTGGTAAAACTTGTCCTCCATGGCACTGTAGTTTTTACTAAGAGTTTGAAAATATTTTATGCTGTTCTGACTTCTCCATAGGATCTTCACTCAGTAATCAGACCTGGAGGATTGGATCTGGGCTACCTGAGCTACCTGGAGCCAGTCTCTCAGATAATCATGGGAACTTAACTTAATGAGGCTATCAGTGAATATTGGACACGAAATTGAGATTTAGAATGGATCGAGTTTGTTTATGATTTATCTAAAATTTATTATTTTTTTTTTTTTTATATATATATATATATATATATATATATATATATGCCTTTCCGGCGAGACCACTTCTACTCTCATCATTCTCAAAACCTTCAACGTCAACGATCCGTCAGCCAGCCTGATCCGTGACTGCACGTCCTATATCTCCCATCGGACTGCTCTCTTGCGCACGCAATCCTCGCTCACGAAGCTGCGTGGGGCACCGGTGTCGATTGCGGCCGCAATATCCACCTTCGCGACAATCCTTCCTTTTCTTACCGTTAACGGCCGCCTCCATTTCTCACTATTGGTTAGTGGGCGCCGCACCTGCGACGGGCGCCCATGACCGTTTACTGCCTCCGTTCGATAACAGCACTCCTGGGTGTTCCTTCCCGTTCTTCCGCTCAGGCTGCAAAACACCACCTGCGCATTAGGACATTCCCTAGCGAAGTGTCCTGCCTGCGCGCACCGATAACAGCCCCGACGTGGATCGGATTTGGTCCGATATCCTGGGCCATCATACAGTGAGTCGCCTCCTTTGGCTTCAAATTCGACCTCGCTCTGTCGAACTGTATTCCGTCGGTTGCGAACGGAACGGATTATGGGCCGACTCTCTGCTGGCTTTGTCCAAGCGAAGGGTTCGGAGCCTTTCCTGGGGAACACGGCGCCATGCATTGGTTATCGACTGTTCCAAAAGTCAGAATCGTTTTTGCGAAAAGCTCAAGCTCTCCAACTGAACAAAATTCGACAACCTCTTTACCATCTTCTCTACTCGGCCGTCGCTTTCCAAACCGAATTCTTGGGTTATGGCGATCATCTCTTCTTTGCAACGCTGATACACCCATCGCACGCACACTCACCCCCGGATTCTGGCACTCACCCAATTCCATTTGTAGTTTCGTATGTGTGTGTGTCTGGCTTCTTTCTCGACGCACCTGAGCTTCGTTGCGCTATGTCATTTAAACTGTCTTTCTTCTGTTTGCACTGTGCACACGATCCACAATCGTTTTATTTTATTTTTTTTTTAAATTGAATTTGTGAGAAAAAGACTTCTCTTATCTTTTTTGTTTTCACCTTACAAAAAAATGGTCTCGTCCTACTGTGCACTTGTCCGGATTATTTTCTTTCTTGATTTATTCACAATCTTCATGGAAAAAAAAATCTCTTAAAAAAATTCTAATAGCACAATTTGGCCCTTGGCCCACTGTCACTCCATTAGAGTTATTTCGAAATTATTGGCTCTCGGCCCACTGTTCATTTCATCAGAGTTACAATTCTTATCTCTTGGCCCACTGTTCAACTCACTAAAATTGCCTCAGAGTTCTTGGTTCTCGGCCCACTGTTCGTCACGACACTCACAGCATTGAATTGTGGATTGACTGCGACATAAAGTATTTGAATATTTAAAACTAGTTGGCGTTCTATAATAATTAAATATTTTCTTGGCATTTTTAGTCAATTTATATCAACTTAGCATTTAAATCTGAACAAAAGTTTTTGCAAAACGCTGAGAAATTATGCCCGAGCATACCTATACATTCACGGGAAAACAACCGTTATCATTTCCGTTTTCTGATTGCATCCAAAATTCTAGGGAAGTACGGTGTACGAAGACTTTATTGGAGCCATTTTTATTTGTAACTCTTAAAAAAATGAACATTTTGGTATAATTTTTCTCTGCTCAATACAGTTTAATAAACTTAAAATAATACGACTGCATTTAAGTTTTGATTCCCTTTATAAGTGTTATTCGCTCTCAATGAAAAAAGGTTCTGCTGTACGAAGAAATTTTTGGTACACTGTATATGAAAATACAAAATTGATCTACCGATAGTTTTTAGCAACGGACTAGCCGTTAATATGTTGGGCAAAAGTCAAACTGTGTGGCCGGATGCATTGACTGTTCAGGGTAGAGATATGCTTTGCTGTGCTTCTAGTTTTTATTTAAAAGTCAATACGCGACGACACAAGTCGTCTCAATAAATACAGCTCCGATAATAGTCGTAAAACGTTTATTCTTTATTGTTGTCTAGGCTCAAGGATAGCAACCGAAGGCCAGTTGGCTTAAGGCAGATCACGAAATGGCGGTAAGGGCTGCAGTTGAAGAGATCGAGAGTTACAACCCGTACGCCCAAAATGATGGCTCAGTTAATTTTTTTTGAGAGCATACCCGGTTTCCGTTCATTGAACGACGGTTCAAATCGCCAAACCATACTCGGTGAACTCAATACATGGTTAAACCGAAATAAGGCAAAAGTGCCTAATGAACATTTTCGGGAACTGTCCCTCATTCTTCCTATTGAACACTCTCAGCTCGTTTGACTCCATTATAGGCTTCGACCTGTTAACACAGGCTGGGGTCAAGTTAAACTTAGCAAACAATGCTCTGGAATATCATTCCACCTCTGAAAAACTTCAGTACCACAATTGCGCTGATGTAAGTTTCACCGATGTCAATGACATTGTAGTTCCTACCTCCATCGAAATGGAGTTCAAGACCATGATCATTAAGAGGAAAGAAGCCTTTTCAATAGCAAACAAAGCTCTGCCTTTCAACACCGCTGTCATTGCTACAATTCATACAGTGGATTCTCCAAAAACCATTAGATGATGTTCTAAGGGGAAAAATAGGAAAGATATGTTACGTCTACGTAGATGTCATAGTCTTCTCAGAGAATGAAATAGACTACGTTCACCACATTGACACCGTGCTGATATGTCTAATCAATGCTAACATGAGAGTAAGCCAGGAAAAGACTAGGTGTTTTGAAGAAAGCGTAAAATACCTCAGCTTCATAGTAAGCAAAGACGGAGCAAAGTCTGATCCATAAAAAGTTAAAACTATTCAAAAATACCTTGAACCGAAAAGCGTTTACAGTGTCAGATCTTTCATAGGATTAGCAAGCTACTACAGAGTCTTTATCAAAGACTTTGCCGCTATAGCGCGTCCAATTGCAGATATACTGAAGGGAGATAACGGCTCGGTGAGTAGACATATGTTACAAAAAAATCCTTGTTGAGGTCAATGATACTCAACGTAACGCATTTTAACGTCTGTGCAACATTTTGGCATCAGAAAATGTCATGTATCCAGACTTTGAAAAACCTTTTGACCACCGATGCCTCAGCTAATGGCATTGGCGCAGTACTATCTCAAGAAGGTAGGCCCATCTCAATGATATCTCGCACACTAAAACAGGCCGAGCTAAACTAAGAGAACTGCTGGCTATTGTTTGGGCTCTGTACGGTTCCAGGGAAATTAACAATGACCACCAGCCTCTCACGTTCGCGGTAGCTAACAAAAACACGAACGCAAAAATTAAAATTATTATTATTAAATTAAATGGAAGGCATACATCGACCAACACAATGCCAAGGTTTTTAATAAGTTGCCGATGCCCTCTCCAGGCAGAACGATAACGCTCTGTAAGATGAGCACCAATCGGACGCTGCAACCATTCACAGCAAACTTTCACTGACCTACACGGTCGAGGCCACTGATAAACCACTAAATTCCTTCAGGAACCAAATGATCCTGGAAGAAGCACGTTTTTTGCTAAAGCGGAATCTAATGCTGTTCCGCAGCAAAACACGCAACTTAATCAGTTTCACCGACAAGACAGCATCATCGAAGCTCTTAAAGAAGTCGTGAACCTGAACCTGAAGTCGTAAACGGTATTCACTGCGACCTACCCATCTAAGCAAGCTTCCAACATATCCTAATTTCCCACTTCCTGGTCACCCAATTTCGTCACTGTAAAGACTTTGTGGAAGACATATCCGGTAAAAGTGAGCAGTTAGAAATTGTCACAGCTGAGCAGAAAAATTTCAAACAAGTCCTTCGCGACTACTTTTTTCCCAATATGAGCAGCTTATGCAAAGAAGTGGTTGCAAACTGCAGAGTCTGCATCAAAGCCAAATATGGCAGGCACAACAAAAAACAAGAGCTCGGGGAAACCCCCATCTCAAGCTATACAGGCAAAATGTTACACATTGACATTCTCTTAACCGATAGGAAACAGTTCTTAACATGTATTGACAAGTTCTCTAAATTTGCAGTTGTACAACCAATACTGTCCAGAACGATTGTCGACATCACAGGTCCCTTGTTACAGCTTGTAAACATTTTTCCTAATACCAGTACGGTATATTGCAACAATGAGGCCGCTTTCAACTCTGAAACCATAGATTCTATGCTCAGAAACAACTACGGCATTGACATTGTGAACGCGCCCCCGCTTCATAGCTCATCAAATGGCCAAGTTGAACGGTTTCATAGCACCTTAACAGAAATCGCAAGATGTCATGTGGTATCCACGTTCATATATACGGACAGACAGACGGACGTAGGCACGGACGGATATAGTGTTTTTGTGATAATATATGTTAAAGGCAGAAGAAGGTGTGGCAGACCCCATAAAGTATATATATTCTTGATCAGGAAACATATTCTTGATCGGACGAGCTGAGTCGATATAGCCATGTCCGTCTTTCCGTCCGTCCGTCTGTATGAACGCAGCGATCTCGTAAACACCCCGGAAATTTTAAATGTATACTCGTTTATAAAATACGCAGTACCATTTCATCATTTTCGATAACTCATTCCAATTCCTTTTAAAGATAAAAGCCGATAATTTGATTTCATTTACCGTATAAGGTTACTTGTATACCGTTAAAGTAAGAAGATTCAGATTTACAGTGTATATTCGTGTTATAAATACAAAGGATAAGAATTTGGGATTTTTCACTGCAAATTCGCGAAAAAAAACCTATTTCAAATACAAGAGGCTTGCTTTGGCAAATATAAGTTAGAAGTTGTTGGTTAGTTATTTGTGCATAGTTACGAAATAACACAATTCCACTTGATACGTCAGTTCAGCTTTATTGTTCAAATTAGACTTCTTTGTGCGTTAGTTTGCTATAACTTTTATCAAGTATTGAATTTTATTTAATTTTAATTTAATTTTATTTAACCCGTCTGCTTTGGCTGGTCACTGCACGTGCCGGATGTCGATCGACAACTACTGAGCAGCGATCTGGAAAATGAGACTGTGTGGGTGTTTTCAGTTGCTTTTGCTCCGCTTTCTGCTGCTCGGCTACCGGCTGGCTCTGCTGTTGCTGCATTGCGAGCACTCGTTGCTCTTTGCGTTGTTGCTCCTCACGAATGCCACGACGAAGTGTTAACTCCTCCCTCCTTAGATTGAAGACCGTCCTCGGATTTCCTTAAATCTTCAAGGACAGCTCTCAGAGAGGTTTGCTGTTTATTTGCTTTCCATTTCCGATACATCTTGGAAAGGAAGAATCCTATGACCAGAAGAAAGATGATGAGTGCAGTAAACGTCGCAGGCCAGGTTACCAGTTTCTTTCGACGTCTCCGATGTATTGTAGATTTTCGAAGTTTAGCCTCTGAAGATAAGGTAGGCTCAAGATTTCTTGGTGACCAGTGATGTTGAGGAGAGTTGATGTTGCAGAACCTGGATGTCTTCGGACGCTGCTCCTCATGTTTTTGTATAGGGACCCGTTGATATTAATTTCCTCGTCGAATGTCAGCAGGAATGTACCATGGATAAATTTTTCTACTCCGCTGTCCATTCTTATTGTAGCCGTTTGCTCGTTTAGTATGAGGATACCATTTCCAGTGGCTGAAGGTGACTGGAACGTGTACTACAATGTGCGATACCCCCAGAGTGTAGCTGTTGTGCGCATGTTGCTGAAGGTAGCTGCTTACAGAATGTCGAAGTGAGCGTAGCACTACAATTTCTGATTGGAAAAATGTTAATTTGGCAGTCAGCAATGTTTTTGTCGCCATTGAAGTTTAGTATTGTGCCATTTCGCTGAGCAGGAAAAATGATTATCTTTTTACATACTAAGCTAGGATTAGGGTATTTAATCATAAAGTGTACAAATTTATCGTTTAACAATACGTTATATAAGCTATTTTCATTAAGTCGGCTACAGTTATGTCTGAAGAGTGCTCATTTAAAATTTCTTTTATGTCTTCTGAGTCAAGAATTACCGGATTTATGATTTGAATCTTAGCGAGTGTAATAGATAATATTATGGTTTCATGTTCTGAAATTACAATTCTATTCCTTGTGAGTAACGTTTCATAGAGGTGTCCTGAATCAATCTGTGTTTCCTTTGTGAATTTAATTTTAATGTTTATAGATTCTGTTAAGTTGCTAATTTTCCTTATACCTTTGTATTTATAGCAGCCTGTCTATTAATTGTTTCGAAAAGTGTTCTCATATGACCTATATCGGACTCCAAAATTTTTTCATGTGGGACTCTGGGAAATGTATCATTAACGAATTTGTTTCCTCGGCGATTTCCAAGTACATGCTGAAATTAGAGGAATGTCTAAGAAATTTGAACTCCTTCCAAATAACAGCGTTTCTGTCCATTATCGGGATATAGTCCGAGTTTGTGTAGTCAGTGATTTTTCCGGTTGTTATCGTTACGAAAAGTAGGGTATAAGATCCAAGTCCTAATAAAGATATTAGGTATTAGAATCTGTAACGTAAGGATATAAGTTTATCTTAAATTATCCTTATGTACCTCCCCCCCCCCCTTTATAAGAACCGTTGTCCCCAAATCGGCTTCCACAATAACCTCCTCAAACAGGGGAGTTAACTTATTTCCAAGCATTTTGTTTAATTTCATGAGGACTTTGTCTCCTACCTGGAAAGTTCTATTTCTTCTGTTAATGTTATGATGTTGTAATAGTAATTCCTGTGCTTTAATGATTCTATTTCTTATTACTGTTTCAAATTCCGGTGCCGATGAATGTATTATATCTATTGGCTTTTTTCCTACAACTGAGTGAATTGTTTTGTTATATTCTATTGTTGCATGTATAATTAATTGGACTGTGTCGTTTAATCGTTTTTCTAGTTTTAAACATCTGGCAATTTCCGCGAGAGTACTGTGGAATCTCTCTACTTGCCCATTTGATGTACTATGGAGCGGAGGGGAATTTACAATGTCGATGTTAAAATGACTTTTTAAGAGTGTTTTAATTGTTTCTGAATTTAGGGATGGTTCGTTGTCGCAGTATATAATTTTAGCGTTAGGGTAAAAATTGATCAACTGCAAAATGTTTGGTTCGATGTCTATTATGGTTCTCGAAGCTATTGGTTGGACAATTGCAAATTTTGAGAATTTATCGATACAGGCTAAGAAATATTTTTTGTCTGTTGAAAAGATGTCTATGTGCAGAATTTCGCCTACTTGGTTGGGGATGGGTGTTTCACCAATGACTTGTTTTTGTGGATGTCGGTCATATTTTGCCTTATTGCAAATCTTGCAATTTGCAACTATTTCATTTGCTAAACGACTCATCTTGGGGAAATAATAATCCTCAATAATTTGTTTTATGTTTTCCTGAACTGCTCTATGAGCTCTGTTATGTTCTGCACTTTTTATTTCTTTTTGCTCGTTTTGATCGACGACGTCCATAGTCAATTTGTTGGAATGCCAAAATTTAGTTGAAGGAAACCTTTCAACTAACGTGTTTTGAATAAATGCTAATGTCGGTACATCGCATTTAATCGCATTCACTACGTCTTTTTTAACCATATCACACACTTTCTCAATTAAATTTTCTCTGTTTGTGAAGTGTATGAAATGTCGTGTTTTTTGTCCAAACATAATAATCATTTTTTCAGAAGCCATAATGCCTTCTTCAATAATTATTTGGTTTCGGAAACAATTCACCGGTTTATCTGTAGACTCGATAGTGTATGTTAGCGATAATTCGCTATGTATAGTAGCCAGATCAGATGGAGCATTTTCTTCTAAAGCATAAAGGTTCTGTCTTGAGAGAGCATCAGCGACAAAATTTTCCTTTCCTGGTTTAAAGAAAATGTGAGCATTATGCTCATCGATGAAGGATTTCCATCTCTTTTTTTTTGTATTTGGGTTTTTGTCGGGGATGAAATGGAGGGGGGTGGGGGTGGGAATAAATGTTTTTTTTTTTTCCCCAAAATTTTTTGTTCAAACTATCGCGAGTGGCTCACGTTCATTTGTTGCGAAATTTAATTCATTGTTCCTTAAGGTTCTAGAGATCATGGTGATTGGCTTCTTATCTTGTGATAAGACTGCACCTAGGCCAGACGATGAAGCATCTGTCGTCAAGTCAAAAAGTTTTTGATATTCAGGGTAAAGGAGCATTACATCTTCAGAAACTAATATATTCTTTAGTTTCCCAAAGGCCAACTTTTGTTTTTCGTTGAGGCTCACAGGGATTTTTTTTGACTGTCCGGCACTTATTTTGCCGTTGTCACCCTTTAGTATGTCTGTTATCGGTTTGGCTATAGATGCAAAGTCTTTAATAAAGCATCTGTAATAGCTTGCTAAACCAAGGAATGATCTGATATGGAACAAGGTAGTTGGCTGTTCAAATTTACCAATTGCTTCTACCTTGCTGGGATTTGTTGTAATGCCGCCACGAGATACTACGAATCCAAGATATTCAACTTTTTCTTTGAAAAAATGAGACTTTTCTCGCGATACTCTCATATTAGCATTATACAATTTTTCTAATACCCAAGCTATGTGATAAACATGGTTTTCCATATCCTCTGAGAATATGATTACATCATCTACATAGACGTAGCATGACTTGCCGATCTGTTCCCTAAGTACATCATCAATTGCTCGCTGGAATATTCCAGGGGCATTTTTGAGACCAAATGGAAGTCTGCAGAATTCATACTTCCCGTTTCCTATTGAGAATGCGGTTTTTTCTCTATCTTTTTCCGCAAGAAGGATTTGGTGAAATCCCGATTTCAGGTCCAGTGTTGTAAAATATTTGGCTTTCCCTAGATTCGAGAGGATAGCTACTATATTAGGTTTGGGATATATGTCATCGATTGTTTTCGAATTTAGTTTCCTAAAATCAATCATTTTGTTCCCCTGCTCATCTACTCCTTTTTTATCGACTACCCACACCGGATTGTTATACGGTAATCTGGATGGTCTGATAATATTATCCCTTAACATGTCGTTCGTCTCATTGTTAACAAACTCAGTTACTCCCAATGGGTAGGGGATAAAGTTTTGAGTAGATTGGATCCTCGTCTTCTGTTCGAATCGTGGCAATAATGTTCGTATTGTATGGAAGAGCTTCGTTAGGATCAGCAAAAACGCCTATTTTTTCTCCCATCATTTTTTTGAATTTTTTCTCAATTTCTTGAGGAACTATTATGTTTTCAATTTCTGTGAAGTTAACATTTGGACACTTTTTAAATTGAATTAACTCAGAGACGGAATCAGTATTTAAAATTTTATTTTTGAAGTCCATATAGGCATTTACTCTATTAAAAAGATCAAGACCTATTATACCATCGAAGCTGGTTAGGTTTGGAAGTAGGAAAAATGTGGTTTCAGTATTGAAAAGATACATACGGCATTTATCTTTAACTGAGGTAAGGCCATGAAGTGACTTAACCTGAAATGTGTTTTTAACTTTAATTACGCCTTTCAATTCCGGTATAGGTTTAATGTAATTTTTTGAGGCGCCTGTATCGATGAGAAGCTTTATTGTCCTACCCGCTATCGTTCGCTCTACAAATGGTAACAGGGACCTACGTCGAAAAAAATTTAGCTCTTGGAGTTCATACTCATCGTCAATGTCTGATACTTCGGCTTCAGCATATCCAGGATTTTCCTCTTGTGAGATGTGGTTTACTCTCTGTTGTTTTGGGCCTGTGTACCTAGCTGTTCCGCTCTGTGTTCTTTTCGGAACCTGATTTTGATACGATACATTAGAAGCTTGGTTTGATTGAGTCGGTTGTCTTGTTTTTGGTTTTGGTTACTGAATTGTGGTTTTTGTTTATAAAAAGGATTTTTTCCTTGTGAGGTATTGTTTTCTAGAGTGACATTCTTCTGGTGCCTATGCTCTTGGCGTTGAACTTTTTCTTCATTGTTCCTTGCAAAACTGTTTGCAAATTGAAAACGTTCGTGATTCGATTCAACTTCTTGGGCCAAGGCTAGAGCTGATGGTAAGTCCGTTGGTCTTGCCGAAAAAAGAACATCACTCATGGATTTTTTTGCTCCTGAAATAAATACTCTCAATGCGTCCGATCTATACTTCTCGTTCATTGAATTTGCTAAAGTTGGGTCATATGTCATAATCGTTTTGTTAGTGAGAAGTGTCAGTTTTTTCTCTACCTCCTCATAATATTCAATTATAGAAAGATTTCCCTGACGTATGACAGACATTTCTTGTTCTATTAAGTAAATGGGTCGTTTATCAGCATACGTAAAGTCAAGTCTGTTTATGATCGCTTTGAAATTGAATGGTGTGCCATACGATGCTAACACCATATTTGCTGGACCTCTTATTTTATTGCTGATTATGCCCAATGCTTGGTAACGTTTTGGACTTCCTGCAAAATCTTCAAACGTTTTATATGCTAAGTGCGCGGCTGTGCGCCATGAAACATACATTTCGATTTTTCCATCAAACTCGGGCAGAGATTTGACCATGTCTAAGGTTTCGTCACATGGTATACTACGATCTATTTCAGCATTTTTCAAAACTTCTACCTCGGGTACAGGCACTGATGTTTTCCTAAACTCATTCTTTAGATCTTCCATCTCCTTCTTGAACATTGTTGCTTGGTTTTGAAGTGCAGAGTTAACTGCATACTCAAGTAGAGTTTTAATGCTTGCTTCGTTTAATAACATTTTGGTTTCTATTTGATTTGGTATCAGCTTATTTTTTATGTCTCCTATTAGTTCTTCTAAATCGCTGTCGAATTCCTCAATTTCACATTCACTCATAAGGTTTCAATTGTGTATCTTTTTTTTTAAATTTTATTTTTGCAAAGATTCAAATTCTAAACACTTATAATGGTTTTAATATTTTTGTTTGTTTCTATATTTTTTGCTTTTTTTTTTTAAATAAGCACTCCACTTACATGACTTTCCCTTTGTTCTGGTTCAGTTCGTTTTTGTTGTGTGTCCTACTGTCTGTAGTTGGTGTACTTATACAGATGTCTTCGCTAGTGGTTAAAGAATTTGATGTTGGTGGTCGAAGAATTTGCTGCTGATGGTTGAAGAATTTGCTGGATCAGTTCTCTGCTAACTCCGGTTAGTGTCTTCACTGATCGTAGAATTTTCTGGACACGTGTTGTACTGTCTCTCTCTTCACTTTGTTTGATACACTTATTATTTTGTTCTCTTAACTTTTTAGGGTTTTTTTTTTTTTTTTTTTTTGATGTTTATATTATTGCAGTTCCAACGATGTCGGTCCAACGATGTTGAGATGCTGCTATAAACGTTAGGGTGAGTAGATTTTTCACTGTTGGGCGCCAGTTAGAAGTTGTTGGTTAGTTATTTGCGCGGAGCTACGAAATAACACAATTCCACTTGATACGTCAGTTCAGCTTTATTGTTCAAATTAGACTTCTTTGTGCGTTAGTTTGCTATAACTTTTATCAAGTATTGAATTTTATTTAATTTTAATTTAATTTTATTTAACCCGTCTGCTTTGGCTGAGCATTGCACGTGCCGGATATCGATCGACCACTGCTGAGCAGCGATCTGGAAAATGAGACTGTGTGGGTGTTTTCGGTTGCTTTTGCTCCGCTTTCTGATGCTGGGCTACCGGCTGGCTCTGCTGCTGCTGCATTGCGAGCACTCGTTGCTCTTTGCGTTATTGCTCCGTGCGAGCGCCACGACGAAGTGTTAGCTCATATATATATATATATATATATATATATATATATATATATATATATATATATATATATATATATATATATATATATATATATATATATATATTGTAAGGATCAATCTGACCAGGGCCACTTACAAAAAATTTGTGAAGTGCTGGGACGTGAGCTTGAAGGATAGAAAAGGGGGGTGAGCAGCAACACTCTCGAGGCCGCCTACGAATGTTAAATGTTACGGATCACGAATGCTATTCCTACGGAGGTAGTACCACCGTCGAGGAACGTGCAAAGCGTTGCCGCCGAAGTTCGCTCCTAGCCACGTGGATTTTCTAAGCGGGAATTCTCCACACGGCGAGCGGGTTCATGGCCATGCTATGACCGGTTATTGAGTACTCTTTGTTTCCCAACGGGACTCATTAGGTTTTTGGAGGTTAGGGTAGATTATTTTAGAATGAAAAGATTTGATATTCAGTTTAGCGGCTGTTTATTAAGCCCTGGTTACTTTCTATGTTGTTATTCTACGCGGCCCTGCCCCACCAGTTCTTCGGAGCCCTAGCGCTCCTAACGTTACTCACGGGTCTTATTCTTTATCGTTCTACCTGCGCGCTCTTTTCAGTTCCGCGCTGTCTGCTCGCCGTTTTAACAAACCTTTTACGTCCGCGTCGTTCGCTCGCCGTTTTCGAACTCTCTACATCTGTTTTCGAACTGCTCACTATTATCGACTTGAGTTCCCCGCACGCGTCGACAATGCAACTTCACAACGGCTTTCGTTCTTTACCTCCCAGCTCTCACCACGCTAAGCAGGGCTGCATTGACAATCGTCGTTGTTGCGTGCGCTCAAGATGCTATTTTCAAATAACCAATTCCTATTCTGGCTTCTTATATTTTATTACAAATTCAACTGCGCTTTCTGCGCTTAACTAACTTAAATTCTATACAACTTGTATTCTATTATGAACTAATCTGCGCTTCTTGCGCTTAACTGACTTATATTCTATAAAACTTATATTCTATTATGAACTCAAGTGGGCTTCTTGCGTGTAACTGACTTATATATTACTATAACATAACCTACGCTTCTTGCGCTTACATGTAAGGCGGTTCGTCCAAGGGCCGCCTTACACCCCCCTAGTCTCTTACTTCAGCTGTGACACGACCACCCCTCCGGTGGTCGCCACCGTCACGTTGTACGAATTGCCTTCCGCCGCCACGCGGAAACGTGTGCGCCTGGGTCGCCGATGGCGGAAGCCGATGTTTGTATTAGCTGCACGACCGCCGGAGTGAGAATGGTCCCTCGCGGAAACACCCGCTAACTAGCCCTCAACTGATTGAAATGAGGGCGCTCATCTCATTTTCTGGCAGCCACTCATCGATGAACAGCTCCGCCAAGTCTGGCTCCCATCCATCGAGGATGTCGGTCATAGACGACAACAGTAGATGCTCGTCCTCGGTCAGCGCGGTCGGCTGGTTGGACAATCTTGGGGCTCCGAGGGGCCTGATTGCAATACCGTTAAACTTTCGAGATCTAACGCACTGTGTCCGGGGGGGTTAGCTTCTTGTCCTTCGTTTTCTTTCGCCTGCGAGCGGGTTCGTCGAGGATCTCCTCGCGCACCTGCGCTGGACGTGCCTTCCGCCTTGGGTGCCTGCGCCTGCAGGTTGCCTCGCGCGGTTGCCTCGGATACGTGCCCATCCGCGGAGTTGGGAAGGTGGCGTAGCCCGGCGTCTGTACGTACACGGTCGTGACCTCCACTCGCATGAGCCTCACCGAGCAGTCCAGCCTCTCCGCTACTGTTGTCATCGCCGTATACACCGAAAGCAGACGGGGCGATAGTATTCTCGGTCCTGCCGGGGGTCGCCACGTCGCCCATTCGATTACGGCCCGAGGAACGGTTCGGTGTCATTGTACGTATGCCTGTTCACCCTCGGGCTCTCCTTCTCCGACGTCCATGTACTCATCCTGGTCATCCTGTAGGTACATATCTTCGTCCCGACAGTTTTCGGACTCTTCCTCACTGCTTATCCAGAGGTGACCTCGTCGTACAACGTGGCTGGCAAGCACAGCTTTCTTCCCAACATTAGGAAGACCGGGCTGAATCCCGGTTTCTCGGGCTTGATGTCCCTCGATGAACTTCGCTATAACAGTCTTGACAATGCGATTCGTCCTTTCCGTGGGATTTTTCTGCGGGGAGTACGGGGAAGTGTACTGAAGTTACACGTCCAGGGACTTCATGAAAGATCTACGTATGATGATAGGTTGGAACGTCCGCTACACGTACTTTCTCGTCAGCTCCCGGGTATACTAAGTGAATACGGCCATTTGTTTACCAGAATGTTGTCATCCTTGACAATGACATCACGTTCTTAACATTTATTACGTTTGTGCAGCTCTTTATGGCAATGCTTTTTCCAACGGAAACAGAATTGTTGGTGAAAAGGATAGACATTATTTTTAGTCCCTGGCTCAGTTAAGGGAAGAAGAGGCCCACCGATTTTTTCGAGGAAGGTCGAGAGTTCGTCAAAAGTTCGTCGAGCGCTTGGTGGTTAGAAATACCAGGATAGGTTTTGATGACTATGTATAGCAAGCACCTCGAATTGAAGAGATTCAAAGAAATCTCGGGACAAAATCTTCGCTGCTCCAAAAAAACGTTTTTCCATTGTTAGAATATAACTTCGTGCAGCCAAGCGGGAAAATGCTGCTAAGAACATCTCTATGGTTAGGTCAGACGTAGCTTCTAAATGGATAACCTTTGTGCTAAAGCTCACGAAAACACTGACATATCCGTTTCTTCACATCGAAAGGTCCTGCAAAAACAATTCCTGTGAAAGTGAAGGTCGTTGATTAGGTCGTTCGTTCCATTGGAAAATCGTCCATCATCTGCGTTTGGAGACGCATGCGATAAACCACGCAGGCCTTACATAAGTTGAGAAGGAACATAAGTAGGGAATGATGATTGGATAGCTTTCATCGTAGCTCAAGGAGGCGGAAGCATCTACGCGCCCGTTTGCTCTCAGGATTCCCTTATTGGCCAGGAATGGATTGAGATTGTGAAGGAGTCGAGAGACAGGAAGTAGCTGCTTTGTGAACAGGCAGTCAATATCGTTCGCATAATCTTGTTGGTGGCTCAACTTCATGATTGATAAGACTGAACATCGAAGCGGTAACACAAAAAACCCTACTTAGTTCCGAAAACCCGCTTACATAGTCGGGTCGGGCGGGCAATCTTGTCAAAATTTAGAAGCTCGTTGTTCAAGAGCGGTCTCAATAGGAGAGCAAACACGGATGGCCACTGGACTTGAGGTAGTCGAAACCAGTCAGGCCCGTGAAATCATAGGGCATTGGAAAAAAGTTCTTGGGGGAAGCTACTCTGCTAGCTAGGTCTGCTGGATGCTATGATGCTATGATCGGACGTGAGACCGGTAACCAGGATTGGTAGTTTACTGATTTTGTTAGAAACAAAGGTTGTCCATTTGCAAGGCGGCTTATTAGGCCTGGCCAGGACAATGGTGGAGTCAGTCCAGTAAAAATACTGAAAATTGACGGCAGGGAATGCTGGGAGTATTTCCGAGCAAAGCTCAGCCAGAAGAACAGCACCGCACAGCTCTAAGCGGGGTATGGACAAGGATTTAACTGGAGCTACTCTTGCTTTGGAGGCATAATAGAAACCTTGATACTGAACTGGCTGAAAATTTATGCACCTATTGAGCAGGAATTCTTGCCATTTTTTGCGAAATTAGTCTGGAAAAGGCTGGTCCCAGTCCAACTCTCTAAGCTAGATCTCTTGCATAAAGATCTTGATGTCGAAAGGAGCCAGCCACCCGGCGGGATCGAACAGTTTCAAAATTTAAAAGAGCACAATTCCCTATACGTAGAAAGCTTGGAATAGAACAACGGACGGCAAAAAAAAGATCTCGTCGGACTGAGCTTGCTATCGGATACCCAAGGTCTTTCCAATGCTGTCGCCACTGAGAAATCAGGGTATAATGACAGGCCGAAGGTGGCGTGGTAGATCACATAAAGTATATTAACTCCTGATCAGGACGTCGAGCTAAGTCGATATAGCCATGGCCGTCTGTATGTGTGAACGCGGTGATCTCAGAACATATAGGAGCTAGATACCTAAATTTTTTTTGTTGGTTGTAAAGCGGCCTCTGGACGAACCGCCATACATGTGAGCGCGAGAAGCGTAGGTTATGTTAAGATAGTATATAAGTATGTTAAGATAGTATATAAGTTAGTTAAGCGCAAGAAGCGTAAATGAATTGGTGATAGAATATAAGTTGCATAGTATATAAGTCGGTTAAGCGCAAGAAGATAATAGAATATAAGATAGATTAGGATTTAGCTGATGTCATTTGAAAATAGCGGCTAGAGCGCGCACAACAACGACGATCGGCAATGCAACCCTGCCTAACGTGGCGAAAGCTCTCAGATAAAGAGCGAAAGCCTTGGTAAAGTTGCATTACCGAGGCGTGCGAGCGGCTTAAGCCGAGGATAAAAGGGACTAAGTTTTCAAGCACGGGGATAGAGTTGGGTTTGGACACACAAAAAAGACAAGCTAAAAAGTTCGAGACCGGCAGGCGATAACGCGAGACGGACTTAAGAGTTCTAAACCAGAAAACGGACAGAGCGCGGCAGAAGAAAACGATAAAAAGCCGTGAGAAATGTTAGGAGCGCTAGGGTTCCGAAGAATTGTTCCGCCAAGGTCGCTTATAGTAATAATGTAGAATATTAAATAGAGTTTAATAAATAATCATCAAACCGAAACAGCGAGTCTTTTAACTCCGAAATAGCCTATTATAACCTCTAGGAACTAACGATAGTGGATCGACGAGGCAAGTCCCGTCGGGAAACCCTAAGTAAATACTAACCGGTAGTCATATCGTAGTTACGAACCCGCTAGCCGAGTGGAGAAACCCCAGCTTGCACGTTCCTCGCCCGTGGTACTACTTCAGTAGAAACTTAACCCGGCCCGCATGCCCGTATACGAGTTCGTGGAGTAGCAAGCCTAGCTAGCCCCCTTTCCTATCCCTTAAGCCCACGTCCCATCACTTTAAAAATGTCTTGTGTGCGGACCTCTTTGGAGCTAAAGTCGCCACATTATTCATTTAGTTTCATTTGTCTTTTATACAACTTCGCCCCTTCCGCCCCAAGTTTTAAAAAACGTGTTTCATGTACTAGAGACTTGTGCTTTGACAAATATATACATATGAATATCATGATTACGAAAATCCATCTAGAAAAAACTTATTCACAAATTATCTTCCAATTAGCCCAAGCGCAACCGCTGCGTAAAATGCTTATGCGTGCGTGTGTTTTTGTGTGCATGTGTTGCTTGCATATACATTTATATTCGTATATTTTAAATCAGCAAAAAAATATGTAGATCATATGCTGAAAATTTTATTGAAATCTATTAACCATCACAGAAGTTAATAAACAAAACGTTTTGCACGTGGCCGGCAGCGCAAGCAGTTTTTTTACATATGTGCATAAGTACATAAAACGTGTGCATTCTCCAATATTCTAAATACTGAAACTGCTTGAATTGTAGTTGAATTATCAGCTGGTACTCTTGTTCAAGCAGTGAAGTGGCGGTGTTATTAGAATCGGTGCCCGTCGGCTAGAAATCCCAGGTTCGGAATCAGGCCATGGCAATATTTTAGTTTTATTTGCTTTTTGTTTTTCTTTTTTTTTTAACTTAAAGTGGGTTCAGGGGATCTCCGAATTGGGCACCCCCCACTATAGCTTTCTTACTTTTTATTTATTTATTTTATTCAAATAATTATCAGTATTTACATATTTCGTTAATTGTGCAGATATAATTTTGTTTTAAAATTTCTTTAACTTTGACATGAAACAATTTGAGTTCATTAACAACTAACAAATCCTTATTTTTTCTGCAATTATGTCGTACATGATGAAGTCATATCAACAAACCTATACATATTTTATTTTTATTTTATTTTATTCCAATGCCTTAAAAATATGAATTTTATTTCTTTTTATATGAGGAATAACATAATTTTCTTATACATTAAGTCCTTCGTCTACTTGTCTATGCAGATAAATCTTATACATTTCAGTCATACATATATCTTAAGCAATTTATATGTTAAGAAAATTTTCTACTAAAATTAGTTCTATCTGCAATATCATTCAATATAATAGAATAATTGTCGTTAATAATTTCATAATCTCATCTTTTAAGAAACCCTCCAAACTATCAAAAAAAAAAGTTGTCTGCCAAACGTATTCAATAGCGTACAATTCTTCGTAATTATCTTGTTCACCAGCTCCAAGATATCCATCATTTTGAATACTTATTTTATTCTTTTCTCTGCTCTGATTTAGGGTATAAATAAAAAAAAAATTGTCTGTTTTTTTGTTTTAGTTTTGCTTCAATTATTTTAGTTCTATTTGATTATTTTCAAAGGGGTTCAATCATTGCATAGTCGTAAACTTTATGCTTTGATATGGTATTATATTCCTTCACAACTTGTTACAGCTTCTCTATATTATATTGTATAAGGAAACAATTTGGTCTAGAGTTGAACAAACAGTCAAACAAAAAA
>JAWNON010000220.1:0-419273 GCA_035045945.1 Drosophila anceps
AAATCATTCTTTAATTAATATATTACTCAGCCACAAGGCGGTAATTCCGTAGTGTAATACCTACGCATCCTAATCTACTGTTATAAGCTCAGTCTTCAACAGCCGAAACAGTCCTACGGACAGCTCCAAAACTGCAGCGCGGGACCGGATCAACACACTTAAAATAACCTATGCATAAATATATATATGTATGTACGCACAGGCAGAAACAGCAGCTCACAAAATTTAGACTTTTTCGCTTAGAGATCCGATTTCTTCCCTTCTGACCGAAGAGTAACCAAACTGCTGAAAGCATTTCAGATTTTTATTATTATTTATGTGATGGGTATGAAAGCGCTTATGAGTATGAAGATTATGTTTTCGCGATAAGCATGAATACACACTTACAGTCCTTTGCTTACATGTATAAATATTTGTGTGCCTGTGTGCGAAACTCTATTCTTGCTGCTTGTGGAACATGTATGTATGTGTGCCTATTTCGGCTTTGAATTGTGTAAACGATTATGGGCTTTCTTCGATCTTTTACACTTCCAAATCCACTTCTAACATATTTACATACACGTATATGCATTCCTATACCTGCATATATATATATATATATTATATATATATATATATATATATATATATATATATATATATATATATATATATATATATATATATATATATACATATATATATATATATATATATATATATATATATATATATATATATTATAAGTTGATTTAAAGATATCGATATAGCATCAAATTACTTTAATAATAGAAGCCCAAACATTTTAAAATGGAAAAATCACAGGAATGCATTAACAAATAAGTTAATTCAATTCTTTTGAATATATCGGGCCGTGGGCTATTAAAGATTTAGCTTTGTAAGGAAATTCATATGCATTCACAGGTGCCAGGATGCATCAAACTATACTCCAAATTGCTAAAATGACTTGCAGTACACTCTTCAATTCAAAAATTAACAAACTACTGAATCGCAACACACTCGAAAAATTCTATCATCGCTGATACACACACAAATGTATGCAAATGTGTGTATGCAATTCGCAAGGTCAAGCAACATCAAACGTTGGGTTCTTTCAACTTCTACAAGCAAGAATAGAGTTTCACACACAGGCACACAAATGCTTATACATGTAGGCAAAGGATTGTAAGTGTGTGTCGCGAAAACATATTCTTCATGCGAATCAATGTTTTCATACCCTTCACATAAATAATAATAAATTTCTTAACCCTTTGCATTAGCATGACAAAACCTTTCAGCAGTTTGGTATACTCTTCGCTTAAAAGGGAAGAAATGCGACCTCTGGGCGAACAAATTTGAATTTTTGTGAGCTGCTCCTGCTTGTGCAAATTATGTAATCGCGGCGATCCTCGACTCAGGTTATGATCTCACGATGCTGCAATATATTCCGGCGGCGTAGGCGTCTAGCTCGGCTACTCAGCTGGATTGGTCTTCTGGTGAAGTTTAGGATGGAGAGCTAACTTTTACTCTCAGATTACTGGCCTTGTGGCTCAGCAATTTATGTGATTAATAAGAATTGATTTACGGCTAAGTGCCGGAGCAATGTGACTTTATTATTTAATGTCTTGCACAGAACTAACTTATAAAACTCAGCCTTAAGCTAAAGACTGGCGTCGTAAGCTACAAAGCTAGAAAGCTACAGTCGGCGAGCCGACTCAGCATAAACGATAACGCGGTTACTTGCAGAATAGTCTAGTGTCGGGTTTACCGTTGCCAAACAGTGCGATCGGAGCACTGAACTCATATGTCAGCAAAATGCATTTGTAGCGGACGACAAAGTATTAATGCTATTATATATCTAATTATGTGTTAACTTGCATATATATGTAAGTTAACACCATAAATAGCATAGCAACTAAGTAGTTTCGCGTAAACAATGCTGATGCGCCAAATCGCGTGTTCAGTACTCTGCACTAACGACAAAAAGTATGCTGAAGTGCTGTACCGCTTAGAACGCTGAATCGGGGTGTCGATTGTAGATTGATGGCGTGATAGATTTGACTTTAGGGCAGAATTATGCTTTTCCTTTGTCTTTAGATTTGTTTTTGATTTGTAATAAAGAACAGATAACTCGTCTGAATCTTACTCAGATAGCACATAGCCGTCAATCTTGATCATTTATTGAAACACATTGCTGAGCCACCAGGCCGGCGATCACCAAAGGAGATGATGTCAAGTGCTCGCCGCTGGAACATCGTGGGACGATCGGACTAATATAGCTGGCGCCCAACAACAGGATTAACACCCAATCAGTTTTCAGATAGTTAAAACAATAAAAACATGTAAGATTGTCAAGCAAATTCAAGTGCGAAACAGTGAAAATACTTTTTTTTCTTTTTTTTTTGTGCTTAATTTTAATTTTATTGTAGCTTTTGTCGTTAACTCTATAGCGCTTTTTTTTTTTGCTACTAAGTCTAGTTTGATTTTAATAAAAGTCTCTTCTGAGATCCAAGGGATGCAATCTTTTCAGTCTTCTATTGATTGTGTTGTTGACTTAATTGTCTGCAAGCTGGTTTGGGTGGGCGGATATTCTGTTCTATTCCAATGAGTTCAGCAAATGTCGGCATCTTAAGGTCAGTGTGTAGGGTTTCGTTTCTGACGAACTATTCGGCTTTAGTCCATTTCCTTAGTGCTTTATTTTGAGTGGTTTGCACTTTGTTAATGTGGGTTCTCGCAGCAGAGCCCCACAAAGGCATTACATAAGTGAAGACTGGTGCCACTATTGCGTTGTATATTTGTCTTTTGCTGCGTAGTGACAATGGTCTATCGCTTCTTAGTATCCAATCAAGTTTTTTAAATTTAAACTTGCAATTTTTGACTGTCCCACCTTTGTGCGGGGCATAGGTCAGTCTCTTATTCAGTGTGACTCCCAGATACTTCACCTTATTTGCTCGTGAAGCCGAATTGATGCTCTGGTATTGTGCTACTTTGACTCAGTTCATTAAGCACTCCTCGCAACAAAATTCTTTCGAATATTTTGGAGAGTACCGGTAGTAAGCTGATGGGTCTGTAGGAAGAAATTTCCTTTTCGGGCTTTCCAGGTTTCGGGATCATGATTATCTTAGCACGTTTCCAGCAGGATGGAAAGTATTGAATCGCCATAGCTGAAATTCTGCACCGCCTGGAGTATCTGCTCGTTCAAGAGCCTCTTTAATGCGCATGCATTGCATCTGGGCCAGGACAACTTTGAGCTGTCTGGTGACTTCGTTGTATCTGCTTTTGTCGCTGGCTGCACGTGTTCTGATTCATCGGCTCCTTGCCCATCGTTTGTATTCAAGCAGATTTTGAACATGCGGGGTGAGAGGAATGCTGTAGTGCGAGTGGTCTCTGCTATGGCATCTTGCATTCTATTTGATGCGTACTCTACATCTTCTGCAGTGCGAAGTTCTATTTCCGGATGCAGTAAAGAGTGTAGAGTGAACTGAATATTGCTAGATCCGATCCAGCGGGCAGAATGCTTTGTCTTGTCGGAAAAGGTTATAAGGCTGGTCATGACGTTTGCTTGCTGGACTTGCAGCTCTCGCATTGCTCTGATTTCAGTATAAATAATTTTGACGAGTAATACGCAGGTCGTGAATTTGTTTGTGGCCTGCGTCAGGTCAGCAAAAAATATGTTTAAGGGCGTTTTGTCGATCCGGCTGTGAGGGTTAAAGATGTTGACAACTGTATGCCCCTTCATACCAATCTCTGATTTTATCTGGTCCACATTCGTGCTTGAGTGCAGTCCTTTTCTGCGGACTCTTTAGGGCTTATCTTCCTTCAGCTGGGAGCAGTGGAATCGCAGACCTAGCTTTGAAAGATGCTTTACCACCGCACGGTAGTTATCACTGCAGCTTGGACTCCAATGTTATTCCATTTTGGCTTGATGACAAGATTTGGGATCGATGACTTCGTCGATAACTTGTTGTAATTTAACAACAGATCTAATGTCCGGGCACCAAATAGGAGACGGTCGAGCATTGGATTTTTCAGCTGGCTGCTGCTCGTTCGAATTTGTGGTCACTGCCATTTCGCAGTCTTCTTCGTCATCTCTATCAAGAAGTGCAAATTTGTTTTGTCTCTCTACATCTAGTGCTCAGTTGATCAGGCAGAGAAAGTTTTTTCGTAATTGCTTCAGGAGAGCTTAGCTGCTTGCGTTTTATGCTTAATGTTGTCGATCCTGGGATGGATGCCACATCAATTTTCTTCAGGGACGAGTTGTTGCTTTTAGCATGTATTTCAGCCATTCGTGCATCCAGTCCGTTCTGCATTGCTGCTTTAATTCTTTCGGATTTGGTTATTAGATTGTCAGTGGACATTGCGCTAGTTGACTTTTAATTTTATTTTTTTAATTTTTACTTCGCTTTATTTAATGGATGATGAAGATTCCGTAGACACAAACCAGCTTAAGCTTTCTTGCGAACTGATTAGATCAGCTGATTAGCTCAGCTGTTTTGCTTGTGGTAGCCGGTTTGTGGCCGGGGCTCCACTTTGCAATTGCCAGGCACAAAAGTAGTTTTTGACGACTTCCACCGTTTCTACGTTCACCGTGTCTTGGAGAAAACACTGTAGCAGCAATTTACCACTGGTGTGACGTTTTTGGTATTGTTTATAAGTGCAGGTTTGCAAGTGCAAGTGTCCTCCTGCTGTTGATTAGGTTGGGATAGCTAAGGCTTTCCTAATTGTTGGCCTTTTGGCTTAACGATGAATAAAATTATATTTGTTAACGGCAGTGCCGGAGCTGGTGTTTCAATAAGAGCCGACTCAGCATAGTCATTAGTGCTAACGGAAAGCTCTTGTGACATAACTTTGATGTCTGGTTACAGCTGTTGACCATGCGCCGCTGTCGGGGGCTGCAAGGCCGCGAGGGCTGCGGAGTTTACTTGTTAACTATTCCTCCTTAAGAGTTATGACCGTCCTCGGTCGTACTGAATTTTTCGATAACCCTTTGTATTTCTCATGAGTCTTCGTCTTCGTTTTAATATTTGTAAAAGGAGTAGAGAGCCGCTGAGTGCAAGGCTGAGTGTTACTCCGGCTACAAACCAGAGATAAAATAATACAGCTGACGCAAATTCGTCTTGGAACTTTTGGATGGCGTTCAAGTTTTTGCATTTCATTCTCTGGAGGGACCGTACGCTCAGGGCTGGATCATGGCCGATGATGTTTAACAGGGGTGATCCAGCTATACCCGGAGCTTTGCTTAAGGCTTCGCGTTGATTTATATATTTAGTTCCATTTATGATGGCTTCAAAGCTGATGAGGTGTGTACCGTTTGTAGATATATCTGGGCCGCCGTCTGTACTGATCCTTGCCGGGCTTTCGTTAACGATGATGACACCGTCGTCTACTAACGTATTGCCCCTTAATTGGCTAGGCTACGTGTGGCATCGAGCTGTGCTTCCAGCATGTAGCGCTCGTGCGCAAGTGTAATGCCTCGCTACTTTGCAGAAAATACTGTAAGTTGTCTCGGTTACTGCTTTCTAGCAGTCTTTACATCCAGCCACGACATCATCTTGAATTTGTAACACGGTAAGTTGGTGTGATACTGGGAATAATATGACCTTCTTACAAATAGACTTAACTCTAGAGTAGGCGATTAGGATGTGTATTATATTTTTGGACTGGAGCACTTTAATGTTGTGTTGTCTGCTACGACGCTCTAGCAAGTCCAGAATTTGGTTGCAGGAAAATTCAATGCTAGATTGTGTTGGATGCTAGCCAATGTTGGTAAATCGCTGTATATTGTATTTGTGACTTCTGGGTATATAATCTGTTTAAGTGCCTCGAATAACTTGCGTTTGTCATTAAAGTTTATTAAGTGACGAGTCTTGCTCGCTTGCTAGACACTTAGTATTTCAGCTATCCTCGCATGCGCATTCCGCTGACACATCAGAGACAGCGCAATTTCCCGACACAAAGTCAGTTCTGGTAACATGATACTTGACATTGCGCAAGTTGATTTGTTTATCAGTTATTGCCGGCATTGCCGGCTATGGGCTTTGTGCAGCTTATGCTTCAGCTTCAGCTTTGGTTGTAGTTTTAGTCAATTTTGTAATCAGTTTGAAATATACTCGCTAACGCAAAACATTCACTCCAACGTCGTAAATCATTCTTTAATTAATATATTACTCAGCCACAAGGCGGTAATTCCGTAGTGTAATACCTACGCATCCTAATCTACTGTTATAAGCTCAGTCTTCAACAGCCGAAACAGTCCTACGGACAGCTCCAAAACTGCAGCGCGGGACCGGATCAACACACTTAAAATAACCTATGCATAAATATATATATGTATGTACGCACAGGCAGAATTTAAACTTTTTCGCTTAGAGATCCGATTTCTTCCCTTCTGAACAAAGAGTAACTAAACTGCTGAAAGCATTTCAGATTTTTATTATTATTTATGTGATGGGTATGAAAGCGCTTATGAGTATGAAGATTATGTTTTCGCGATAAGCATGAATACACACTTACAGTCCTTTGCTTACATGTATAAATATTTGTGTGCCTGTGTGCGAAACTCTATTCTTGCTGCTTGTGGAACATGTATGTATGTGTGCCTATTTCGGCTTTGAATTGTGTAAGCGATTATGGGCTTTCTTCGATCTTTTACACTTCCAAATCCACTTCTAACATATTTACATACACGTATATGCATTCCTATACCTGCATATATATATATATATATATATATATATATATATATATATATATATATGTATATATATATATATATATACATATATATATATATATATATATATATATATATATACATATATATATATATATATATATATATATATATATATATATATATATATATTATAAGTTGATTTAAAGATATCGATATAGCATGAAATTACTTTAATAATAGAAGCCCAAACATTTTAAAATGGAAAAATCACAGGAATGCATTAACAAATAAGTTAATTCAATTCTTTTGAATATATCGGGCCGTGGGCTATTAAAGATTTAGCTTTGTAAGGAAATTCATATGCATTCACAGGTGCCAGGATGCATCAAACTATACTCCAAATTGCTAAAATGACTTGCAGTACACTCTTCAATTCAAAAATTAACAAACTACTGAATCGCAACACACTCGAAAAATTCTATCATCGCTGATACACACACAAATGTATGCAAATGTGTGTATGCAATTCGCAAGGTCAAGCAACATCAAACGTTGGGTTCTTTCAACTTCTACAAGCAAGAATAGAGTTTCACACACAGGCACACAAATGCTTATACATGTAGGCAAAGGATTGTAAGTGTGTGTCGCGAAAACATATTCTTCATGCGAATCAATGTTTTCATACCCTTCACATAAATAATAATAAATTTCTTAACCCTTTGCATTAGCATGACAAAACCTTTCAGCAGTTTGGTATACTCTTCGCTTAAAAGGGAAGAAATGCGACCTCTGGGCGAACAAATTTGAATTTTTGTGAGCTGCTCCTGCTTGTGCAAATTATGTAATCGCGGCGATCCTCGACTCAGGTTATGATCTCACGATGCTGCAATATATTCCGGCGGCGTAGGCGTCTAGCTCGGCTACTCAGCTGGATTGGTCTTCTGGTGAAGTTTAGGATGGAGAGCTAACTTTTACTCTCAGATTACTGGCCTTGTGGCTCAGCAATTTATGTGATTAATAAGAATTGATTTACGGCTAAGTGCCGGAGCAATGTGACTTTATTATTTAATGTCTTGCACAGAACTAACTTATAAAACTCAGCCTTAAGCTAAAGACTGGCGTCGTAAGCTACAAAGCTAGAAAGCTACAGTCGGCGAGCCGACTCAGCATAAACGATAACGCGGTTACTTGCAGAATAGTCTAGTGTCAGGTTTACCGTTGCCAAACAGTGCGATCGGAGCACTGAACTCATATGTCAGCAAAATGCATTTGTAGCGGACGACAAAGTATTAATGCTATTATATATCTAATTATGTGTTAACTTGCATATATATGTAAGTTAACACCATAAATAGCATAGCAACTAAGTAGTTTCGCGTAAACAATGCTGATGCGCCAAATCGCGTGTTCAGTACTCTGCACTAACGACAAAAAGTATGCTGAAGTGCTGTACCGCTTAGAACGCTGAATCGGGGTGTCGATTGTAGATTGATGGCGTGATAGATTTGACTTTAGGGCAGAATTATGCTTTTCCTTTGTCTTTAGATTTGTTTTTGATTTGTAATAAAGAACAGATAACTCGTCTGAATCTTACTCAGATAGCACATAGCCGTCAATCTTGATCATTTATTGAAACACATTGCTGAGCCACCAGGCCGGCGATCACCAAAGGAGATGATGTCAAGTGCTCGCCGCTGGAACATCGTGGGACGATCGGACTAATATAGCTGGCGCCCAACAACAGGATTAACACCCAATCAGTTTTCAGATAGTTAAAACAATAAAAACATGTAAGATTGCCAAGCAAATTCAAGTGCGAAACAGTGAAAATACTTTTTTTTCTTTTTTTTTTTGTGCTTAATTTTAATTTTATTGTAGCTTTTGTCGTTAACTCTATAGCGCTTTTTTTTTTGCTACTAAGTCTAGTTTGATTTTAATAAAAGTCTCTTCTGAGATCCAAGGGATGCAATCTTTTCAGTCTTCTATTGATTGTGTTGTTGACTTAATTGTCTGCAAGCTGGTTTGGGTGGGCGGATATTCTGTTCTATTCCAATGAGTTCAGCAAATGTCGGCATCTTAAGGTCAGTGTGTAGGGTTTCGTTTCTGACGAACTATTCGGCTTCAGTCCATTTCCTTAGTGCTTTATTTTGAGTGGTTTGCACTTTGTTAATGTGGGTTCTCGCAGCAGAGCCCCACAAAGGCATTACATAAGTGAAGACTGGTGCCACTATTGCGTTGTATATTTGTCTTTTGCTGCGTAGTGACAATGGTCTATCGCTTCTTAGTATCCAATCAAGTTTTTTAAATTTAAACTTGCAATTTTTGACTGTCCCACCTTTGTGCGGGGCATAGGTCAGTCTCTTATTCAGTGTGACTCCCAGATACTTCACCTTATTTGCTCGTGAAGCCGAATTGATGCTCTGGTATTGTGCTACTTTGACTCAGTTCATTAAGCACTCCTCGCAACAAAATTCTTTCGAATATTTTGGAGAGTACCGGTAGTAAGCTGATGGGTCTGTAGGAAGAAATTTCCTTTTCGGGCTTTCCAGGTTTCGGGATCATGATTATCTTAGCACGTTTCCAGCAGGATGGAAAGTATTGAATCGCCATAGCTGAAATTCTGCACCGCCTGGAGTATCTGCTCGTTCAAGAGCCTCTTTAATGCGCATGCATTGCATCTGGGCCAGGACAACTTTGAGCTGTCTGGTGACTTCGTTGTATCTGCTTTTGTCGCTGGCTGCACGTGTTCTGATTCATCGGCTCCTTGCCCATCGTTTGTATTCAAGCAGATTTTGAACATGCGGGGTGAGAGGAATGCTGTAGTGCGAGTGGTCTCTGCTATGGCATCTTGCATTCTATTTGATGCGTACTCTACATCTTCTGCAGTGCGAAGTTCTATTTCCGGATGCAGTAAAGAGTGTAGAGTGAACTGAATATTGCTAGATCCGATCCAGCGGGCAGAATGCTTTGTCTTGTCGGAAAAGGTTATAAGGCTGGTCATGACGTTTGCTTGCTGGACTTGCAGCTCTCGCATTGCTCTGATTTCAGTATAAATAATTTTGACGAGTAATACGCAGGTCGTGAATTTGTTTGTGGCCTGCGTCAGGTCAGCAAAAAATATGTTTAAGGGCGTTTTGTCGATCCGGCTGTGAGGGTTAAAGATGTTGACAACTGTATGCCCCTTCATACCAATCTCTGATTTTATCTGGTCCACATTCGTGCTTGAGTGCAGTCCTTTTCTGCGGACTCTTTAGGGCTTATCTTCCTTCAGCTGGGAGCAGTGGAATCGCAGACCTAGCTTTGAAAGATGCTTTACCACCGCACGGTAGTTATCACTGCAGCTTGGACTCCAATGTTATTCCATTTTGGCTTGATGACAAGATTTGGGATCGATGACTTCGTCGATAACTTGTTGTAATTTAACAACAGATCTAATGTCCGGGCACCAAATAGGAGACGGTCGAGCATTGGATTTTTCAGCTGGCTGCTGCTCGTTCGAATTTGTGGTCACTGCCATTTCGCAGTCTTCTTCGTCATCTCTATCAAGAAGTGCAAATTTGTTTTGTCTCTCTACATCTAGTGCTCAGTTGATCAGGCAGAGAAAGTTTTTTCGTAATTGCTTCAGGAGAGCTTAGCTGCTTGCGTTTTATGCTTAATGTTGTCGATCCTGGGATGGATGCCACATCAATTTTCTTCAGGGACGAGTTGTTGCTTTTAGCATGTATTTCAGCCATTCGTGCATCCAGTCCGTTCTGCATTGCTGCTTTAATTCTTTCGGATTTGGTTATTAGATTGTCAGTGGACATTGCGCTAGTTGACTTTTAATTTTATTTTTTTAATTTTTACTTCGCTTTATTTAATGGATGATGAAGATTCCGTAGACACAAACCAGTTTAAGCTTTCTTGCGAACTGATTAGATCAGCTGATTAGCTCAGCTGTTTTGCTTGTGGTAGCCGGTTTGTGGCCGGGGCTCCACTTTGCAATTGCCAGGCACAAAAGTAGTTTTTGACGACTTCCACCGTTTCTACGTTCACCGTGTCTTGGAGAAAACACTGTAGCAGCAATTTACCACTGGTGTGACGTTTTTGGTATTGTTTATAAGTGCAGGTTTGCAAGTGCAAGTGTCCTCCTGCTGTTGATTAGGTTGGGATAGCTAAGGCTTTCCTAATTGTTGGCCTTTTGGCTTAACGATGAATAAAATTATATTTGTTAACGGCAGTGCCGGAGCTGGTGTTTCAATAAGAGCCGACTCAGCATAGTCATTAGTGCTAACGGAAAGCTCTTGTGACATAACTTTGATGTCTGGTTACAGCTGTTGACCATGCGCCGCTGTCGGGGGCTGCAAGGCCGCGAGGGCTGCGGAGTTTACTTGTTAACTATTCCTCCTTAAGAGTTATGACCGTCCTCGGTCGTACTGAATTTTTCGATAACCCTTTGTATTTCTCATGAGTCTTCGTCTTCGTTTTAATATTTGTAAAAGGAGTAGAGAGCCGCTGAGTGCAAGGCTGAGTGTTACTCCGGCTACAAACCAGAGATAAAATAATACAGCTGACGCAAATTCGTCTTGGAACTTTTGGATGGCGTTCAAGTTTTTGCATTTCATTCTCTGGAGGGACCGTACGCTCAGGGCTGGATCATGGCCGATGATGTTTAACAGGGGTGATCCAGCTATACCCGGAGCTTTGCTTAAGGCTTCGCGTTGATTTATATATTTAGTTCCATTTATGATGGCTTCAAAGCTGATGAGGTGTGTACCGTTTGTAGATATATCTGGGCCGCCGTCTGTACTGATCCTTGCCGGGCTTTCGTTAACGATGATGACACCGTCGTCTACTAACGTATTGCCCCTTAATTGGCTAGGCTACGTGTGGCATCGAGCTGTGCTTCCAGCATGTAGCGCTCGTGCGCAAGTGTAATGCCTCGCTACTTTGCAGAAAATACTGTAAGTTGTCTCGGTTACTGCTTTCTAGCAGTCTTTACATCCAGCCACGACATCATCTTGAATTTGTAACACGGTAAGTTGGTGTGATACTGGGAATAATATGACCTTCTTACAAATAGACTTAACTCTAGAGTAGGCGATTAGGATGTGTATTATATTTTTGGACTGGAGCACTTTAATGTTGTGTTGTCTGCTACGACGCTCTAGCAAGTCCAGAATTTGGTTGCAGGAAAATTCAATGCTAGATTGTGTTGGATGCTAGCCAATGTTGGTAAATCGCTGTATATTGTATTTGTGACTTCTGGGTATATAATCTGTTTAAGTGCCTCGAATAACTTGCGTTTGTCATTAAAGTTTATTAAGTGACGAGTCTTGCTCGCTTGCTAGACACTTAGTATTTCAGCTATCCTCGCATGCGCATTCCGCTGACACATCAGAGACAGCGCAATTTCCCGACACAAAGTCAGTTCTGGTAACATGATACTTGACATTGCGCAAGTTGATTTGTTTATCAGTTATTGCCGGCATTGCCGGCTATGGGCTTTGTGCAGCTTATGCTTCAGCTTCAGCTTTGGTTGTAGTTTTAGTCAATTTTGTAATCAGTTTGAAATATACTCGCTAACGCAAAACATTCACTCCAACGTCGTAAATCATTCTTTAATTAATATATTACTCAGCCACAAGGCGGTAATTCCGTAGTGTAATACCTACGCATCCTAATCTACTGTTATAAGCTCAGTCTTCAACAGCCGAAACAGTCCTACGGACAGCTCCAAAACTGCAGCGCGGGACCGGATCAACACACTTAAAATAACCTATGCATAAATATATATATGTATGTACGCACAGGCAGAATTTAAACTTTTTCGCTTAGAGATCCGATTTCTTCCCTTCTGAACAAAGAGTAACTAAACTGCTGAAAGCATTTCAGATTTTTATTATTATTTATGTGATGGGTATGAAAGCATTTATGAGTATGAAGATTATGTTTTCGCGATAAGCATGAACACACACTTACAGTCCTTTGCTTACATGTATAAATATTTGTGTGCCTGTGTGCGAAACTCTATTCTTGCTGCTTGTGTAACATGTATGTATGTGTGCCTACTTCGGCTTTGAATTGTGTAAACGATTATGGGCTTTCTTCGATCTTTTACACTTCCAAATCCACTTCTAACATATTTACATACACGTATATGCATTCCTATACCTGCATTTATATATATATATATATATATATATATATATATATATATATATATATATATATATATATATATATATATATATATATATATATGTATATATTATAAGTTGATTTACAGATATCGATATAGCATGAAATTACTTTAATAATAGAAGCCCAAACATTTTAAAATGGAAAAATCACAGGAATGCATTAACAAATAAGTAAATTCAATTCTTTTGAATATATCGGGCCGTGGGCTATTAAAGATTTAGCTTTGTAAGGAAATTCATATGCATTCACAGGTGCCAGGATGCATCAAACTATACTCCAAATTGCTAAAATGACTTGCAGTACACTCTTCAATTCAAAAATTAACAAACTACTGAATCGCAACACACTCGAAAAATTCTATCATCGCTGATACACACACAAATGTATGCAAATGTGTGTATGCAATTCGCAAGGTCAAGCAACATCAAACGTTGGGTTCTTTCAACTTCTACAAGCAAGAATAGAGTTTCACACACAGGCACACAAATGCTTATACATGTAGGCAAAGGATTGTAAGTGTGTGTCGCGAAAACATATTCTTCATGCGAATCAATGTTTTCATACCCTTCACACAAATAATAATAAATTTCTTAACCCTTTGCATTAGCATGACAAAACCTTTCAGCAGTTTGGTATACTCTTCGCTTAAGAGGGAAGAAATGCGACCTCTGGGCGAACAAATTTGAATTTTTGTGAGCTGCTCCTGCTTGTGCAAATTATGTAATCGCGGCGATCCTCAACTCAGGTTATGATCTCACGATGCTGCGATGTAGCTCGGCTACTCAGCTGGATTGGTCTTCTGGTGAAGTTTAGGATGGAGAGCTAACTTTTACTCTCAGATTACTGGCCTTGTGGCTCAGCAATTTATGTGATTAATAAGAATTGATTTACGGCTAAGTGCCGGAGCAATGTGACTTTATTATTTAATGTCTTGCACAGAACTAACTTATAAAACTCAGCCTTAAGCTAAAGACTGGCGTCGTAAGCTACAAAGCTAGAAAGCTACAGTCGGCGAGCCGACTCAGCATAAACGATAACGCGGTTACTTGCAGAATAGTCTAGTGTCGGGTTTACCGTTGCCAAACAGTGCGATCGGAGCACTGAACTCATATGTCAGCAAAATGCATTTGTAGCGGACGACAAAGTATTAATGCTATTATATATCTAATTATGTGTTAACTTGCATATATATGTAAGTTAACACCATAAATAGCTTAGCAACTAAGTAGTTTCGCGTAAACAATGCTGATGCGCCAAATCGCGTGTTCAGTACTCTGCACTAACGACAAAAAGTATGCTGAAGTGCTGTACCGCTTAGAACGCTGAATCGGGGTGTCGATTGTAGATTGATGGCGTGATAGATTTGACTTTAGGGCAGAATTATGCTTTTCCTTTGTCTTTAGATTTGTTTTTGATTTGTAATAAAGAACAGATAACTCGTCTGAATCTTACTCAGATAGCACATAGCCGTCAATCTTGATCATTTATTGAAACACATTGCTGAGCCACCAGGCCGGCGATCACCAAAGGAGATGATGTCAAGTGCTCGCCGCTGGAACATCGTGGGACGATCGGACTAATATAGCTGGCGCCCAACAACAGGATTAACACCCAATCAGTTTTCAGATAGTTAAAACAGTAAAAACATGTAAGATTGCCAAGCAAATTCAAGTGCGAAACAGTGAAAATACTTTTTTTTCTTTTTTTTTGTGCTTAATTTTAATTTTATTGCAGCTTTTGTCGTCAACTCTATAGCGCATTTTTTTTTTTGCTACTAAGTCTAGTTTGATTTTAATAAAATCTCTTCTGAGATCCAATCTTTTCAGTCTTCTGTTGATTGTGTTGTTGACTTAATTGGCTGCAAGCTGGTTTGGGTGGGCGGATATTCTGTTCTATTCCAATGAGTTCAGCAAATGTCGGCATCTTAAGGTCAGTGTGTAGGGTTTCGTTTCTGACGAACTATTCGGCTTCAGTCCATTTCCTTAGTGCTTTATTTTAAGTGCTTTGCACTTTGTTAATGTGGGTTCTCGCAGCAGAGCCCCACAAAGGCATTACATAAGTGAAGACTGGTGCCACTATTGCGTTGCTGCGTAGTGACAATGGTCTATCGCTTCTTAGTATCCAATCAAGTTTTTTAAATTTAAACTTGCAATTTTTGACTGTCCCACCTTTGTGCGGGGCATAGGTCAGTCTCTTATTCAGTGTGACTCCCAGATACTTCACCTTATTTGCTCGTGAAGCCGAATTGATGCTCTGGTATTGTGCTACTTTGACTCAGTTCATTAAGCACTCCTCGCAACAAAATTCTTTCGAATATTTTGGAGAGTACCGGTAGTAAGCTGATGGGTCTGTAGGAAGAAATTTCCTTTTCGGGCTTTCCAGGTTTCGGGATCATGATTATCTTAGCACGTTTCCAGCAGGATGGAAAGTATTGAATCGCCATAGCTGAAATTCTGCACCGCCTGGAGTATCTGCTCGTTCAAGAGCCTCTTTAATGCGCATGCATTGCATCTGGGCCAGGACAACTTTGAGCTGTCTGGTGGCTTCGTTGTATCTGCTTTTGTCGCTGGCTGCACGTGTTCTGATCCATCGGCTCCTTGCCCATCGTTTGTATTCAAGCAGATTTTGAACATGCGGAGTGAGAGGAATGCTGTAGTGCGAGTGGTCTCTGCTATGGCATCTTGCATTCTATTTGATGCGTACTCTACATCTTCTGCAGTGCGAAGTTCTATTTCCGGATGCAGTAAAGAGTGTAGAGTGAGCTGAATATTGCTAGATCCGATCCAGCGGGCAGAATGCGTTGTCTTGTCGGAAAAGGTTATAAGGCTGGTCATGACGTTTGCTTGCTGGGCTTGCAGCTCTCGCATTGCTCTGATTTCAGTATAAATAATTTTGACGAGTAATACGCAGGTCGTGAATTTGTTTGTGGCCTGCGTCAGGTCAGCAAAAAATATGTTTAAGGGCGTTTTGTCGATCCGGCTGTGAGGGTTAAAGATGTTGACAACTGTATGCCCCTTCATACCAATCTCTGATTTTATCTGGTCCACATTCGTGCTTGAGTGCAGTCCTTTTCTGCGGACTCTTTAGGGCTTATCTTCCTTCAGCTGGGAGCAGTGGAATTGCAGAGCTAGCTTTGAAAGATGCTTTACCACCGCACGGTAGTTATCACTGCAGCTTGGACTCCAATGTTATTCCATTTTGGCTTGATGACAAGATTTGGGATCGATGACTTCGTCGATAACTTGTTGTAATTTAACAACAGATCTAATGTCCGGGCACCAAATAGGAGACGGTCGAGCATTGGGTTTTTCAGCTGGTTGCTGCTCGTTCGAATTTGTGGTCACTGCCATTTCGCAGTCTTCTTCGTCATCTCTATCAAGAAGTGCAAATTTGTTTTGTCTCTCTACATCAGCTACAGCTTTACTAGTGCTCAGTTGATCAGGCAGAGAAAGTTTTTTCGTAATTGCTTCAGGAGAGCTTAGCTGCTTGCGTTTTATGCTTAATGTTTTCGATCCTGGGATGGATGCCACATCAATTTTCTTCAGGGACGAGTTGTTGCTTTTAGCATGTATTTCAGCCATTCGTGCATCCAGTCCGCTCTGCATTGCTGCTTTAATTCTTTCGGATTTGGTTATTAGATTGTCAGTGGACATTGCGCTAGTTGACTTTTAATTTTATTTTTTTAATTTTTACTTCGCTTTATTTAATGGATGATGAAGATTCCGTAGACACAAACCAGTTTAAGCTTTCTTGCGAACTGATTAGATCAGCTGATTAGCTCAGCTGTTTTGCTTGTGGCAGCCGGTTTGTGGCCGGGGCTCCACTTTGCAATTGCCAGGCACAAAAGTAGTTTTTGACGACTTCCACCGTTTCTACGTTCACCGTGTCTTGGAGAAAACACTGTAGTAGCAATTTACCACTGGTGTGACGTTTTTGGTATTGTTTATATGTAACTATTCTTAATTTCACTTTACTTTTGCCGAGCACGTGTGTACAGTTGTGACATTCACTCTGAACTGTCGGAGTCGATATAGTAGTGGGAAGTGCTCCCGAGGCGTTTCTAAAATCCATTGATTTTTGGTTGGGTGGGTAAACTGGATCTTCGCTTATTTGTCCTGGGATTGCTCTTGTTGTGATTGATTGGGATGTAGATCTTTTTGGAATTTTATTGTTATCTATTAGTGCAACGTGTGGGTACTTCTAAATTATTATGTAATTTATTTATTATGTAATTTATTAAACATTATTATATTTATTGTTTTTCCTGTTAAACAATGTGGCACTCACTCTCTCTGAACGAAAGAGTTACGACATAGGCGTCAGAGCAGTTACTCTTTGTTGTTCGGACAAAGTGGTCCTCACAAACAAAATCAGGTTCATTGGCCACCGTTGGAATATTCTCCCCCACCCAGAATTTGGAGACAAGATTTCCTTAGAAAATGGGACTCGCGTCGTGAAAGATTCCCAAGACATCTGCAAATATTAGGATGGACCCCATCCTGAATGATTGACGGACGGATATCAGCACCTATACGAACGTTAACTTGAATATCGACATACGACTGCTGAGGAAACAGCTCCGTTCTGAGCATTTCCCTCCCAATGGAGCACGGTGCCATGGCGACAGTTGCACTTTATACAATTGTGCATGCCGGTGCATTCGCAAAGTTGATGAGCTCATGCAAAGCAGGTCAGACAAGGCCTTCTTTGCTTTATATAAGCATCTCGTTCAAGGATGGGCATCCTTAGGAAACGAGGGTACAGAAAAATCGCATTTCTTGATCTTTGTGTTTACTTGTGAATTAAAACAGTTGACTCGTTTAGAAGGGCCAGTGTTCGCAGATTTCGGAACCGAGATTGGAATTGTAGGAACGGAATCGTAACCTGTGACTAACGTTTTAACATGCTGGAGCTTCTGACTTTCTTGTCAATGTATGCTCGCGTTTGTTTCGGAAATTTGGAAGTGCACAGGAACACAAGGATACAATCCCAATGCAAATCTCTGAGAGCTGAGCCAGCGTACTAAATGCGTACTAAATACTGTATAGCAGTGGTCGAACTTGGCCTTCATGGCTTGACCATCCCCTTGACTGAGTGCTTTTGAACACACTTCGTACTGCTGTTCAGACTTTTCCCATAGGACCTTGAACCGGTCACGTCAGATCTCGAAGGCTTGGAGCAGTGCCAGTCTCCACGGAGTAGTCAATGCTGGACTCACCCCTAATGAGCCTGTCCACAGCTGAGATAAAGCCATACAGCGACATTTTGGATAGCGAACATTCGGGTTTAGATTCAATCACGACTGGGTTGTGGATTCCCGGATGGAATGGAAAACGCAGAAAAACTACGCTCGAAGCGGGAACACTCAACTGAGCTCGGCTAGAATCATCGGACATGGAAGCTAACTAGAAGTTAGGTGATGGAAACTTCTGAATTGTACACCGAAATTTATTTAGGAAATAACTGTGATTGAACCTAGTTTTTATCTGTAAACAGGATTAAAAATAGCAAGAGAAATAAAGAGAGGTTAGTAATTGACTTTAGGAACCTCAATGAGCGCTCCATAGCCGATCGATACCCAATGCCAGGGCATTCCCATGATTCTAGCGAATCTAGGACAGGCCAAGCTTTTCACAACCCTGGATTTAAAATCGAGCAACAATCAAATTTACTGCGATTAACATGACCGCGAAAACACCTCGTTCTTAGTTCTCAGTTAATGGTGGAAAATATGAATTCTGCCGATTGCCTTTCGGACAAAAGATGCGGGAAGCATTTTCCAAAACGCAATCGATGATGTGCTCAGAGAAGATATCGGGAAGATTTTTTAGGTGTAGGTCGATGACGTAATAATCTTTTCCGAGAAGGAAGCCGATAATGCTTGACGCAGGAAAAATCCAAACTTTTCAAGGAAAGCGTCGAATTCTTGGGCTTTGTAGTAACCAAAAACGAGACCAAAACGAAAATGTAAGAGCCGAAAATGTAAGAGCCATACATGAATTTTCTGAGCCTGAAAACTTATTCAGCTTGCGATTATTTCTTGGTTTAGCCGGCAATTACAGAGCCTTTTTTAAGGATTAAAGCCATTAACGAACATTATCAAAGGGGAAAATGGCTCTGTAAGTTAGCACAAATCCAAAAAGTTCCAAGTTGAGTTCAATGAGACTCAACGCAATGCTTTCGAGAGGCGGAGGAACATTTTGGCATCAGAAGATGTCATCCTCATGTACCCGGATTTCAAGCAAGCCTTTGATTTGACCACTGACGCCTCTGACGGCATTGGGGCTGTTTAGTCTTACAACATTAAAAGATGGCGAATCTCATTACGTTACAAATGAAAGGCAGTAGTTAGCTATTGTCGGGGCCTTGGGAAAGTTATAAAATTATTTATGTAGAACAAGAGAGATAAATATATTCACTGCCCTTCAATTCCAACGCCTTCGCTACCTCCGACAGAAACACGAATGCAAAAGTTAAGAGATGGAAAGTATTCATTGACGAACACAACGCACAAGTGTTTTATAAACCAGGCGAAGCAAATTTAGTGGCCGACATTTAGTAGGCACAGTTCCATCTAAAACTCATTGATAAAAATCTTTTGGAACATTGAAACCGATCATAATTCCAGATGCAGTTAACGCAATTAACAGGAAAATGTCAAGCAAGTCCTTTGTGACTACTATTTTCCAAAAATGAATAAGTTGGCAAAAAAAATGTTCACAAATTCCAAAAATTGACACAAATCCACAAAAACAAAATATGAGAGCCTCACCAACCACCTCATATGCTGGAGAAATGCTGCATATCGACATTTTTTTACTGATAAGAATTCTCTAAAGTCTCTCTAAATTCGTCTTGCAACCAATCCCGTCACGAACAATAGTAGAGTTAAAAATGCCCATTATTCAACTAGTTAATTTGTTTCCTACAAGGAAATAATATACTGCGACAAAGAAGCAGCAAACAATAGTGTCGCTATTGAAAAATAGCTACAACATAGATAAATAGTGTTACCAACGGACTGGCGCCGCCACTAAATAGTGTTACCAACGGATAGGTATAAGGGCATAGCACCCTAGCAGACATAGCCAGAAGCTAAAAATAAATAAAAAAGCTAGTGATACAGTTGAACTAATTATGAGGGCAATGGTGGAGTATAATATATATTGATCTAGTTGATTGCCACTCGGTCACGAACCAAAAACCGATTGATATTGTACACGCCACATCAATCGAATTTAGACAAAACATTCAGAAGAAAATAGAAAAACCACCGTAAGCTGTACTTCAAAGATCTAACGCGGACAGACAGAACAGAATAATTGAAATGGGCGAGCAGGTAATTTTTAAGAATAGCAAAAGGTTAGGAAATAAGTTAACACCGCTTTGCACGGAGGAAAAGATCCAAGTGCCTAAAGACAACCTCAAATAATAGTAAAAAAAGGAAAAAATCATTTAGAATAAGACTTGGAAATCAAAATCATATTGCTAATCGCACAACAACTTTATTTGTACCGACAGGATTCAATTCGCAATTCCGTTAATATTATGATACATAGTCGGATTATCGACTATACACATTCCAATTACATTCCCATAATTGACGGAAAAGTATTGGTATGGGAACAAAGGGGTTATTTAAGGCACTCGAGCAACATGACAGAATCACTAACCATACAACACATAGACTAGACAAGTAGAACAAGCGTTTTCAGCGTATAGCGAGGCCGCTTGGCGGACCAATCAACTTCGTATTTGCTCGTATCGGTCGCTTATCGCTTCAGGCAGTGAAAATATGGTCCGTCATAGTCAATGCGCTAGGAGCGTTCAACCGAAATGGTCGAATTCTCATACGAAGAATGACTATATGCTGAATCGCGACACACTTGAAAAATTCTATCATCGCTGATACACACACAAATGTATGCAAATGTGTGTATGCAATTCGCAAGGTCAAGCAACATCAAACGTTGGGTTCTTTCAACTTCTACAAGCAAGAATAGAGTTTCGCACACAGGCACACAAATGCTTACACATGTAGGCAAAGGATTGTAAGTGTGTGTCGCGAAAACATATTCTTCATGCGGATCAACGCTTTCATACCCTTCACATAAATAATAATAAATTTCTTAACCCTTTGCATTAGCATGACAAAACCTTTCAGCAGTTTGGTATACTCTTCGCTTAAAAGGGAAGAAATGCGACCTCTGGGCGAACAAATTTGAATTTTTTTGAGCTGCTGCTGCTTGTGCATGACAAAACCTTTCAGCAGTTTGGTATACTCTTCGCTTAAAAGGAAAGAAATGCGACCTCTGGGCGAACAAATTTGAATTTTTTTGAGCTGCTGCTGCTTGTGCATGCATACATATATATATATGTACATACATATGTATATATTTGAGAGAGCAGAGAGAGAGAGAGAGAGAGAGAGAGAGAGCGAGGAAAAATTGCATATAGTCATTCTTCGTTCGTAGCGCACTGACTATGCCGGATCATATTTTCACTGCCTCAAGCGATAAGCGACCGATACGAGCAAATAGGAAGTTGATTGGTCCGGGAAGCAAATCTCAATACGCTGAAAGCGCTTGTTCCACTTGTCTAGTCTATGTGTTCTATGGTTAGTGACGATATTCAATACCGATTAATCGATACAAATAACAAACAATTAATTATAAACTCAGAGACGCAAAGGCAAATTAATAGACTAACTGACGCAGTGAATAAGATAATAACAGCTAAAAGGATCGATTTAGTTGACACACCGCATTTGTATGAGACACTATGAGCAAGAAATAGGATATTAATGAATCAGATATCAAACTTAATTCTCACAATTACATTGGCGCAATTGACATAATAATTTCAACTATTTTTGAACATAATGATTTGAAAACAATTTTGAATGAACATCCGGTAGAAGTCCTTATAGTTAGTCTTACGGAAGCGACCAAAATTAATGTTCTTCAGTTCGAAAACATTGTACACATCTTAATAGCTTATCCTAGAGTGAAATTTATCTACAGGAAGGTTACTATCTACCCGGTAACCCATCAACACGTCGTTAATTTTGAGCTCTAATTCTTCTTTGTCATTTTGATCTAGAGTTCCAAAAAGATATTTATTTACTGTTCCTATTGCGTTTATTAAACCTCGTTTATTTCTTTTCATGATTTATATTTCGTTCATTTGACGGTTTAATTTTTCTATTAAATACTCTACGTGGGCAATGTCTTTGAATGATTCTGTTTGTTTGAGTAAGTCGTTCAAAGTAGTTTGTATTTTGGTTAAGCTTACTGTTAGGTAGTGCTATTCGCAGTCAGATGATTGGTCCATTGTTCTTCTTCTGTCTTGAAAATTTGGTAACCGTTTGGTGCTTTGATTGGGTTGATTTTGATACTTTCGTTAATAGTAGAGGGAGCCATTGATAGAAGTAGGAGTAGTAAGACGTTGATTTCTGAAATTAGTTGTTATATTTACTCTTGTTAATTTTCTTTTTTTTTTTTAAATTTGGACTTATGTGTAGTTTGTCGACCTCTATTGGTTTCTATGAAGTGTTTTTCGTCCGATTGTGTTATTAAGCCTGTTTTCTTAAATGGTGTAGTTGTTTTAGTTTTAACTAGTGGGCGTGTTTGTAATCTGTGTTTATTTATAAATCGATTCTGTCTTTATTGAGGTTTCCGATTTTGTTTGTCTTATTTGCTTGTGTGGTATAGAGGTGTGCCTGCGTAAATAAATATGTCTGCTGGGGTTCTGTTCGCTGTCAAGTGTTTTGTCTTGTGGTTGTAAGTGTATAGAATAGTTTCAAATCTTGTCTGTTTGTTTTCTATGTCGGATTCTATGTTAATAATTGTTAATTTTTCGTTGATTATTCGGGGAAATCTTTCTATGTCGGAAATACCGTTTCTGCTAGTGGTGATATTAATGTTTATCTTTTGATTTTAACCAGTTGAAGGGCTGCGCATATAAGCGTTGAATCTTAGTCTATTTGATTTCGGTGGGCTTCCCCATATCATTGAAGATTTTTATGATTGTTTTTTTAGTTTCGAGCCAACCGCAGCTTTTGACTTCTACTAAGTATTTTGAATATATGTCAATACAGAATAGGAATTGTTCTTTAACAATTAGATAAAAGTCCATGACGTATTTTCCCCTCTAGTTTTGATAATATTGTTAGAGTTTTTGTTTTACTTTCGGGATATTCTTTAATTATGTTTTTGGCAAAGGTGTCAGTCATTTCTATATATGCTATTTTTATGTTTGTTTTGTGAAAGTAATGTGTATTATTTATTTGGTCTTCGTTACCTTTCATCAATTCAATTGTTATATAAGTTTATTGGTCTCTCGGAAATCAGTATTTGGTTTTGGGCATCATTTTGAGCACTACGAATAGTTTCTCGGGAGCTACTAACTTCTTCTCCTAGGAAATTTTCATCTAGTTTGATTCTAAAGAGGGCATCTGCTACATAGTTTTGTTTTCCTGGTAGGTATTTGATATTATAAACGGATTTGTTTAATTTTATCTTCCATCTTTCATATTTGGTTCTTTTATATTATGTAACCATACAAGTGGCTTATGGCCGCTAAGGATTTGAAATTTACGACCGAAAAGATATGGTCTGAAGTATTTAGTGGCCCATACGATAGCTTATAGTTCTTTTTCTATTGCCGAATAGTTAAGTTCGTGATCGTTTAGGCTTCTGCTAGCAAAATATATTGATTACTGGTCCTGTGAGAGGACTGCTCCTATAGCTTTTGTCTGTGGTTAGAGAAAAGGTTTTATTGAAATCTGGGTAGGTTAGTATGGGGTCATTTGTTATGAGTACTTTTAATTTTTCGAAGGCTGCGATGAAGTCTTGATTAGTTGTATCAATTTTTGATTCCTTTTTTAATCCTAAAGTCAAGGGTTTTGCAATCTTGGCAAAGTTGTGGATAAACTTGCGCTAAAATCCGCAAAGGCCTCGGAAAGATTTGATTTCTTTGGGTGTCTTGGGAATTGCAAAATACAATAAAGCTGCTACTTTGTAGGGGTTAGTTTTATTTCCTTCTGTGGTTATAATGTGTCCTAAGAATTGCGTTTCTCTTTTTAGAAATTCACATTTATCTAATTGTAATTTTAAGTAATCTGTCGAATACGCTTTTTATATAAGTTAAGTGCTCTTCTAGTGAAGTTAAAAAGATGATTATATCGTCGATGTAAATTAGACAGTCTTTAAAGATTAAGTCTTCTAAAAGATTATTCATGCATCTTTGAAAAGTTGCTGGGGCATTTTTAGGTCCGAAAGGAATACGGTTGATTTCGTAGTGCCCTTGTTTTGTTGAAAATGCAGGTTTTGCAATCGATTTAGGGTCCATTTGGACCCTAATGTCACTACAGTCACGAAGGATTTTTTCTGTTGTGTTCCCTGATTTAATTTATTAGTAAATTCAGTGAAAAGTTGCTGAATAATTGAATTGTTTTGTCCTGGTACCCTACCAGATTGATAGTTATTCTATCTATAGTTGGTTTGGTTCTGGTTTGGTTTAAAGTAAGTTTGGTAAATGTTTGAATTTGTTTGGGTTTGTTTCGAAGTGCTCTTAGATTTATCTGTGAAGCTATTCTCATATAGACCTTCTCTTTGGGCCACTTGTTTTAAATTAGATCGAGATAAATTAGGTCGAGATATCAAATTTCGCAAATGTCATATAAAGTCGGTCTGGTAATTTTCTGGTAATAACTTCTTTGACTGTGTTATTCATGGCGTTAGTGTAAAGTGTTGTATTAGTGGTATCACCTTCTAGTGATAACTTATTAATAATTATAAATATCTTAGTTTCTAAATCTTCGATGAGCTTACGAAAACTTCCAGTAAAGTTAGTGTTATATAGGCGTTGTAATAATTCTTCGTAAGGTGTGTGAGTCTTGAATTCACTGATCAGGGCGGCTCGTAGGTTACCTCAGCCTTCAGGCTGTGAGAGTTGAGAAACCCTCTGTGCTTCTCCAGTTAGCTGCATCTCGATGGTCCCGAACATCAAGCTGTGTTGGCGGACATCTCTCGTTGGGTACAGTTGCTCGATATAGTCAATACGTCTGATGAATGTGCTCAATGTTTTGGTATCATTATCAAACGTAGGCACCTGCCGTAGAAGGGTTAGGGCTTGGAATTGAGGTGGGCGTCTGACAATTCCAGAGTCATGTTGAAGTCGATTACTTGTTTTGATTAAGCACTTGATCAGTTAAGAGTTTCTTTTTTTTTATTTAATCGCATGTCGCTGCACTTTGGTTCATTGGCGGATAAAAATTCGTAACGTTTTTTAACACATTGTTCATATATAACTAGAACCTTGAAAACGCGATTTTTCCTGAGGGGCACTAGTTAATACCGTTTTCAACGCACTTTGATTTTATCCTACCGGCTGCGCCAATAATAATTAATTTCTTTATTATAAAGGAGCACAATCTTATTACGCACAATTATATTACGTAGTGTAAGGGCTGAGTAGGACTGAACTCACGATTGAAAGCTCGTTTGTTTTTTATAGCTAGATTTGATGATAGTGGCGTGATTTGAGTTAGGCGTGAGTGGCCTGATCACTCCATATTGGTCACTTCGAAATATGCTGAGTGCTGGGTTCGCACAAGAAGGGTGTAATGTGATCTTTTGTTTATGGGACTCTGAGTGAGTACGGTTTGTTTATAGTGAATGATAGGAAGGGATCGCGACTTTCGTGTATTTTCGAACCGAGACCCATTTACTTCAACTTCCTCTTTGGATGTTAGCAGAAACGTACCGTGAATAATCTGTTCTGTGTCGTTGGCCATTTTTGCTTTCACTGTTCCTTCGTTTATAATGATGATCCCATCATATACGACGAGTGTTGCAGTGAGAGCAGAATGCAATTGTTGTGCGCATATTGTTGATATTGTTCGAGCTGTATGCAGAATATTGCGGTGAGGATAGCGGTGCAGTTTCCAATTGGTAGAATTTTACCACCGCAGTCGTATACGTTGTTGTCTTTAGCAAAATGGAGTATCGTGACGTTGCGTTGAACAGGGAACAGTGTTATTTTCTTACAAACTAAGCTAGGATCTGGATATTTAATAATAAAATGTGAAAGTTTATGATCTAACAAAATATTAATATGAGCTACTTGCACTGTCTGTTAAAATTTCAATTAAATCTTAAGAATCAAGTATGGCCTTATAATTTGAATATTTGCGAGAGTGATTGCTTCAGTTTCTTGTGAGTAAAGTTTCATAGAGGTGTCCTGTTTCGATCCGTTTTCCTTTTGAGAATTTAATAATAATGTTTGCTGACTCTGTCAGATTTTTAATTTTTTCCAGAATTTTTGTGTTTATGGCTGATTGTCTATTAATTGATTTGTCTAATTCTTGTTGGTGGAATTTTAGTGCCTCAAAATCGGCAAAGTCAGGAGTTCCAGCAATGAGCTGTTCCCAGTATGTTAATACTCCGTGTGTGTCTATAGTTAATGTTTACGGTTTCTAACCATAGTTTGATCTGGCCTATATCGCATTTAAGAATTTGCCTCATATGAGACTTGGGAAAATGGTTCAAAAGTAATTTAGTTTCCTCGGCAATTTCCGATTACCTGGTTAGGTTTGCTTGGGAATGTTACCATTTTTATAAACAACCGCGTTTCTATCCTTAAAGGGATATAGTCCGAATTTGAATAGGATACGTAGGATCCAAGACCTAGTAAAGATACAAAACTGTGAGAGAGAGTACTTGAGAGAGTAGGTTATTTAAGATTGCCCTTATGGGCCCCCCTTAATTGAGACCGTTGATCACAGGTCGTCTTCTACCGTAACAACCTCAAATAAGGGCGTAAGCTTGTTGCCCAACCTTTTGTTTAACTGTGCACTTTGCCACCTACTTAAAAAGTTCTGTCCCTTTTGTGTGGGTTTTGGGTTTGTCTCTTATCTCTGCTTCGATTGGTCTCTTGTTTACAACGGAATGGATTGAGTTGTTGACGGTGTCGTTCAGCTGCTTTTCAAATTTTAGGCATGTAGCAATTTCCTAGAGAATGGTTTGAAATCTTACTACATGTAAGCGGCGGGGAATTTATGATTTCGACATTGAAGTGATTTTTTAGAAGTGTTTAGAGATGGCTCATTATTGCCGTAAATGATTCTGGTATAAGGGTAACAGTTCATGAGCTCTAAGATGGGTGGCTCAATGTCTACTACGGTTCTGGACGCTATGGGATGAACGATGGTAAATTTCAAAAACTTCTCAATGCAGGTTAGAAAATATTTACCTTGAGTAGAATAAATATCGATGTGGAGAGTTCCTCGTACTTGACTAGCGACAGGCGTTTTGCAAATTCTTTTTCCGGGTGTCGACTATATTTGGTTTTACTACAAGTTTTACAGTTTGCAACAATTTCTTGTGCCAAACGAGTCATTTTCGGGAAGAAATAATCTTGAAGGAGTTGCCTTACATTTTCCTGAGCTGCTCTATGCGCTCTGGCATGTACTGCGACAATTATTTCTCTTTGTTGATCCTCGCAGTATATGAGAATGACCAATTTATTTGAATGGTAGAATTTGGTTGACGGGAAAGTTTCGAAAAATTTATGTTGGACGTAAGTTACATTTCATTGCATTCACTACGTCTTTGTCACACATCTTTTGTTAAAACATTTTGTTATCATTATTTATACCATGAATTGCATATGTTAAGGAATTGGAACTTGAATTGAATTGAATTATATACTCTGTTGTTTATAAGCAAGTATCGCTGTAAATATATGTTTTCATGGTCTGAGTGGTGAGAACGAGGGTAACGATCTCGATACGATCTCTCTCTCCCTCTCATTTTTTTTACTTGATACTCTCTCTAAATACGCAAGCTGCGCTTGCTGTCCAACTTATTTTAAAATAAAGAGTCAGTAGAAATTGATGCTAATTAAGGCAAGTATGCTTTAGCTTATAACAATTCTAGTTGCTGTTTGCACTTTTGTTTGTGTAATCTAGCAAGTGAAACAACTATCGCTGCTATTTGTGCGCTGTCGTTGTAGTTGTGTGCACTTACGTTATTCGCTTAAACTCATCGTCTGCGCCCATCATTTGCGCTCACGTTTTGCGCTCGTCATTTTCACTCTCGCTTGCACTCATACTTTGCGCTCTCGCTTTACGCTCGTCATTTACACTCATCGTGTAAGTTCATCATATGCGTTCATCGTTACTCAAGCTCTCGCTTTTCACCGACTAGTATCAAGTGTGCATGTGCAAGTGTGCATGACTGCACATTGCACTCAATAGCTCTCTACTGTTAAGATATCACTCAATCGTCATCTTTTACATTGGTATTCATTCTGCCACTCTGGTTGTAGTCTACGCTACATTGTTAGCAGCTGTTTGTTGTATTCAACCAACGTAATAAATTGAGATTTATTACGATCGCGTTTGCAAATGATATTGCCCGTTTCAACAAATTTTTGAAAGACTACACTACATCCGTAGAGACATTTGAAATTGAATGTTGACTAGAAATATTAAACCGCTATATAGAAAAGGCGTTAATTACATAACCAGAATTGGACGATACTAATACTGATTTGGTGCTTCGTTCAACGCTAGAGGACTTGTGTGTGTCAACTAAGGCACTCCTAATGAAGCGAGATGATAATGATAGCCAACTAAAAAAGGAGAGTGCTGCCCACTCTACCATGTTTAGCTCCGTGTCACACTCAAGAAATCTACCTAATATAAAGTTGCCAAAATTTAACGGCGAGTATTCAGAATATATAAGAATTTTATAGGACATTTTGAGAGTTTGGTTGACAACGATCCAGGGCTGTCAAATATTGAGAAATTTATGCTTGGACCAAGAAGAGTTGGGTATTGTCAAGGCGTATCTGATACAGATGCTAATTACCCAAAGGCATTGGATGCATTGGACCAGTGGCTTATATTCTTTAACAGCATCTCCAAATTGTTTTACCTGCCAATCATGTCTGAACCATCAGCATCATCTTTGCGCATGCTGATCGATTCAGTACGCGTCATTTATGTGTCTTTATTATCACTAGGATCTGATAAACAGATTTCTAATGCCATACTCATCCATTTAGTGATTATGAAAGTGGACGGCGGCACACGTTCAAGATGGGAAGAAAATCTTGACTACAACAGGCTACCACATTAAATAGACGGTATCAACACTTAAGTGTTGAAGAATCCTCTTCTAGTAAGAAAAGAATTGGGAAAACTTCACTGGCTGTAGATCTGACAACTCAGCCACAAGATCCTAAATGCGTTTTTTTGTAAATCAAATAATCATTTCAATCATTCGTGTTCCTCACTCACAGCAATACCATGCCGTAAGCAATTTAAATTCGCAAAAGGTTACCAAGTCTGTATAAATTGTTTGTGAAAAGGGCATTCAGTGGTTATTTGCAAATCAGCCTAAGCCGCACCACACTATGCTGCATCGGCAATTCCTTGACGAGCAACAGCAGTTGTTAAGATAAAGGATCAATCTGGATCCTATTAGTTAGCCAGAGCCCTCTTAGACTTCGGCTTTCAGGTGAACTTCATAAATAAAGAACCAGCACAGCAGTTTAAGCTTAAAAGGCGGAAATCAGGAATTCAGTTGTTGGGCATTGTTAACTGCCAGTTCCATCTGTTCAAACTTCAATAGTATCCCGAACGGACGACACAGAAATCGGACGGATCTTGGTGTGTTACGTTCCATATCGTCGTACCAACCAGAGATGCTTACTGAAGAGATCAGGGTGCCTGATGGCTTGTAATTAGCTGATCCTCAGTTCCACAAGTCACAACGTAGGGACTTGCTGCTCGGTGCTAATATCTTGCTCGATATATTAAGAGAAGGCAAAATACACACTGATAACACTACAACTTACAGCCTTTGGTTGGATTGTGTCTGGTCGGTGCCGAACAAATAATACAGCTGCTCGGTCGTCACCTTTCATGAGTGTAGTATAGGACGCTATATAGGTAGATTCAATACTTCGGAAATTCTGGGAATTGGAACAGAAAGAACAGACAATGTATGCATTACGACATATCCAGGCGAGGTTTTTTTCTTTGCAGAGAAGAATGAGCAAGCAAGAATACATTCGGCCAATGTACACTGATTTCATGAAAGAGTACTTGGCCTTGGGTCATATAAGCCCAACTGACAATCAAATTCCGAGAGAGTCGCATTACTTCATTCCATATAAATGCGTGCTAAGCTACGGGTAGTGTTTGATGCCTATAGCAAGTCCTCATCTCAGTTGTCGCTGAATGATTTACTCATGGACCAGCCGCAGTTATGGGAGACTTTGCTATAATTTCGACTTTGTCCTTTCAACTAGTTGTGTGGAGGGAAAAGCCTACTGATTCATTACAAGTTTTACGCCTGAACACTGTAACGTATGTGACAGCGACTGCTCCATTCTTAGCAGTTCGAAGATCCTTAGCTCAAGATTTTTGTGTCGATGACTTGTTAACAGGAGCAAACAGCATTGAAGAATGGTGTTTGTTGCATCGCGACTTAATAGCAATTCTTCAAGCGTTTGGTTTTCCTCTCACAAAATGGTCATCCACTTGTAAGCAACTCGCAGCACAGCCAGTAAGACATGATATTTTCTTTGGTCACCAAGAGGACAGGAAAACTGGTTGCTACGTGGAGGAGGTCGGTATTTGAAGGAACCATTAGCACACAATGCTATGTTCCCCCAACTTAAAAAAAAGTATCGTTTCGTTACGCTTTATTTGGAGAATTTGCATCTCTCTCATTATCACGCCAATACAATGCTCTTAATGGGCCTGCTTCGACAGGTTTGGCTGGTGAATGCTCGAGAGGCGTGCAGTGCAGTTGTTCGAAAATGCGTACATTGGTTTTGCTGCAAGCCGAAACTTCTATCCGAAATAATGGCTAATCTTCCCGCTGACCGGTTACACTGAAAAAGACCTTTTGATATCAGCAGAGTTCACTTTTGTGGTCCAATATTAGTTTCTTTAGGAATTCGTGGTCGCCAGTAAAAATATGTATTATCATATGTGTTTGCTACACCTCGAAGGCTGTGCACATAGAATTAGTTACAGATTTAACTGGTTAAGGCAATTGGCAGCGCAGTTCTGCGACACGACGAATTGGCCACCGTCCGTGTCGAGGTAGAGGCCGTGCTCAATTCGCGGCCAATGGTCGCCCCTAGCTGCAATCCCAACGACGGCGAAGTGCTCAAGCCGGTGCACCTCCTAATAGGAACAACGCTCGCGCCCATGACACTCGTATCAACAGAGCCAGTCGACGACGTCAAGCTGACATGCTTGAAAAAATGGCAGCTGATCTCCAAAGTCAAGCAGCGATTTAAGACAGATTGGTCAAGGGATTACCTGCTCAGCTTTAGCAGAAGCCCAAATGGTCCAAGAAAAAGCAAAACGTGGAGGTTGGAACAGTTGTCCTTGTGGGAGAGGACAACGCTTCTCCTCAAGTGCGAGTGGCGGTCATAGAGACCAAGTCCGGCACATATAACAGGGCAATTCATCGCATTGCTCCCCTGCCAGTTAGTTAAGCTGATTTTATAATGTTCTTTTGAAGCCCTGCGGCCTTTCAACGCGGCCGATGTTAAGGCATTTAATATTAATGTACCTTATAAGTAGTTACCACTGTAAAGAGAAAAATTTAATGCTATAGTGGTGAGAATAGTAGTGTTGATCTACTGAAGAGGCCTCAAGTTGTAAGATATATTGTGGACCCAGTTTGCACTGAACCATACACCCTTTTCATAGAACAAATATAACAAAAATCGAAATTTCATAATATATAAATTAAATTTAGAAAAATTTGGCGACACTAGATCCAAATATGTGAGTTATAATATGTGAGATATAATTTCATAACTGAATCTCAATAACGTTTTTGATCGATAAAACTAAAACGGGAATTATTATCAATTTCCTAAGGTGAAGGATGTATAAGCGCGTCGAACTTAGAAGAGCTAGAGCCTAGAAATTATTATACCCTCATTGGAAATGGGAGATCAGGGTATATTTTTTTTGTGAAAATGTAAGTAACAGGCAGAAGGAGGCATGGAAGTCCCTATAAAGTATATATTCTTGATCGGGAAGACGAGCTGATATGGAAATATCTGTCCGTCCGTCCGTCCCTCCGTCTGTATGAACGCAGCGATTTCGCAAACCAAAAAAATCTGGGGATCTAAAAATTTTAAATGTATACTCGTGTATACTATACGCAGTACGAGTTTATCATTTTTTTTTTCGATCTCATTTCATTTCTTTCTTATCGGTTAAAATCGCTAATTTGACATCGTTTTTTAAGCGTTTGTTGTATACCGCTTTAATAAAACGTTTCAGATTTACAGTGTATATCCGTGTAATGAATACAAAGATTGTGTAACTTTTAGGTTTTGCGTTCCGCCCAAATTTTCAAAAAACGTATTTTAAATACTAGAGACTTGCGCTCTATCAAATACATACATTTGATGTCATTGTCATATTTTGAAAGTTTGATTTTGATAGTCCATCTACAAGAAAAACTATTCAGCAGCTAAGTTGACGCCATATAGCCCTCACTGCAGCAAAAGGGCAGCCAATGCGTAAACTGCGTAGTAAGCAAAGCGCGTGCGTATGTATGAGTGAAAATTTGTTATTTGCTATGTATGTATAAAAAAGCCCTGATTATAATGATTATAACAATATTTGATGGTGAAGGTCCGAGTTAGAATCCAGCGGAACCATGTTTTCTTAGTCAAAAAATGTTATAAGATTATACTTTTTTCTGTGTTCAAAAATACATAACATGTCGTTGAATATTTTAATAAAGCTTATTTACCTGCTGAGCCACGATGCTATTTTTATGAATTAGAGAGTCTTGCTGTTAACTTGGCCATAAAACATCGCTATTATTTATCTGGTAGAAACTTTGCTGTCTTTACTGACTGTTATTCACTTAGAGCATCAATAAATTAAACCTATCATTCATGTTTGATTAACAGTATAGAGAAGGCAAAATAATGGCTCATGTTGACTTTTTTATGCAATCTATCTTTAGTTACTTTGATTGCTACAACTTTCAAAATTCCTCAAAAACTAGTTGATTTGGTAGAAATAACTAACAATTGGCTTTTGGCCAAACAGCGCCAATACATGGAAAAAGTTAATAAATAAATCAAAAGATAGTTCTTTTGCCGAAGACATTGCAAAGACTTACGAGCTGTAAGGCAGCCTCTGTACGAACCGCCTTACATGTAAGAGAAGCGTATGTTACGTTAAGATAGTACATTAGTATGTTAAGATAGTATATAATTCGGGTCAGTGCACGAAGTGTAGATGAATTGGAATAGAATATAAGATAGATTAAGATTTAACTGAGGTCATTTGAAAATAGCGGCTTGAGCGCGCGCAACAGCGACGATCGGCAATGCAACCCTACGGCGTGGTGAAAGCTCGGAGGTGCAGATCGAAAGCCGTGGTGAAGTTGAATTGCCAGGCGTACGGGCGGCTCAAGTCGAGGATAAAAGGGAGAAGTTTTCGAACACATGGGGAGAAGGTTGAAAAACGGCGAGCAAAAGAGACAGTGAGAAAAGGTTGGCGACCGACACGAAGAGAACAAAAGACGGGAGTTTCGAAAACAGCGAGCAAGAAGGCAAGCCGTGAGCGCTAGGGCTCCGAAGAACCCAACCAACCCCCTTTACTATTTCTTTAGCCCACGTCCCAGCACTCTACAAATGTCTTGTGAGTGGCCCTGGTCAGATTGAGATCTGCCCCGGCGGGAAAAATTAACCTTACAGAGCTTAGAGCAGGAATACTGTATCGAAAAATTCAGCGGAATGCTAGAGCTCGATTATTATCAATTATTATTATTATTATCCTCAAGCGTTTAGATGGTTCATAATAAACCAAATCCATGAGTCAATTATCCACTTAGGATGGAAAAATACTGGTTTGATAACATGTCAAAGTATATTCGAAAGTTTGTTGAAAACTACATTACATGCCGAATTTAAAAAGATTTCTTCCGGTAAAATTCAAGCTTGTCTCCATCGAATACCAGAAGTAAATACACCTTGGAATACTATTAACATCGACATTAATGGAAAGTTTATTGGGAAGTCTGATCAAAAAGAGTATATCATCGTCCAAGTGGACGGCTTTACTAAATTTGCCTACTATACGCTTAAAATTGATACCGAAAACTGCATAAATGCCGTGACATCGGCTATTTCTTTGTTTGGTATACCAAATCGCATAATAATTGATCAGGGCAGGTATTTTGCCAACACTAAATTTAGTGAATTTTGTTCACAACAGAAAATCAATCTGCATTTCGTTGCGACCGGTGCAAGTAGAGCCAATGGGCGAGTTGAACGCATTATGAGCACTTTGAAAAACTTACCAACTGAAGTGGAGACTAGCAGTCGGTTATGGCAGGATGCATTAGGAGAGGTTCAATTAGGATTATACTATACATTAAGTCGAGTAACAAAGGCAAGTCCGTTAGAATTTTTTATTGACAAAGTTGCTACCCGTAGGGGTTGTTTTCACCCTGCGATGTAGTACATGAGATTGATTTTTCAGAAGTAAGAGCACAAGCAGCTCAAAATATTTCAGCTGCAGCAACATATAACACGGCACAATTTGATAAAACCAAAGCTTAAGTTGTTTGATTAGGGATGGATTTTTCTTTAAAGAGAAACTGTCGAATGAGACAGTGGTGACATGATTGAAAGAGAATCTGTTGAAACAGACAGTACAGATGCCTGAAGGCAAAGAATAAAAATACGTAATATAAATGCAAACACAAGTTGAAAAAAATTTGTTATCATTAGATATGATAAAAAAAATTAATATTGTAAAAGAAAAAAGTTTTAGAAGAAATATAAGTTGAAAATGAATTATAATTAGGAGACTACATTGGTTAAAATAATTATGAATTTAAAAAAAAATTTTATGTAAAAATTAAAATTAAAAAAGCTAAGACTATAGGGAAAATAAGTTTTGTGAGACTTTAAACTTTATAAAAAAAATTGATTTTATAAAAAATTTTTCGTATTATATATAACGGTCAGGATGGGCTTTAGTCTTTGCCGTAAAAGGCGTCATGACGTTTTGTCGGAATAAGTGCAATCTTTTCTAGATATGATTGCGTCAAAGTCCAACACAGTGTTGTGTGAGACTAATAGTGCTCTAGCTCGGTAATGGATTTCTGTCTACAATCGTATTAGAATTCACTTCTCTGTAATCGACACAAAAGAGATCTGTCCCATTTTTCTTTTTGATAAGCAGCAAAGAAGTTGCAAAAGGGGAACAACTGGGTCGTATAATATTACTTTTCAGCAGCTCACTCAAATTTTCTGTAACATTTTTTCTTTCTTTAGGGCTAGGTCTATAGGGTCCGGGGTTGTACAGTTTTGCTAGGGTCAATCAATCGAATTCTCATTTCACCTGTACTAACACGCATAGATGGTGTCCCTTTAATAAGTGCAGTATGATAATTGGCAAGTAATTTTATTAACTTATTTTTATCAGTTTCACACATTTCAGTATCAAGATTGGTAAGATCAACGGGGTCCATATCCACTGAACAAATATTTATAGTTTTGGCTTTTACAATTTCAAACTTGTTCGGAGATATCAAGATATTAAATCCCTACTTAAGAATTGCACGTTCAATAATAATGCTGCTTTTCAAATGTTTATCTTGCATGACATGAAACAGTATTTAAAGTGCGTTCTCGTTTATAATAACCTGGCTTTAGATCTGTAAGGTGCTATATATACCAGCATCGCTGATACATTTTAACATGATAATACAATTTATGCATTTTTCAGATAACCTACTGCTAGTCTTTTCTTTAATAAGTGAGCATTCTACTCCGGAGTCGAAAGAAATTGGGTAGATCTCACCTCTCTGTTTGTTAGTTGATTCGTTTTTTGAGCATTGATTTGCCAAGTGTCCTGACTGAAACAGGTAACAAACGGCTTATCTCTCTGAGGTGTCACGTCGGCCTTTTGCCAAATTTTTCTCTTTCTTCTGCAATTTTTTGGCCTGGCTTACAACAGAAATGACACATTATTGTTGACATTCTCCTCTTCTTAGTGTCAGGCTCAGGTCCAGAATCGTCATCATGGTCGATTGACCATGATTGTAACTCGCTTCTAGTTTGCACCTTTGATGTGAAACCGAATCGTTGTAGGCGGTTATCCTCATGTGACAAATGCGCAACCACAATTGAAACAGCTATTTCTTCAGTGTATTTCTTTGGCCGATTGGGCGTTACTGTTGTCACTAATTGACTTGCATAAACCGCAAAACACTCGCCGTTTTTGGGCGGCTGTTCAGCAAATTTAAAAACATTGAAGACGGCGTCTCATTTTTTTCATATCGGCAAAGAAATAATTCCTTGAATTCGCTCCATTTGATGCCGGGATATGAAATTTGGGTCTTCCACTAGCTTAGCCTAGCTTAGCGCCATGATAAGCTTGCTTCCTTCTAGGGGTTGTTCTTTATTTATAAATATACTGTACGTTGTAGAATTTAATGATCTCAGATCCTATAAGATCAAGAAACTATAAATTTTAATTGTACCTAGCACGCGCACATAAAATTTTTAAAATTAATATACTATTCTCATATTAATGCTATCGCTTAAAATTCTTATCGAAATTAACTTATATTAAATCTCGTTCGTCTTTGGACATTTTATGTATATTTTGTACAAATTAAATTATACTCTGTTCCCAAAGGGAAAAAGAATATATTGCTTTTGTGCAATGTTCGTCTTGATGTCCGATTGCAACGTTCTTGTTTTTTTTATTTTATTTTTGATACTGACTTAAAATTTCACCAAATTCTTTAAATTGAAGCTCATTTGCAAATATAGGTAATATGTGAAAGAATTTGCATTATTATTAAGCTGTTGAATATTTAAGAGAACATTTTGATGATGTGCTGAAAATTTCAATGATACTCTCTTTCTACGTATGATATACACGAGTATACATTTTAAATTTCAGATCTCTTTTTTGTGGTTAATGAGATCGCTATTTTCGCACGGACGCACAAACGGGCACACGGACATTGCATTTTCGACCAAGCATTCTCTACATCTTACATTTTATATAAATTCAAACTACAAGCGTTTGGATCTGATTTCAAAATGAATATCTAATCGTTATTTTATTTATGTGTACATTCTTTTAAAATTAAAATTGACAAAAAATTATATAACTGAATAATATTTGTTTTATTATTACAAAAAAAAAATTTAGAATTATACGCTTTAAATTTAATTATAATTAATATGTGCATTGAGCGCAGTAACTATTAAGATCTGGACGTTGCCGCTTATTACTGCAGCAAAATGCAAATCGCAGTTCTTCAAACATTTCGACCCATAGAGAACGAGGCGGAGGTAAGTAAGCCAAATCGGTGCTTGTTTGTGAATCCTTTACAGATGCATAGTTTAAATGATTAGGATTCTTACAATTGCTGTGATTAATTCGCATCGATTTTGCTTGTTGTCGGAAGTTAATTATATATTCGAAGAATGAAACAATAAACGCGATTAATATTCCAGTAAGTAGTACCACAAAAACGCCACCTACAACATGTCAATATGAATAATATTTTTCAATATTATATATTTACTGGAGTCAACCTATGCTGTCGAGTCCTAACGCATTTGCTTTCGATTGCTTATTGCTGCTTATCCGTTTACATGTCTCATCAGTGTTTTTCCACCATTTATCATATAACATTTGAATATCTCCCTTTTCTTGAAGTTCAAGTATAGCCAAAGATATCTTGTCCCGCCATGGAGATCCCTTAGGTGTAGCAATGCCGTATCCTAATAAAATTAATTTTTAATTTACAATGGAGAGTAAGTATCTGCAGTTTAAAGATTAAATATATTTTATAAAATTATTTTTGGGCAACTTCCAAACAATTTATTAAAACAATTCGATGCATTTGATGCAATATTATTACATACATATACATATGTATGCAAATATATTGGCAGAATTGAAATATAAAATACAATATTAATTAGTAAAAATCATTATTAATATTTTACCAAACATACCAATATCTGTCAAACAACCCTTTAATTAAAAAATGGTTTGAGTGCAAAAACTGAATTTGTATTTGCAAAAGTAGGGCTACATTAAAAATCTTTTGATTTTGTGATCAGAAAACGTCCGTGTCATAGAGTCAGACAATGGTGTGAAAGCGTCGATTTTGTTTGCATTCTTTCACACAGAATCCAAGGTTGTTTTTTATGTTAAAACCAATATTTGTTTTAAATACCCATTAAAAATGGGAATTCAAAAGATACGAGTTCGAATCTTACGTGAACATTATTATTTAACATTATTTTTATTTTACATTTTTATTAGCTGAAGTAGATACATACATATATGCATATGTATATGTTACATGCACAATTATACCTGTAGGAGTTTTTGTGTATGTATGCATAGATACCAGATATACAGAGGAATCAATCTGAGGTATTTTTTTCCTTTGGGTTTTTTTGACATCATCGCTAAACAAAATTTTGGTCGAAAGCAGCATATCTTTTGCGATCTTTTTCAAGAGTCCATCAGCAGAAATGGCAAACAATACTTGTTTGGCGCAGGAGCTGATAATTGCTCTTAGAATAAGTTCTCTTAAGTTCATCTTGTTCTGTTGAATGTCATTCTCATTCACTCTTAGTGCGCTCATGCACATGAGAAGCTCAATACACATATATATGTATGCTAATTTCGACTTCGCTTGTTTCTACTTCTATTTTTAAAGCTTTGTAAGTCTTCCCTAAAATCGTCTTCAAGCGCTTAACATCTATCAATGTCATTCTCGTATATAACTATTTTTTGCCTACACTAATATCATGGACACGACATTAAGTTAATAAATAATTAGCTTATAAAACTAAACAGACTAGCTTTTATTTTGGCTTCTATAATGATTGGAGCCAGAGTTGCCGAAAAAGCTTGGTCACCAATATGTTGGAAGCTTCCATATATATATATATATATATATATATATATATATATATATATATATATATATATATATATATATATATATATATATATATATATATATAAAGAGCTGATAGAGCTTAATAAAAGTGTATGATTTGCAACCAGCAAACTCTGTCCTATTAAACAAAAAATTCTCATCCACTTACGATATATTATTAGGTAGAAACTACCTCTCGGCATGCAAAGCTGTCATTAATTACGCAGAAGATAACGTTACCATAGGGAACAACACGATTTATTTTCAATACAATAATAAAGTCCCCGAATCAAATTCCTTCTCCTCCAGCAGAGTTCGAATACGACTTATTTTCGTATGAGATAAATAACAATTAAGAGAAACCAAATGAATACAGACTGTATCATTTAAATCCAGAAGAAACAGATAAACTAAAAAAAAATCCTTCACGGCTATAGTGACATTTAATACAGAAAGGGTGAAAATTTGACCTTTTCCTGTACAATTATACAACGACGTCAACAAACAAATCAACGGAATGTTAGAACAGAGAATCATACGAAAATATAATTCACCCTATTATTCACCTATATGGGTCGTACTTAAAAAAGAGAACGCTTCCACAAAAAAAAAAAATACCGCTTAGTTATCGACTATTGTGGACTAAATGAGCTACTATAGACGTCAAATACCCAATACCCATCATAATTGAAATTCTTGATAAATTAAGCAAATATCAGTATTTCACTACCATCCACCTTGCAAAGGGGTTCCACCAAATCCAAATGGACCCTAAATCGATTGCAAAACCTGCATTCTCAACAAAAAAAGGGCAGTACGAATTCACCCGTATGCCTTTTCGACCTAAAAATGCCCAGCAACTTTTCAAAGATGCATGAATAATCTTTTAGAAGACTGTCTAATTTAAATCGACGATATAATCACCTTTTTAACTGCACCAGAAGAGCACGTAGCTTATATAAAAAGCGTATTCGACAGATTATCAAAGCCAACTTAAAATTACAATTAGATAAATGTGAATTTCTAAGAAGAGAAACGCAATTCTTAGGACACATTATAACCACGGAAGGAAAAAAAACTAACCCCGACAAAGTAGCAGCTTTATTGAATTTTCCAATTCCCAAGACACCCAAAGAAATCAAATCTTTACGATGCCCCAAACTTTGCCAAGATTGCAAAACCCCTGACATTAGGATTAAAAAAGGAATCAAAGGTTGTTACACATAATCAAGATTTCATCGCAAACTTCGAAAAATTAAAAGTACTCATAACAAATGACCCCATACTAACCTACCCAGATTTCAATAAAACCTTTTCTCTAACCATAGACACAAGCAATGTGGCTATAGGAGCAGTCCTCTCACAAGACCAGTAAGCAATATGCTTTGCTAGCAGAAGCCTAAACGAAAGTAAAAAAAAAACTCTAACAATATTATCAAAACTAGAAGGGAAAATACGTCATGGACTTTTATCTAATTGTTAAAGAACAATTCCTATTCTGTATTGACATATATTCAAAATACTTAGTAGAAGTCAAAAGCCGCGATTGGCTCGAAACTAAAAAAACATTCATAAAAATCTTCAATGATATGGGGAAGCCCACCGAAATCAAATCAGACTTAGATTCCACACTTAAATGCGCAGCCCTTCAACTGGTTAAAATCAAAAGATAAACATTAATATCACCACTAGCAGAAACGAATTATTCACCGAATAATCAACGAAAAATTAACAATTATTAACATAGAATCCGACATAGAAAACAAACAGACAAGATTTGAAACTATTCTATACACTTACAACCACAAGACAAAACACTTGACAGCGAACAGAACCCCAGCAGACATATTTATTTACGCAGGCACACCTCTATACGACAGACAAGCAAATAAGACAAACAAAATCGGAAACCTCAATAAAGACAGAATCGATTTTTAAATAAACACAGATTACAAACACGCCCACTAGTTAAAACTAAAACAACTACACCATTTAAGAAAACAGGCTTAATAACACAATCGGACGAAAAACACTTCATAGAAACCAATAGAGGTCGACAAACTACACAAGTCCAAATTTAAAAAAAAAAATAAAATTAACAAGAGTAAACATAACAACTAATTTCAGAAATCAACGTCTTACTACTCCTACTTCTATCAATGGCTCCCTCTACTATTAACCAAAGTATCAAAATCAACCCAATCAAAGCACCAAATGGTTACCAAATTTTCAAGACAGAAGAAGAACAATGGACCAATCATCTGACTGCGAATAGCACTACCTAACAGTAAACTTAACCAAAATACAAGCTACTTTGAACGACTTACTCAAACAAACAGAATCATTCAAAGACATTGCCCACATAGAGTATTTAATAGAAAAATTAAACCGTCAAATAAACGAAATATAAATCATTAAAAGAAATAAACGAGCTTTAATAAACGCAATAGAAAAGGTAAATAAATATCTTGGAACTCTAGATCAAAATGACAAAGAAGATTTAGAGTTCAAAATCAATAACTTAACACAAAACAATGACCTAAGCTATTTAAATAATGGAGTAAACAAACTTTAATAACCTAAGCATCTCACAAGAAGCGGACAAAAACTAAACTATCTTAAATTCAACCTAGAACATTTCACAGAATACATAGAAGACATTGAACTAGGTATGCAGTTAACCAGATTAGGAATTTTCAACCCTAAACTTCTAAAAAACCAATACATTTTAGATATAAATTCCGAAAAGATTCTAAATTTCAAAACTTCCACTTGGCTTAAATCGGACACTAAAAAAATAATTACAATTTCGCGCGTACCAAAACAAATGACCAAAACTCCACTTTCAAGATTCTGATTTATCCAGACGAACAAAACAATACCTTAACAGAAAATATTTACGAAACCTACTATGCACAAAATAATAAAGAATACTTATAATTCACAAAAAATAAACAAGAAATGAACGAATGTATAACTAGTATAATAACACTAATCCCAGCAGAATGTAAATATACAAAAATATTCAAAACACATCAACTTAGCTACATAGAACCAAACATAATTGTAACTTTGAACTTGCCCAAGACAAAAATCACCCAAAATTATAACAATAATAATATTCACATTGAAGGTAATATCATAATTAAGATATACAACTGTAGCGTTTAAATAAATGATATTTCAATTATAAACACACTATCAGATTATACCAAAAGTATTTATATAACATATAATGTAACCAGAATAAAAACAATATTATACCTCCAACCAAAACAAATAATTTTAGAAAACAAAAAATATAATAGGATATTCAATATTATAACAAATACAACCTTTGTAATTACACTAATAAGCTTAATATTTTTTGCCATTTTTAAATTTAATTCAATATCAAAGTGAATTATCATAAAACATAAAACAATTGTAAAATCCAGCAATTCTACACCAGAGGAACAACTATCCCTCGAAACCATCCCCATGAACAACTAGAACCTACTTCACAACTATACCCTACATTTCCCGCTAATCTCTATAGGATGGGGAAGTAATATATCCACCAGTAATACATACACCAACACTTGAACAGATCCCTTCCTATTATCTACTATAAACAAATCATTATCACTCCCACACTCGGTGTCCCATAAACAAAAGATCATATTATAGCCTTCTTGTGGGAACCCAGCACTCAGCATATATAAAATGACCAATCATGAGCGATCAAGCCACTCACGCATAACTCAAATCACGCCATTATCAACAAATCGACAGTTCCATCCTGCTCAGCCCTTATACTACGTAAAACTTAAAAGAAAAGAATTGCACTTCGTTATAATAAAGAACTTATTTTTTTTAACAATTATAACGTTATATTATATATATATATATATATATATATATATATATATATATATATATATATATATATATATATATATATATATATATATATATATATATATATATATATATATATATATATATATATATAGATATATATTAGCTTGTGATTTAACCTTGTAATTGCAAGTGTTCTTTTGAGAGTGTACATAAACCCACTGAAATTTGTGACTATTAACAATGAACGATTCCAAATCTAATTTTGATCAAGTGCCTGCATCTCAGATTGAGTTTTTAAAGCTTGAAACTAGAGCTATTTTCGATAGGATTGAAAGCATACAGTATGTCTACTAATTGTTTGCGAAATCGAAGTCATACAAGTTCAACTTTGACATTTTATTTTAGTAGGAAAGGCTTTTTTTCTCATTTTTATTCTTCATAGTAATTCTTTTATGTAGTCTTAAAATATAGCTCAAAAGGCAGACCAGCAACGCTCTCTCGACGGGACTGTTCACAGATACTAAAAACCGTGGAAAACAAACCACAAACCAGCCTCAGAGAGTTGGCTACTGACATTAAAATTAACCTTCAGAAAACAGTATGTCCTGAAACTGTGAGAAAAGTACTTAATTTTCCTTTTAATTGCCTTTGTTGTCTGTTATAAATATTGAGAAACGTTTGATCTCGCTAGACTTAATGTTGACAACCCTCTTGACTATTGGAACAATGTTATTTTTGCAACTAGATGAAGATAATGCTTTACTATAATGGTGGCCCTGGAAACGTTTGGCGGAAACCAAAAACAGCTCTCCAGGCCAAAAACATTGTGCCTACTGTTAAGTTTGACAAGCTTTCAGTCATGGTGTGGGGCTGTATTTCTTCCAAAGGTGTAGGAGACCTTTCTCTCTCTCTCTCTCTCTCTATGTCTTCTCTCGAATATATATGTAATGTCAGTGTGTGTGCATGCTCGTCGTGAAAGAGCATACCCTTCACACAAACAATAATAAAAATCTTAACATTTTACATGAGAATGGCAAACCCTTTCAGCAGTTTGGTATACTTTTCACTGGAAAGAGAATAAATGCGATCTCTTGGCGAACAAATTTCAATTTTTGTGACTTGCTGCTGCTTGTGCATATATACATATATATATAGGTATATACATATATGAGAAAGCTGATAGAGAGAGAGAGAGAGAGAGAGAGAGAGAGAGGGAGAGAGAGAAAAAGAGAGAGAGAGAAAGAGAGAGAGAAAGAGAGTAAGGAAAATAGCATCAAGAATTTCTTCATAGCATAACTTTAACGTTTCGGTTGAGCGTTCGCAGCGCACTCAGTTTGCAGTACCATATTTTTACTGCCCGAGCCGAGCAAATACGAAGTTGAGTGGTCCCGCAAGCGCAGTCTCAGAGCGTTGAAAAATTTTGTTCTAGTTTATTTTTATTTTTATTTAAATAAAATAAAAATTATTATACCTTTTGTGTCTAGTAGACCACCGATTTGTGTTAAATTGCAGTCTCTTTGCACAATATAGTCAAGCATTGTAGATTCCATTAAGAATGCATAGTTACCATGGTTCACACGCCTTATTCCATCTTCATATGTAGATGTAAATGCCATAGGTTTCTTATTGTCCATAATTCTCCACATCTTTTTATAGGTTTCAATCATAGAGTCCTACTTAACACACTGATTGTTATTATTATTAAATTTCGAATACCATATCAAAAGTAATTTAAGCAAGAATTTATGCTTAAACCCCAATTTTCTTATTTTAAGCTTTTATGTTCTCGAGGTGAAAATAACCAATCTGTCTGTATGAAACCATATCATTTTGGCGATAATGATGATGTCAAAAAATAAGCTTGCGGTAAAATTAATTTAAAACATATGTGAATACGATAGTCAGGAATACGCAATAAAAAAGCCTAAGCGCACTTATCATACAACATGGTATGGTTATTGCTAAGCGCTTAGGAAAAGTTGTGTTTCGTGCATTTATATATATATATATATATATATATATATATATATAACTTATATATATATAAATATATATATATATATATATATATATATATATATATATATAACTTATATATATATAATTCAGTCTTTACGTGTATATATATATATATATATATATATATATATATATATATATATATATATATATATATATATATATATATATATATATATATATATATATATATATATATATATATATATATATATATATATATATATATATATATATATATATATATATATATATATATATATATATATATATATATATATATATATATATATATATATATATATATATATATATATATATATATATATATATATATATATCTCCACTCGCGACCAGCTATTGCAACAGTTATGCTCACACGCTCAAGTGCAAGAATGCAGAGTTGTCACCGGACACCCATCCACAGCCTCAGCAACGGTTATACGGAAACTGCAGCAAGGAGAGGGCAGTTCCAGAGTAGAAGCAGAATCGATCAGTAGGGAATAGAATTCCAGTCCTAACACAGCTGAATAAATTTGTAACATTAAAACCTAACATATTCGTTTATTTCTTTGAACCCGAAATATCCTTTTTCCACTATGAACCTCAAACACATCTTGCACTCATTGTAAGTATCCATTTGGATGCGGTCATCATCCAGTGACACCGAACTCCATAACTGTCGCCCGATGAGGGATAAATCAAAATTATATGAACATCAGAAAACTGAATTGTAGCGATAAAAATATAAGTATAAACAACTGATTCAATAATTCTTAAACTGGGGAAATTTTTCGGTCTATAATGAAAATTTGCTTTAAAAAATGAAGGGAAATTTGTGCGCATAAAAAAAAAAAGAAAAAGGCTCGTGTTAACAAAAATGAGTACGTACCCTCCGTTTGCAGGAGGGACGTGGCTTCGACTCCCCATCGCAGCCCAAGATAAAAAATAAAAAATGGAAAAGCCGACGGCAAATTTTAGTGGGCAGTGCACTTGTGATGTGTGATGTCGGGGTTCGACTGGCATATAAAGTCGACGGCTAAAAAATATTGGTGGGCAGTACATGTCAGGGGCTCGAGTCTACCGTCCGACTGTTAAGCTGATAACTCGCATGCTTCGACCTGCAAGTGGCACTTTTATGAAAAAATAATAATGAAAAGCCCAAATGTGCATGGACAGCAGCGAGTGCAAGTGCGGTATGTGTACAGTGAAATGTGTGGCAGAGGGCTATGTTCCATTATAAAGGCTTGGCGATTACAAACAATTTTCAAATATCGCCTTCGGCTGCCTAGCAGTTCGTGGAGTCATCCTTACCCCAGTAGGCCGTAGAAGGCTAAAAGGGATCATAGGAACCGGCCGCGAGGTGCAAAAATTTGTAGAGGGGAAAAAATAAAAATTCAAAAAAGGAAAAATAATAATAATAAAACCCTTTACAACACATTTTTTCTTCCCTCTGCCCACATCTCAATACACGAAGCCTTGTATTTCGTACCTATCGCACGAACAAAATTAAAAAAAGGAGTAAAAGCAAAATATTTAAACAAAAAAAAAGAATCACCTCCAACCATTTCCAAACTTTTTTATATTTCACTAGTTCAAAATTGTATCTCCGGCAGATTGTAAGGAAAAAAAACAACAACACTACTGTACTAAGCGACACACAAAGCCAAACGAAACCAGTTAAACTTGGGTAAGTGAGACGTTGTCCTTCTCGCCTGGCAAAAAAAAAAAAGAAAAAAGAAAAAAGAAAAAAATAACAAACAAAAAAGAATAATTTTAATTTCATATAAACTTCTTGATCTTTAACCTTAAGATCTGTGGAAAGTGTTTAAAATAAAAAAAACCTTTTACGAACAATTGTCAATTTTATTTCTTTTCTTTATTTCTTACTTTACCTCGCACCTGTTTGTTGTTGTCGATTTAAAAGCGAAAAAGGGAAAAAACCAAAATATCGATCAGAAAGAAGAGTTAAAACAGGCCCTTGCCAAAATAAATTCTTTAGACATCGACCTTGGTAGGCAACGAGAATCTCGCTACCCAACGGTAGAAGCACCAATATCCTTAGCAAAATACGATAATATAAGGGATCCCGCGAGAAGAAGGATACACCGAGACGGACTCGTCTTATGGAACAAACCACTATGTGGACGAAACTGGTCTGGCCGAACACTCATCACAGGAGGATGAGTCGAACCAGACTGAGGAGGGGTTGGCACAGCTGATGAACGTTTCTCTAGCGTACCGTATATAGAATATGGTACGGGAGACGGGGCAGGGCTCCAATTCCTAATCGGCACTAGAGCCAACAAGAACGGGAAGCATAAAGATCAGACAACAATTCCATCCACTCCGTAACAAAACGGAAACCCGCAGACATTCTCTTTAACCGTGCCACATTCATCGACCTGCAGAAGAGGGTGGAGCTTAGACAGAAGGAGCACGAGGACATACGAAGGCTATTGCAGCGTAAGCAAGAAACCTCCAACAATCGTACGAATAGAGCCAGGTCAACACCAGTAGCTTATCAGCTTAAGAGACCGTCGAACAAGATAGGCGGGTGACAATGAAAACACGATCGGGCAAAATTCTTCACAAGTGACACGGGAAAAACTAAAAAACATTTGTCTATTTAACTTAAAAAAAAAAAAAAAATGATGTTTTTTCGTTACCATTGTCCCACACGACAAAGCCAAGCGGAAGACTTCTTGTCCTTATCTGACCCATCATCCTTACATTCTCAAAAGATAAATACGACTTATTAAGTCCCAACATGTTTGCTTACTATTCTCATATAAATTTAAGAAAAAATTGTTAATATTAAGCACAGAATTGTATTACGAACACATCTCCCATCATTACCACCTCATTATTTTTCTTGGTATGGTTTACGTCGGAACGGACTTTCACATCTTTAGATACGAAGGCCGGTGGTGACATTAAGGCAAGGCAGTGGTTGGAGAGTGGACGGATATTTCAACTTAATACACTTGGTGAATTTGGACGAAATAGAAGCAGCCATTAAAGGAACACGAACTGAGACGCGGGAACTAGACGCGGGCCAAAACCTGATCTTGATCTTGTACCACCTTGAACGAGCCCAACACAACAAAATTGTCAAAGGTCAGGAGAACGCGTTCGATTGATTGGCTGGGATCCGCTTGGAAGTGGATTGCGGAATCGCAAGATAATACCGAATCAACGACAGGCTCTGCGAGGAGTAAAAACAATGCTTGGAGAGGCTTAACGCCATGATAGAAAAGGTCAATACCATTGACAACAACGCCCAGGCCGCCACGGATACCTTGCATAAGGCAATTCTACTGGTTGCAAAAGCCGGCCTGGTGAATAGCAACCTGCTGGATAAAGCAGAAATACGAGCGCTCCTTAAGGAAATGGACTCGCTGCCCTATCAGAGCGATGTAGAAGCGAACGAGTTCGCGAAGCCAATAATTGAAACAAACAGCACTACACTCCTCTATTGGCGTTACCCAAAGTCGTCGCAAAGGAGTATCAGATGTTGGGACGTTCCGCAGCCATTCACACGCGCACCTAGTAGCAATGGCTTCAGTAATTATCAACCTGACAGCAGTCAGCGCCGAGCGCCTCCTCTTCTCCCCTACCCCCGACTGGATTCCACTGTGCCCTGCCCCCAACCGGACGCCTCTGCTTCTACATACAGCCCTCTCTCGCTACTCAGTCGCACTCACGCCACTTCTCCACTCGCGGCCAGCTATTGCAACAGAGCTGCAGTTATACTGACACGGTCAAGTGCAAGAATGCGGAGTTGTCACCGGACACCGATCCACAGCCTCAGTAACGGTCATACGGAAAATGCTGACGTTGCTGACGCCGCTACCGTCGCCGCAGCCGCTCTTCCGCTACGATGCCGGCGTCCTGACCGCGACGGCAAGCTAAAGGGCCGCCGCCCCAGCAAGGAGAGGGCAGTTCCAGAGTAGAACTAGTAGAGAATAGAATTCCAGTCCTAACAAAGCTGAATAAATTAGCAACTTTAAAACCGAATATCTTCGTTTATGTCTATGAACCCGAAATATCCTTCTTCCACTATAAACTTCAAAGCCATCTTGAACTTATTGTAAGTATCCATTTGGATGCGGTCGTCATGAGGACTAGTCCAATGACATCGAAGTCCATAGCTTATATATATATATATGAGCAGAAACTTAAAGACTGCGCTTGCAGTGGGGGCTATATTATGGAAACTTATTTGTTGAATATATGTTGAATATGGAAACTAATTTGTTGAATAAGTTTTCTTTTAGATGGACTTTCGTAATCAAAACAAAATCAAATTTTATAGTGTGATCATGACATAAATATGTATATATTTGCAAAAGCACAAGTCTCTAGTACTTGAATTACGTTTTCTGCCATTTTGGGGAAAAGGGGGCATGGCTTCCAAACTAAAACCGAAGTTGTATAAAATAAAAATGAAACGAAATCCAAAAATTAGTGAGTCTAGCTCCAAAGATGTATGAGTAATAATGTTAAAACTGCATTGTGATATTGTTTTTAATCGATCACATTAAAACGGTAATAGTTATCGAATTTTTGAAACTAATTTGATCTGTCCGTGATATACATGGATCTTACAAAAAAAGAGTATAGCTCTATAATGTTCTTTAAGACGGACATGGATAAATCGACTAAGCTCGTCATCCTGATCAAGAATATATATACTTTATGGGATCTGCCACGGATCCTTCTGCCTATTAAATACATTTTAATAAAATTGTTATACCCAGATTTGCCATTTTTAATAAGTTCAGGGTATAAAGTGTTAAGCTCTCAAAATTTCGAGAATGACTCAAAATTACTCTTAGCAAATTTAACATACTCTCAAGTGAATTACCAATATGCTTCACATTTTGGCAGACATCATTACCGATCTGCTCCATGCATCTACTGGATCTGACAATAAAAAGTTAGTATTTATACGCAAGAAAAACTATAGTGCATAATCAAAGTTCAGATAAATTCAGAAGATGATTATAGAGTTTTGACAGAATATCTTAGCGACAAAAAAAATGATATATTACAAGTACCAGCTGAAAAGCTCCAACGACCTACATGTAGTAATAAAAGGCAGAGAGTCAGCAATACCTCAAACACTAAAAACTATATACAACCAAAAGGAAACAAATCTACAAATTGAACAGCACGTTCTTGAAAAGCGGCGTTTACGGTGACAATGTCATCCTACAGATCGCCATTGGCAAGCAAAAGATAACAGACGTCACAAGTAAACTCACCAAAGCGTTAATCAATTATCAACATCCAGTACGAAAATCTCACTGTGGAAACAGTGAGAAACAGTACAAGAAGCCAGCGATGAAGAAAGAGCCAGCCCTGAAAAAATGTTCCAACCTAATACTGCCTCTCAGCATCTACATAAGCCAATTCCGCCCAAAAGAAATCGTAAGAATGATCAAGGATCAATTGAACCCAAAAAATCTCCAGGCTGCAACCTAATAGCCCCTAAGATGATTTTTGAGCTTCCTTTGTCACTTTCCAGACAGATGGTCACAGTCAAAAATTCCATTTCTGAATCTCCATAACACCATGACACCAATTTGGCTTTCTCGAAAAATACGGAACTACTGAACACGCCAATCGTATAACATCAGAAATACGAAACGCTTTGGTTGGATCGAAACAACGCTTGCAATAACACTCTACGACAGAAAGTTTGCATTATGATGTAACACTGAAATATCCGAGGACCACATTTTTGAAGCTAGTGTCCTGCTGGATAGCCGATTGACAAATTAAAAAGCTTTCAAAAATGCAGGCAGGTAACTTTCACTCTAAACAGGCACTATTGCTTACCGCTCATGTTAATCAATACCATACCTAACAAAACTAGCGAAGTGACGTGTCTGGGAGTGCACCAAGATAGAAGATTTACATGGCATGGACACATTTAAGCTAAGAGACCACATCTATAACACAAAGCCAATAGCATCCATTGGCTCGCTTTCCTCTTAGTTTGGACTACAAGGTCCTGCTTTACAACTCTGTTCTAAAATAAATCTGGACCCATGGCTCCCAGTTCCGGGAGAACGCTAGCAAAAATCTACATTGTCCAGCAAGCCTAGCCGAAGATCTTGAGAGCCACCACCAAGGCATTTTTATATATACGAAACGAAAGCAAACTTACAGACTTAAACATCCAACTAGTCAGAGAGGCAATAGCAGAACAAAAAGGAAATAACTTTAGCAAGCTTTTATCGCACCCTTATCATCTCGCTAGACGTCTTACAAAGTTATCCACCATATCCCGTCTTCGTCGCAACGACTTACCAACCCGGCGATGAATCTTAGGGAAGTGAATTCAAAATACAGTCTAAAAATGAACTGTTAGTTATAGTATATTAATAATAATTTGAAAACTTATTGTACTTACAAAAAATAAAAATAAAATAAAATAATAATTGGCAAAGGAACATGGCAAGCTGCAACAAGAATACACAGTTTTCCTATATGTGTGCACACATTCATACATTCAAACGCCTGCATTCTTTCCTATTCTAAAAATCGCGATTGTGATTGAATTGGGTTTGACTTAGCAGCTGCTACTTTAGTTTAAATTTTCTAGATGACACTCGAGCAGTAAAGTGGCGGTGGAAGCAGTGCCCGTTAACGTTAAGTTGCGGGTTAGATCCCCGCCGATGTTTTTTCGAAAATTTTTAAAAGTTTACACTTTTGCTGTTTTAAAAATTACATTGTATATTTAAAAACACTAATCAGAAAGGGTTCAGAGGATCTCCCAGTCGAGTACCTCAGAGTAGAATTATCTGGCTTGTTATATGCAGTTTTTTTGCTGGCACGTTTATGGGTCATCTTTACACGTGTCAATTAAACATAAGTTGATTAATTGATCCCTTAAACGGAGAAACGCAGAGCACAGCCTCTGAAATATGGTTTCATTACAAGTTTTTGTAATGTCCAGAGAGTAATTAACCTATTTTACCGTTTGCTTAAACAGTTTTGGGAAATACTACTACAAGACAGTATTCTCAGGAAAAAGGATTATCATCAATCCTAATCTATTCATATAGATAATAAGGAGTCCTAGTGTTCTTAACTTTGGCATCCGATGTTATCTCAAAGAGCACAACTTAATCCCTAAACGGAGTGCACAAGTATTTCCCACGCTAATCTTATGTTTATTTTCAGACAAAATTACGGCTTTTCTAATGAATTGTATGATGCTGACTGATGTTAAACACCTCAGGATTGTTAAATTTAAACGATATCATTGTAATAAATAGATAGGTCCATTCCATTGTATTTCAAAGTATACTTACGACCTTTGGTCAGTTTCCTTAATGTTACCCGGTTGGGTAGCCGGTACCTTATTTTAATAAATATTTTCTAACACGAAACAAGAAATAACTCCAGCTTAACGTTTAATAATCAATATCACGATTTCATCTCTGTTGGGCTCAAAATTAAACTACAGTTTTCTTATTACGCTACAAAGTATATACTAGATCTTGGAAATGGAGCATTATCTCATAACAATTCATCGCTTTATCGGACGATTTACAGTATTATTGATGTAGAAGCTTCAATGTTGGCGAAGCAGATACAAGAAAAACATAGCTGATATTAAGAATTTTTGTAGCAAATTTGGCGCCTCAATAGAATAAATTATTTATTTGATATCATTTAAAAATTTTGATATAGATTATTATTCAAAAATAATTTTGAATAATAATCTATATCAAAATTTTTAAATAATATCAAATAAATATTTTATTCTATTGAGGCGCCAAATTTGTTACAAAAATTTTTTGTCGGGCATACATTCTGTGTAAGTGTACATAATTTTTTCGGTGTTAATAGCAGTTAAGGTAGAAGGCTTGAAACTCCCAAACGGTATGGGTGTTAAAGTAATTAAGAACTTGCAAAAAATACTTTCTTTTTGGGTAAGTAATTTGTTGAGCTAAATTATAATAATTAATATAAAAATATGCACAGCACACACTTACCCGAAAAAAAGTCATTGTTGATCCACTTTCTAATGTCCCGTACAAAATTTCTGTCTGGCTAGCCAAATCTTCAGCATTTTCGATTGGGTTAATCATACGCTCTACAGTTAAAAATGCTGCCAAGTTAGCAGTATATGACGCAAGAATTATAAGGGAAAAAAATCCCCAAATACTACTTATAATTCGGGTTGATGTAGCCCGTGGATATATATCAGAACCCTGCTGCATAAGCGTTCCAATAGTAAACCAAAAACTATCCGATATCGTAAATTGGTTGCTTATTGTTAAATGATCCACATCACATGGGTGTATACTACGCCATTCAATCGGAGATAATTTTGCTAATAAATATATTGTTAAGGACACAAGTAAATATGCCGCCAAAACATAAATCCATATTTCAATTGCTAATGGGTTCATAAATGAAAACAGTCGAGTTGGTTCCGTCGTGGGGACCTAAATAGAAAAAGTATTTAAATATTATTAGATGGTTTTGTTGCAGTTGTATTCTGTTCAAAACCTTGAGGTATAGCTATTCTGTTCAATAGCTTGAGGTATAGAAGAAATTGAATTGAATTGAGTGAGTGCGAGGCACACAATGAAGCGACTTTGTTTCGACATGAGTGCATGCTATGTCTCATAGCATACGGCATTCAGTTAGATGCATGGGAATAAATAAATCATAAAGTGTAATGAAAAATTCGGAGGAGACCAAGACATTCGAATTACTTGGGTAGTCATGAGAAATAGGCGAAAATACAAAGCCGAAGCCTAGCACCACAAAACATTAAATTCGAAAATGTCGGTTTGAAATTCAAACGGATTCTTCGAATCCTTTCTTGCCCACGCTTTGTTCTTCATTCGTTTTGTTCTCGCTTGAAAGTTTTGCGGCCGAGTCAACTTTGGCTGAGCTTTCAATGTCACTCAGCATTGTGCTACTATATAAATACATTACAAATTGGGCATATGTGATCACTAAAGATGAAACAAAATACTAGCTGACACTTTGAAAAGTCTCGTAAAATAACAAGTAAGAAAACTCTAGTCAGAATGTCCGACTAGGAGATACCCTGAACCCTGAAAGATCTGCGTTATTAAATATGCTCTGTTATGTATATATAATCAGAAAAAAATGTAAACCCAAAAAATTGTTGACTAAAAAACATGCTTCCCTGGGATTCTAACTCGGATCTGCACAATTAAACATTTGTAAAAAAAAAGAAAGAAAGAAATCTTAAAACGTTGCCAAGTTTTTTTTACCTGACATGCATCACTTATACTAACGGCGCCATCTAGCAAAGCTAAATTAGCAGTTGAAAAGTCTAAAAAGACGAAAATATTCGCTGCACTGCTGGCCACGTGGATTTACTTTAATCAAACGTTTTGTTTGATAACTTCAGTTTTACTTAATCGATTTCAATGAAATTTTCAGCATATCTATATATTCTTATGAATATTTGTCATTATATAATAAATAGAACCTCATTGACTTTATACATTTCGATAAGTTTTTTAACCATAACAATAAAACTGTAATAGTTATCAAATATTTGAAAAAAAAATTTGATTTTGTGTGCCATACACGGACCCACAAAAAATTTCTCTAGCTCTTATATGTTCTGAGATCAACGCGTTCATACATACGAACAGACGGACGGACGGACCTACAGACAGACAGACGGACATGGCTAAAACGACTAATCTTGTCTTGCTGTCACGCCTCTTTCTGCCTGCCTGTTTTTAACAAAACCGTTATAGCCTGATTTGCCATTTTCAATGGGTTCGCGGAATAATATAACTTAAATTATATTTAAAAACATACCTTAAACAAAATGCTGATTCCTAGATTCATAAATGGTTTAGTGAAATCTATAACACTTTCTCTTGCATAAGTGATTGTCATTGATCCAACAGCCAAGTCCGCCTTCTGTAATCGAAATATTTTTTTAACAGTACAAAATATTTTTTGTAACAGTAATACACAATATATAGTCGGTGGGAGATCAAGTGCTCCCCGTCCCATCTGCTCTTTTTTAAATTTACTCCGTAACTTCTTGCTATCATAAACTTAAAAAAAAAAAAAAAACAAAAGTTGTAACTTAATTTTCTATCATGCACTTTTAAAACACAATTGTATCTTCAGTTTTAATTCTGATTAAAAACTTTCCACAACGAATCCGACTTCTTTAAAATTAAATTATATTTAAAAAAAAAAAACGGTCTTAAAAGACATAAATGGCGCAGCCAGTAGAATTAAAGTGAAAGTGAACTAAGACAATTCTATCAGTATCGCAATAAATACTTTACTAGTGAATTAAACTCACCACTAATTGATCCGCCAAAAAAATTATCTACGAAACTTAACGCGTCGTGCGATAATTAATACAAATTTTCACAAGAACTCACCACTAATTGATGCGCCAAAAAAATTATCTACGAAGCTTAACGCGTCGTGCGATAATTAATAAAAATTTTCACAAGAACAATAGATCATTTGGACTATTAGAAAATTTGTGTAGTGAGCACAAATCACTACAACCTCAAATAGTTTTATCTGGGCTATATATTCTAACTACAGTGTTCAGTAATAAAAAATTGCAACTACAAGCAATAGGTGACTGTGAATCTTCACAAAACCCAGAACATTTTGCAATTACCGCAAAATCCCAAAAAATCCAGAAAGTGATATTAAAACATTTTCAAAATATCAACTCTAATCAAACCTTCGAAACTAAAAATGACACTTGAACTGTCTGAAATTCATCTAAGCGACGCTTTGTCGTCGCTACGACACGTGCCTAGTTACGTTGGAAATCCGGAATATCTCAGTGCATTCATAAGAATAATTGATTATACCTTAAGTTTGTAACCAACACGAGATGCCAGACAGCATAACATACTATTTGGTGCAATCGAGATGCAACTAACCGGATACGCACTAAGGATTTCGCAACTCTCCCAATCAAACAACTGGCCGGAACTTCGAATAGCTCTTATTAATGAACTGAAGACGCAGACCCCATATAAAGAATTATTGAGACGTCTTTATAACACCAATAACGATGGAAATCTACGTAAGTTTATCCAAGATCTAAAAACTAAATCATTTATAATAACAAAAAAGTTAAGTTTAGAAAATGATCAAACAAATACTGTTCTATACACTAATGCTATGAATAATACCATTAAATATGTTATAATAAAAATATTACCAGATAGATTATTATAGCTTGGTTTGATATCACAACAGTGGTCAACTTAAAGCAAGTAGCTCAAAGAGAAGGTCTTTACCAAAATAATGTTGTAATTAATAAACCTTTCCAAAATTTCCAAACGAGTGAAAAGCTTCGGGAATAATAATTACCAAAATCCTCATGAGACTTTTAAAATAAGCAATCAAATATTCAAACTAATTATCAACAATTTTATCAAGAACTAGAACAAAAATTAAATCATGGAAGAAACCAAAATTCCATGAACAATCAAACTACTAGTTATTCCCAAACCCAACTTCCAAATCAACCAATAAAAAGAAAGAGTGAAAGTAATAGTGGAATTAGTAAGATGGATACATCCGAAAATTTTCATCAAAATGCCTCAGATCAAGCGGAAGAAATATAAGAAGAAACCCCTACATCCAATTAATATTAAACAATACAAAGCTTAAATGTACTATTGATACAGGTTCATTAATAAATATTATGAATAACAATTTCTTTAAATATAAAACTCAAGTAGGCAACTTAAAAGTTCATACCATTAACGGTATATTCACACTCAAAGAATCAATTTCATTTGCACCAAGCAAAATTTGTCCAGGTCATCAAAAATTCTACATACATAACTTTTTAAATAATTATGATATGTTGATCGGCAGAAACTTCCTAAAAGCACGCAAAGCAGAAATAAATTTTGCTGAGGATTATGTAACATTAGGCAATTACACCTTTTATTTTAAATACGAAACAAACGAAGAAGACAACAATATGGACTGTTTAAGTTCACAAATAACAAGACTCAGACATGAACTATGCTTTTAATAACGAACTAACAGAAAATAACAGGTACAGACTCGATCACTTAAATGACGAAGAAACTGAAAACCTAAAAAAACTTTTAGATGAGTATAGCTACACTCAGTACTGTGAAGGTGAAAATTCACAAATAGATGATAAATTTCCCATACAACTTATGGACGAAATACTTGACAAATTAGGAAAATGTCAATATTTCACCACAATTGACTTTTGTCTAAGTCTAAGTTTTCTAAGTTTCCAGCAAAATCAAATTGATCCTGACTCTATTTCAAAAACCACATTCTCAACTAAACATGGTCATTACGAATATACACGTATGTCATTTGGCCTTAAAAATGCTCCAGCAACTTTCCAGAGAAGTATGAACAATCTTTTGGAAGATCTTATTTACAAAGATTGTCTATTATACTTGGATGATATAATAATGTGATCCAGAAAGGTATTTAAAAAGTCAAGAGAAGCCAACCTCAAAGTCCAACTTGACAAATGTGAATTTATGAAAAAAGAATCAGAATTCCTTTGTCATATCATAACAACGGAAGATATTAAGCCAAATCCGAACAAAGTTCAAGCGATAATAAATTTCCAAATTCCAAAAACACAGAAAGAAATAAAATCATTTTTAGGTTTGTGTAGATTTTATAGAAAGTTCATACCAAACTTCGCTAGCATCGAAATCCAATGACACTCTAAAGAAAGACTCTAGACGCTTCCGAGGAACTAAAGATTCTCATTATATCAGATCCCATACTGATATACCCAAACTTTAATAAACAATTTTCACTCACTACAGACGCAAGTGATATTGCCATAGGAGCAGTTCTCTCACAAGAACATAAACCAATTTGCTATGCCGGCAGAACTCTCAATGAACATGAGATTAATTATTCAGCTATTAAAAAGGAATTATTAACAATAGTTTGGGCAACAAAATATTTTAGATCATACCTATTCCGTAGGAAATTTGAAATATTAAGCGACCATCAATCTCATGTATGGTTAAACAATATTAAAGAGCCAAATATGAAACTACAAAGATGGAAAATAAGGTTAAATGAAAAATCAAATACCTTCCCGGTAAGGAAAGCCATGAAACTGATGCTCTATCAAGAGTAATAATTAAAGAAAATTTTTTAGGTGAAAAAATAAGTACAGCAGTCACAATACAGTGCCCAAGAGGAAATGAAAATTACATACATATTACAGAGAAACCAATAAATTACTAAAACAGACAACTAAAATTTATCAAAGGTACAGAAGACAGAGTTGACATAACTAATTACTTTCATAAAACTAGTATAAAAAAAAATTTATAAAGAAATAAATATCACTTATGCAAAAAGCATGATCAAACATAACTTTTGTAGTATAAATAGCGTTCTATATTCATAATGAAGACTTCAATGCATTCCAAAAATCCCATACAGAGATAATACATCCGAATAATTCAACTAAAACGTTGACCGTGATAGATGGCTGAGGGGTACGCCATTTTCCACGTTGTTGGACAATGGTGAAGTATTTCTCAAAATGCCCTGAAGTGAGAACTCCAAGATCATCGGGATTATAGCCTGAATTGGGCATACCAGTGTTTGCTGCCAAGAAGTCACGATCACTGCTGCTTTCCATAAACCACTAAAATGTAACGAACGAGGGGGTATGAATTTCCAATCGAAACTATTGTTGATGCAGTAGTTATGAACTTCATTGCGATGTTCCTGGCTCAAAAATAAACGCCTAAGATCGGTCGGTTGTCGGACCAAATGCATCTTGGCATGCCAATGTGCTAATGCTACGCTTGAGGGCGCCCATAAACGCAGCCGTTGAAAGATCCTTTGCAAGCTCCAACTATACAGCCTAAGTTTTGAAACAAACGAATAAACAGATGTAGTATTTTACTGACACTCTGCTTTGTCCATCGGGCTTGTAATAAAAGGGACCACAATAGCCTATGACTGTAAATGCCGGCGAATGTAGCATGCGATCCTCATGCAAATCCGCCATTATATGTTCGACAAGTCGAGGTCGGAGTCTACGGCATGTAATATATTTTCGCAGCGCTCGGGAAACAGTTTTCATGCCGCCTATAGGACAAAACTGCAGACGAATTGCTCCAAGCAAGGCCGGTCCTGCTGATGATGCTTCTGATGAAAGTATGAGATTATAGCGAAGGTTAAGGGATGCAAAGCTAAGAATTGAGTGTCGCAAACGGCCACCAACGAGAAGTAGACCATGCTCATCCATAAGCAGACATAGCGAAAGTATAGCGCTTGACGAATGTATGACTATACTTCTATTTTGTAGGGCAGAATATTCTGGTTACAACTGAGCTCTTTGAACAAGAGGATACAATATGTGCGATCCTTGACGAAAGTCGTCAGCAGACAATTCTGGTGATTTTGTTACCTAGATGAACTTGTGAATGTAGCCAAAGATACGCTTCATTATTCCAAATGAGTTTATCTACTTAAAGGACAATGAAATTTTTAAAGCAAGTAGTGCCTAGGCCAGTAATATTCTTCCCTTTGCAAAAAGGAAGGCCCATGCATCCATAATTTCGAATGCAAAAGCTCCAATGGTGCTGGTCCCTTAGATAAAATGTCTGCTGGACTCATCTCAGTTGGCACATCATGCCACTCCATGCCGATCCTGAGCTGAGACTCTTTTTCCAGCATCTGACCAACAATGAATTTTACATTAAAATAAGTTCATTTTGCTTATTTCGCTTACCAAGTTTGCAAGCAGAAATGCAGCGCATAGCTCAAGTTTAGGCATCGTTAGGGTAGTTAGTGGGCCAACTCTAGCCTTGGAACAGAGTAAATAAACTTGAACGGTATTATTCTTTAAGAACTGATGGCCTAAAGACTATCATCGTAGAAAGCATGTAGTTCGACTTTTGCTTTGAGCTGGTGCACATAACGAGGATCAAAATCCTTACAAAATTCAATCCAGATCGTTTCCAAAGGTTGCGGTAGGCTCTCATAGATTGTCTCTCCACATGCGTTGTAAGATGATTTTGGCTCCAGTTAGGGTAGGTCCGTTCAAACCAAGCGGATCGTAACATCGAGCAATGGTACTTTTTTGGGCTCGAAAGTGAACACGAAGCTGTCCTTTCGAGGTTCCAAATGTGTTTCAGTGGTTTTGTCACAATATTGCTGTCGTCCAGTTCGAGAAAGCTTTCCCGTTCAGTCTCTGGAACTCCGCGAAGTATATTAGTTGAATTGGAGCATCATATTCCTAATGAAGTTTCTTCGAGCAAAAAGATTTGTTACTTGTTGCATTATATCGCGAATTTCTTCAACCTCTCCTAATGCATCCTGCCATAACCGACTGCTAGTCTCCACTTCAGTTGGTAAGTTTTTCAAAGTGCTCATAATGCGTTCAACTTGCCCATTGGCTCTACTTGCACCCGTCGCAACGAAATGCAGATTGCTTTTCTGTTGTGAGCAAAATTCACTAAATCTAGTGTTGGCAAAATATCTGCCCTGATCAATTATTATGCGATATGGTACTCCAAACAAAGATACAGCCGATGTCACGGCATTTATGCAGTTTTCGGTATCAATTTTAAGCGTGTAGTAGACATATTTAGTAAAGCCGTCCACTTGGACGATGATATACTCTTTTTGATCAGACTTCCCACAACATTTCCATTAATATCAATGTTAATAGTATTCCAAGGTGTATTTACTTCTACTATTGGATGGAGACAAGCTTGAATTTCAAGAGTGCTGGGACGTGGGCTTAAGAAATAGTAAAAGGGGTTGGTTGGGTTCTTCGGAGCCCTAGCGCTCACGGCTTGCCTTCTTGCTCGCTGTTTTCGAAACACCCGTCTTTTGTTCCCTTCGTGTCGGTCGCCAACCTTTTCTCAATGTCTCTTTTGCTCGCCGTTTTTCAACCTGCTCCCCATGTGTTCGAAAACTTCTCCCTTTTATCCTCGGCTTGAGCCGCCCGTACGCCTGGCAATTCAACTTCACACGGCTTTCGATCTGCACCTCCGAGCTTTCACCACGCCGTAGGGTTGCATTGCCGATTGTCGCTGTTGCGCGCGCTCAAGCCGCTATTTTCAAATGACCTCAGCTAAATCTTTATCTTTCTTATATTCTATTCCAATTCATCTACACTTCGTGCACTGACCCGAATTATATACTATCTTAACATACTAATGTACTATCTTAACGTAACATACGCTTCTCTTACATGTAAGGCGGTTCGTACAGAGGCTGCCTTACAGCTCGTAAGTCTTTGCAATGTCTTCGGCAAAAGAACTATCTTTTGATTTATTTATTAACTTTTTCCATGTATTGGCGCTGTTTGGCCAAAAGCCAATTGTTAGTTATTTCTACCAAATCAACTAGTTTTTGAGGAATTTTGAAAGTTGTAGCAATCAAATTAACTAAAGATAGATTGCATAAAAAAGTCAACATGAGCCATTATTTTGCATTCTCTATACTGTTAATCAAACATGAATGATAGGTTTAATTTATTGATGCTCTAAGTGAATAACAGTCAGTAAAGACAGAAAAGTTTCTAAAAGATAAATAATAGCGATGTTTTATGGCAAGACTCTCTAATTCATAAAAATGGTATCGTGGCTCAGCAGGTAAATAAGCTTTATTAAAATATTTAACGACATGGGAGTTGTTGATTTTTTGTAATAATATGAAACCAGAGAGAGATTGCATCGGTATGCAGATACTAAGACTGGCTTTCGAGTAAGGAAAGACACAACTTTTTGCCCTATTTATTCATGGTGTTACTTTCAAATAAATTCTTGATCCTTGATTGTCGAAGATAATAAGCTTATCTAAATTGTCTAAAAGAAGAGAAAGACTGAGGAGGTGGTAAAGAAGTAAGGGCTGCAATTTTAGGCGAATTTGCACTCACTTCATAACCCATATAATAAACTGTTGACTTAAGAAAAGAACAATTTTTTGTATTGAATGAATATCGAGCTTTCAAAAATACAATTAAAGATATTCTGTAACCTTTCGAAAGTCTCACTTTTAGTTGATGCAGCCACGCCAACCATATAAACCACCATGTATTTGCATGATCTCCGAGTGCTTGCATCACAGTACGCTGAAAAACTGCAGGCACATTTTTGAAAATTCAAAAATTCACATGCCGAAAATTCATACTGCCCGTCAGGGGTGACGAAAGCTGTACACTCTACCGAATCTTCGTGCAAGGGTATTTGATAGTATCCACTTCCATATCTAAACATGTAAAATATTTCGCTCCTGGAAGTCATGCTATATGATCTGATATAAGGAGCAAAAGGTATCTTTCTGAAGAGTGCATTAGAATTTAGTTCAAGGTAATCAACACACAAGCGATAGGAACCGTCATTTTTGTTAACTAACATCATGGGACTTGCATATGGTGAGCAACTTGTGTTCCAATAGTTCATTAATTTAGTCTCGTACCAATGATCCTTCATTTGGATTAAGTCTATATGATCATCTTAGAACAATTTTTCTAGAGTCTGCTAATTTAATTTTCATTTTATCCGAAGAGAGTTAGAGCGTTAGCTCTGGAAGATGGAATTCCCTTAATAAAATACTGAGTATTTTTCTAATAAAGTATTTAGTTTGTCTCTGTTTTCTCCAGTAAGATCAATAATTTACAGTTTTTGATCTGGCTATTTAAAATTTTCCTGGTGACATTACGACATTGAATCCATTGACAGTACTTCTCGTACAATCATAATATGATTTTTCAAGTAATAACTGTCTAAGACATGGAACAATATTTCAATGCAATAGTTTTTAATGTTTACTTTACTAAGTTCTTGTAATGTGCTACAAATACTGTCATTACAAATATATTTCAGTATTACTAAATTATTAAATCTTTTACCAGCTATATTTTGTTTTATCAATGAACATTCCGCTCCAAAGTCAAATATTTTTCCAAATGTCTCTTTTTGATGAACCATACTTCTTTGGGCTCAAAAACTTCGCAAACCTTTTTCACTAGAAGCGTATCCTTGGCCTTGTCCTTATGGCCACGGTCACCACACTTTCAGCAGGTTACATCACTTTTTTTATGGTGACCTAACAACTTCCTTTCGTTCCGGTATATAGCACCCGACGAAGAATTTTGCTGCTGCTTAGCTCTACAGTCGATCATCTTGAGACCAAATTCTCTACAGAAATGACACTTGATTGTTGAAAGCCTTTGGCGCTTGATGTCAACTGAAGCTATTTCTTCTTGAAGTGTTTTGTTCCTTTTGTTGAATGTAAAAGCCTTAAGCTCGGTTTGTAATTTACTTCTTGTGTGTACATTTAATGTAAATGTCAGAAGTTGCAATCTGCTATGAGAGATGAGACAACTTAGCTATAGTCACTGAAGCTGCGATTTCTTCTAAGCTCATCTCACGCCATTTCGTGATTAGTGACGTTAACATGCGACGAGCGTAATTTGATAGGCACTCACCGTCAGTCGGACAACTTGCTAACATTGCCAGGAACATTGCCGCTGGCGTTTCTACGAAGCACTTCTATCCATTCCACACCCATCGTCATCACCAACACGCTGCCTTTTATGTCATTTTCCGCCAGAATTATATATACTGTAGCACACCAAGCAGCCGCTTCGGCACCAATAAGATCTGCATCAAATTTCGGCAACAATACTATATTTTTCCTTTGCATTCCCATTAACACTCACCACGGATCATTTGGCGACCGATATCATTATTATTTTCCATGACTTTAGCGCAGCGAGTTTGGGTCACACTCAGATTAAAAAACAATCCGTTTTTTCTCTAAATGTGCCTACCACCTAGCCACGCTCGGCGACAACGTCGCCACGCTGATGCCTCACTAAAACGGTACTTTCAAAGCTCAAATCATAACTACTGTGAAATACCCAAGGACGCAGCAACACACACTCATGTAAATGTCTCACACACATTCTCAGCACGCGCCGGCACGGCGACAGCACATTCAAACTATATTTGCATATGTCACTATATATATAAATATATATATATATATATATATATATATATATATATATATATATATATATATATATATATATATATATATATATATATATATATATATATATGTATATATATATAGTGACATATGCAGCCACATGATTTACTCACCCACATTTAACATTCAAATCTCTTCTCACAAACATAAACATAAAATAATCAAATGGTGACAATAACAATTCTGGCCTCTCACGAGCTTATCAAATATCCTAAACAAAACGCAAGAATCCCACCATTGGGGTTGAAACTGCTAACGTGGCACGCATCTCAATCGACAGAGCCCCCTCTCTTAAAGAGTGATCCTGCTCCAATAGTCTTAAGTCCAATCAATAAAAGCGCAAGACCGAGGTTTGCCAAGCGCTTGCAGAGCTTAGCATAAAAAGTCTATATTTCATCTTTGTACTCCGTAGTAATCGAGTTAATAAAAAAAATAAAATTATATTTTTTTTTAATAAACGGAAAATATTCTGGTAACAGTAATCGATCCTTTCCAATCCATTTATAGAAATTACATATCAATTTGATCCCTGTAAACAATAAGTCTTCCAATTTATAACAACATCATGGAGCTATCTGAGATGCATCTCAAGCAAGCTTTGGGACAAATTCGCCAAGTACCGATCTTCGACGGGAAAACGGAGAAGCTTACCGCCTTTATAAGGAGAGTGGACTTCATCATGCAATTATACCCTACACAAAACGTGAGACAACACAGCGTTTTGTTTGGAGCGATCGAAATGCAGACATCTGGAACAGCACAACGAGTTTCGCAACTATCAGCAGCCACCACATGGACAGAGCTAAGGAATGCCCTCATAGAGGAATTTAAAACACAAGCCCCTTATGAAGAGTTGTTGAGACGTTTGTACAACACACACTATAACGGCAGTATCCGTAAGTTTGTAGAAGAATTAGAATATAAGACATTTCTCATTTTAAATAAACTAATGTTAGAAAATCAAACCCATAACACAATATTTCACACGAATGCAATGAACAACACAGTTAAGGATGTAATCAATAAGAAACTTCTGAACAGAATATTTATGACTTTAGCTAGATTTGACATAACAACTGTTGCAAAATTAAAACAAGTTGCCCAACGTAAAGGTTTTTACGAAAAAGTTTCGAAAGAACGTACCAATCAAATTACCCAAATCATAATTTTTCTGCTAATTCAGGACCTAATTTTTAAAAAAATCCAAAACCAAGTAATAACATTGAAAATAACCAAGCATTACGTAATGAATATAAACAAAACCTTGATCAAGCATGTTCATAAAATCCAATGAATTACCAAAGCCAAGGCCAAAACCAAACATCTTATAATCCTGTAAAAAGACAACGTGAATCTACAAGTGGTCACTCTAAGAAGGATATTTCCGAAATTTTTCATCAAGGTGAATGGGCAGCAATTTACCTGTGTAATTGACACAGGCTCATCCATCAATCTAATAAAACAAAATTTTTTAAATTCTCCAACTAAACCCTGCCAATAAAATGTGCAAACAATTAATGGCATTGTGCAACTCAAAAGTTGTATATCGTTTGCCCCTAGTAAACTTTGCCCTACTCATCGAACATTTTACTTACACAACTTTTCTGATAATTACGATATTCTACTAGGTAGAGAATATCTAGAATCTTGTGAAGCAAGAATCAATCATAAACAAAAAACAGTAATCCTGAACGAACATCCATTTTCAATGAGATATGATCGTGAAGATCCTGTTAAGGACAACACCGCATTTCAATGCCTTGATCCGCCCCAAACAAAAGACACAGCCTTTAATTACTCCATTAATAATGAATTAAAAGAAACAAATCAATTTCGATTAGAACATCTTAACGATGAAGAAAAAACTAGTTTAACCAAAATTCTTTTCGAGTTTAGTGACATTCAGTACTAAGAAAGTGAAAATTTGACTTTCACCAGTGCAATTAAGCATGTCATCCAAACTAAACATGAAGATCCAATTCAAAAACGCCCATGCAAATATGTCATGGACGAATTACTAGATAAACTTGGAAAATGTCAGTACCACAGACAGCCTTTTCAACAAAAAAGGGTCATTAAGAATATACTCGAATGCCTTTTGGACTGAAAAACGCTCCAGCAACTTTTCAACGTTGCATGAATAACGTGCTAGAAGATTTGGTTTATAAAGATTGTTTAATATACATGGATGATATTATAGTATATTCACAAAACTGCGAGAGGCAAACTTAAACCACAACTTGATAAATGCGAATTCATGAAAAAAGAAACCAAATTCTTAGGACACATAATAACGACAGAAGGAATTAAAACAAATCCAACAAAAATTTCAGTAATACAAAATTTTCCAAATACCAAAAACACCCAAGCAAATAAAATCATTTTTAGGACTTTGTGGTTATTATAGAAAATTTATCCATAATTTTACACACGTCGCAAAACGAATGACTTCTAAATTAAAGAAAGGTGCCAATATAAACATTCAAGATCCAAATTACATTTCTGCATTTGAAAAACTAAAACTACTTATATCGTCCGATCCAATATTAACTTATCCCGATTTTGAAAAACCATTTTGTCTCACTGCTGAATCAAAAACCAATTTGTTTTGCCAGTAGAACTTTAAATGAACACGAAATTAATTATGCAGCAATTGAAAAGGAGCTTTTACCCATCGTTTGGACAACAAAATACTTCCGACCCTATCTCTATGATAGAAAATTCGAGATCCTCAATGATCACAAACCACTCGTTTGGCTTAATAATATAAAAGAACCAAATATGAAATTACAACGTTCGAAAATAAAATTAAATGAATTCGATTACCATATCAAATATGTACCAGGCAAAGAAAACAATGTTGCAGACGAAGAATTAAAATAGAAAAAATCTGTTAGGAGAAACTCCCGATGAAAAAGTAGCTATTATTCATAGTGCCCCGGAGGACAATCAATATTACATCTCACGCACTGAAAGACCACTAAATTATTATAAAAGACAAATGGAATAACTCAAACAAGGTAAGCGTAACAAAGTATTTTCATAAAACAAAAATTTTATTAAACTATGTCGACATGACTTTGCAAAAGAATTAATTAAAGAATACTTATATTCAAAAGAAAGCGTCATATATTTTAGTAATGAACCCGATTTCCTCACATCCCAGAGCGCTTTCGTAGGAATAATAAGTCCCAATAACATTACAAAAGTAATGAGATCAACAAAGAAATTAATAGACCTTCAATTATACGCAGAATTAAAAGAACACATTGTTGGCACACATGAAAAATTATTGCATCCAGGGATAGAAAAATGACATTAATATTTAAAGAAAAATATTATTATCCAGATTACCAGAAACTAATCAAAAATATAATAAATGAATGTAAAGTTTGCAATGTTGCAAAAACAGAACATCGAAACACAAAGTTAGCCTTCGAAGTAACTCCAGAAACTCATAACCCAATAGAAAAATATGTAATTGTTTTTTAGACAATTTTAGACAACAGACAATTTTTATCTTGCATAGACCTATACTCCAAGTATGCAACTTTAATTGAAGTATACGGTCCCGATTGGCTAGAAGCCAAAAGAGCTCTTTTAAAACTATTCAATGACATGGGAAAACCAACAGAAATAAAAGCAGATGAAGACTCGGCATTCCTATGCACCGCACTACAAATCTGGTTAAAATCAGAAAACGTAAATATATCAATCACAACTAGTAAGAACGATATTTCAGGCATAGAAAGATTCCAATAATAAATAACAAATAATAAAACAATAAATGAAAAATTAAGAATTATCAATACTGACACAAATCAAGAAAATAAGCTAATTAGATTCGAAAAATTCCTTTATATATATAACCACAAAATAAAACATAATACAACAGGTAGAACACCAACAGATATTTTTCTTTACGCAGGCACCCCTGACTATGATACCCAACTTAACAAAAAACGCAAAATTGAAAAATTAAATGATAATAGAAAAGATTTCGAAGTAGATACTAGATACAGAGAATCTGCATTAGTAAAATCAAAATCAACAAACCCTTTTAAAGAAACAGGCAAAGTAACAAAAATAGATGAAAAACATTATGAAGAAGTTAATAGAGGTAGAAAAATAACACATTAGAAAAATAAATATAAAAAGAAAAAATAACTAATGAAAGCAAATACGATAATTCCAAATCAACTAATGCAAAGAATCGAGATGAAACCCCCTCATAATATAATAACTTTAATAACAACATTTTTACTTCTATATTTTATATGGCCAATAAAAGGTCAGAGTTTGGAGATAAGCCCAAAAAAATCAAAGAATGGATATCTTATATTTAAAACAGGAACACTAAATTTATCATTAAATTATGAATATCATTATTTAAGTATCAATATAACCAAAACTGAAGAAACTTATAAAAATATTATAAAGCAAACGAAAGAATTTGAAACGTCAGCAAAAATACAATATTTAATTGAAAAACTGGATAGAGAAATTAACGGATTAAGACTTGTTAAACGAAACAAAAGATGACTTGTAAATTTTATGATAGCCTTTTATAAATACCTTTTCGGAACGTTGAATGAAGAAGACAAAAAAGAATTACAATAAAAAATAGACAACCTTGCGGAAAATAGCGTTCAAGTAAGTGAATTAAATGAAGTAATAAAGGTAGTCAATAGGGGGATAGAAGTAATCAATAGTTTAAGCCTGACCAATGAGGAAGATAAAAAGCTTGATTTATTAATTTTTAACTTACAAGAATTATATCGAAGACATTGAATTAGGAATGCTACTAACTAGACTGTGTATATTCAACCCTAAATTATTAAAATATAACTCATTATCACATATAAACGCTGAAAAAATAATAAACATTAAAACATCAACTTGGTTAAAAACAACTACTAACGAAATTTTGATCATCTACCATATTCCACGCGAAATTTTAAATACAGAATTTTTTGACATAATACCATACCCCGACGAAAATAAATACATCTTGACAGAAACTATACACGACACTTACTTTTTACAAAATAATAAAACATTCAAAACTACTTCAAAAGATTTAGTCATGAATAAATGTATAACAGGAATATTAAATCAAGAAGAAATAGGATGTAGATATTCAAAAACACATAAAAATTTTGAAATTAAATACATTGAACCAAATATTATGTTAACATGGAACTTGTCAAAAACTGTACTAAATCAAAATTGTATCAATAGACAAATAATCATTGAAGGTAATAACATGATAAAAGCCCTAAATTGTTCGATCCAATTGGATGAAATTTTAATAACCAATACTATGTTAGATTATACACAAACAATTTATGTAAACAAAAATGTAACCAAACTAAAACCTCTGTCATATGTTCAAACAAAAGAGATTATTTGGGAACAAACAAAATTGAATAACACATTTCAAATTATAATTATAACAACCCTTATAATCATATTAATCGCACTAATACTATACAATATCTATAAGTATAAAAATATTCCACGAGAAACTAAAGTATATTTTAAGAACAAAAACGAATCAACTCCAAATATACAAACAAACCTAGAATCGTCAGAAACCCGAAATGAACCTGAAGAAATTGCTATTGAACCAATATTGTACCCTAAAATAGCCGACTGAGGACAGGCCTTTTTCTTAACGATGGAGAAGTGACATATGCAGGCACATGCTTTACTCACCCACACTTAACATTCAAATTTCTTCTCACAAACATAAACATAAAATAATCAAATGGTGACAATAACTGAAAATGGCATTGAAATCCATTAGGAAGAAGTTATTAAACAAAACGTTTGCTCAATATGCAAAAGAACGTGGCCAGCAGCGCAAGCAGTTTTTTTTACACTTGTGCACACGTATATAAAATGCTCGCATATTCTAAATATCGAAACTGCTTGAATTGATCGAATTGTAGTTGAATTATCAGATGTTACTTTAGTTTTGGATTTGTTACCAGTTGCCAAGCGACTACGCTTGGGCTGCAGTATGGTCTATATGGAAACTTATTTGTTGAATAAGTTTTCTTCTAGAATATCTTTCGTAATCAAATTTCTTTAGTGTGTGTTCATGATATTCATATGTATATATTTGCCAAAGCAGAAGTCCTAGTACTTGAAATGCGTTTTTTCCAATTTGGGGAAAAGGGGCAGAAGGGGGCGTGGTATCGAAATTGTATGAGATATAAATGAAACTAAAGGCAAAATTTGGCGACTCTAGCTCCAAAGATTTACGAGACATCATTTTTTAACTACATTTCGAAAAGCTTTTTAATCGATATTAATTAAACTGTAGTAGTTATCAAATATTTGAAACAAAATCGATCTGCGGCAGCTATACACGGAACTACAAAAAATTTCAAATCTCTAGCTCTTATAGGTTCTGAGATCGACGCGCTGATATATACGGACGGACGGACATGGCTACATCGACTCAGCTCGTCGTCCTGATCAAGATTATAGATATACTCATTCTCGAAGTAAAATGAGTATACTGGTTTTGTGATATGTCCGTCTTGTTGGGACCCGTCCGTATGAGCACAAATAACATAACTATTGCAGAGACCTGAAATTTGGAATATATACTCGGAATATATACTTAAGATTTTCCCGATACGGCCACTAGGGCCGTCGCAAACCGGAAAATGGATTTTCCAGTATCAGGAAAATATTTACACTTTATAATGCGAGGGTATACATATATGTTCCAAATTTCAAATCTACCTTTACCATTTCGCGGTTTGATGAGTATTAAGATATGGCAGATATATCTATAGCCACTGACGTGGGAGATCGCAAAATGTATCTTCAGTTACAGTTACAAACTCAATTTAAGAACTAAATTACTGTGGACCTCTTCTATTTATTTTCAAAAATACTATATATACGAATAGGTTCATGGAAAATCGGAAAAAATCGATGTCTTGCAATGATAGGGAGGGGGCAGTGATTTGACAGTGAATGAGTATTCTGTAGTCGCAAATACCCGACTGCACTGTTCTCACTTATTAAACCTACGCCAAAAAAATTTAGTCTCAATTTTATAATGAACATAGATATCCAAATTCAACAGCAGAAAATAATTACTATTACAATACATCGAAAATATTTATGCTTACATATTTCATTAGCTGAGCAACCATTCCATTCCATTGTCCGGTTTCTGGATCTTTGGCACCATATTTCCTATCTGGAACCAAATCTAATATGTAGTCAAATCCAACTTCATGCGAGATAGTTTCCAATATATCAACACAAAATCCATAAAAGCGTTCATTTCCCGTATAGTTTTTTCCATAACGCATCATTACATAAGGTGTTTCCTAAAATTCAAGAATACATGAACTACCAATAAACTCATAATTTGAAAAATATGAGACAAACCAATATTGTAATAACGACTAACGTTACATTCATTGAACCAGTATCAAAAAATAATGAAGGCTCCGTTATATTAAGATGATCTTGAGGCGTCCATTCCCCAACTTTTACAACGGAATGTTGCTTTAATTTTATCAGGTCGAGTTTAAATTGAATTCGTTGGCCTTCTTTAAATTGTATAGGTCCGGTTAATCCTTTCCACTCAACCTAATTTAGACAAAGAAATTAATTGTTCTTTAATAAAAGTGAAAAAATACTCTAGTCAGGAGTACCCGCTTACGAGATACGCTTAACCCTATTCAGAGCTAAATTTATTCATATTGTATACAAATACAAAACAAATCACATTGGATTCATTGAAGAATTATTTTAGTTTTAATTTTAAGATTTAAAGTCTTTAGTCTTTGGTGGTTCACAAGGCCAGACTTGTTTGAAGTGAATCTACTCGTGATCAGGGCGACGAGCCGAGTCGATTTATCCTTATCCGTTTGTCATATATATATATATATATATATATATATATATATATATATATATATATATATATATATATATATATATATATATATATATATATATATATATATATATATATATATATATATATATATATATATATATATATACTGGACCGTGTATAATCTAAAACTATTGGCCCAAAGAGAAGGTCTACATGAGAATAGCTTCACAAATAAATCTAAGAGCACTTCCAACCCAAACAAAACCAATTCAATCATTCACCAAACTTACTCTAGACCAAACCAGAACCAAACCAACTACAGATAGAATAACTATCAATCTACCTTACCAGGACAAAACCTAGGTAAACTAAAACTCTAAGCTATCTTACATTCAATCTAGACATTTCACAGAATACATTGAACAAGGTATGCAGTTAACCAGACTAAGAATTTTCAATCCTAAAATTCTAAAACACCAATACATAATAAATATAAATTCCGAAAAACTTCCAAATATATAAACTTCCATTCGGACACTAATGAAATAATTATAATTACGCACGTACCAAAACAAATAACCAAAACTCCACTTTATAAGATTCTGCCTTATCCAGATGAACAAAACAATTCCTTAACAGAAAACATTTACGAAACCTATTATACACAAGCTAATAAAGAATACTTAAAACCCACAAAAAAAAAAACAAGAAATGAACGAATGTATAACTAGTATAATAACACTGATCCCAGCAGAATATAAATATACAAAAATATTCAAAACACATCAACTTAGCTACATAGAACCAAACATAATTGTAACTTTGAACTTGTCCAAGACAAAAATCACCAAAATTGAAACAATAATAATATTCACATTGAAGGTAATAACATAATTCGGATATACAACTGTAGCGTTCAAATAATTGGTATTTCAATTATAAATACACTATAAGATTATAGTATCTATGTAACAAATAATGTAACGAAAATAGAACCAATATTATACCTTCAAACAAAACAAATAATTTTAGGAAACACAAAATATAATTTAGGAAACAAAATAAAATAACTACAACTTTTGTAATTAAACTAATAAGCTTAATACTATTTGTCATTTTTAAATTTCAGTCAATATCTAAAAGAATTATCATAAGATATATCCAAACTTGAAACAATTTTAAAATCAAGTTTTTCGACACCAGAGGAACAACGACCCCCGATCCCTTTCCATCAACCACTATAAAAAAAAATCGTACTCACTCGGAGTCCCATAAACAAAAGATCACATTACACCCTTCTTGTGGGAACCCAGCAGTCAGCATATTTCGAAGTGACCAATCAAATCACGCAACTATCAATAAATCTAGCTATAAAAATCAAACGAACTTACAATCGTGAGCTCAGTCCTACTCAGCCCTTACACTACGTAATATAATTGTGCGTAATAAAATTGTGCTCCGTTATAATAAAGAAATTAATTATTATTGGCGCAGACGGTAGGATAAAATCAAAGTTGAAAACGGTATTAACTAGTGCCCCTCAGGAAAAATCGCGTTTCCAAGGTTCTAGTTATATATGAACAATGTGTTAAAAAACATTACGAATTTTTATCCGCCAATGAACCAAAGTGCAGCGACACGCGATTAAATAAAAAAAAAGAAACTCTTAACTGATCAAGTGCTTAATCAAAACAAGTAATCAGCTTCAACATGCCTCTGGAATTGTCAGACGCCCACCTCAATTCCAAGCCCTAACCCTTCTACGGCAGGTGCCTACGTTTGATGGTGACACCAAAACATTGTTTAATAGGACAAAGTTTGCTGAATACAAATGATACGCTGTTATTCAGTTTTTAAAGTCTCTGGGAAATTGAAATAATTTTCATTGATAAGATTTATAGAAGAGCCAGTAACTATTATGCATTTCACGGGAATATTATTTATGATAAGTCGGATAAGGTGTTCTTACCATTCCATTTTAGTTTATGCGCTCTTGCTTTCTCTTGGTCGCTTGGTTGGTTGGTCTGAGAATGGATTTTGAGTTGGTTCTTGAACAATTTTTTTGTAGTTTAAATGATTCCCTTGTGTTCCCTGATTTAATTTATTAGTAAATACATTGTAAAGTTGATGATAGTTGAATTGTTTTGTCCTGGTAAGGTAGATTGATAGTTTTTCTATCTGTAGTTGGTTTGGTTCTGGTTTGGCTTAAAGTAAGTTTGGTGAATGTTTGAATTGGTTTGGTTTGGGTTGGAAGTGCTCTTAGATTTATTTGTAAAGCTATTCTCATTTAGACCTTCTCTTTGGGCCAATATATATATATATATATATATATATATATATATATATATATATATATATATATATATATATATATATATATATATATATATATATATATATATATATATATGTATATATATATATATATATATATGTATAATCTAAAACGTGTATAATCTAAAACAATTGGCCCAAAGAGAAGGTCTATATGAGAATAGCTTCACAAATAAATCTAAGAGCACTTCCAACCCAAACCAAACCAATTCAAACATTCACCAAACTTACTCTAAGCCAAACCAGAACCAAAATAACTACAGATAGAAAAACTATCAATATACCTTACCAGGACAAAACAATTCAAGTATCATCAACTTTACAATATATTTACTAATAAATTAAATCAGGGAACACAAAGGAATCATTTAAACTACAACAAAATTGTTCAAGAACCAACTCAAAATCCATTCTCAGACCAACCAACCAAGCGACCAAGAGAAAGCAAGAGCGGATAAACTAAAATGGAATGGTAAGAACACCTTATCCGACTTATCATAAATAATATTCCCGTGAAATGCATAATAGTTACTGGCTATTCTATAAATCTTATCAATGAAAATTATTTCAATTTCCCAGAGACTTCAAAAACTGAATAACAGCGTATCATTTGTATTCAGCAAACTTTGGCCTATTAAACAATGTTTTGGTGTCACCATCAAACGTAGGCACCTGCCGTAGAAGGGTTAGGGCTTGGAATCGAGGTGGGCGTCTGACAATTCCAGAGGCATGCTGAAGCCGATTACTTGTTTTGATTAAGCACTTGATCAGTTAAGAGTTTCTTTTTTTTTATTTAATAGCGTGTCGCTGCACTTTGGTTCATTGGCGGATAAAAATTCGTAACGTTTTTTAACACATTGTTCATATATAACTAGAACCTTGGAAACGCGATTTTTCCTGAGGGGCACTAGTTAATACCGTTTTCAACTTTGATTTTATCCTACCGTCTGCGCCAATAATAATTAATTTCTTTATTATAACGGAGCACAATTTTATTACGCACAATTATATTACGTAGTGTAAGGGCTGAGAAGGACTGAGCTCACGATTGTAAGTTCGTTTGATTTTTATAGCTAGATTTATTGATAGTTGCGTGATTTGATTGGTCACTTCGAAATATGCTGACTGCTGGGTTCCCACAAGAAGGGTGTAATGTGATCTTTTGTTTATGGGACTCCGAGTGAGTACGATTTTTTTTTATAGTGGTTGATGGAAAGGGATCGGGGGTCGTTGTTCCTCTGGTGTCGAAAAACTTGATTTTAAAATTGTTTCAAGTTTGGATATATCTTATGATAATTCTTTTAGATATTGACTGAAATTTAAAAATGACAAATAGTATTAAGCTTATTAGTTTAATTACAAAAGTTGTAGTTATTTTATTTTGTTTCCTAAATTATATTTTGTGTTTCCTAAAATTATTTGTTTTGTTTGAAGGTATAATATTGGTTCTATTTTCGTTACATTATTTGTTACATAGATACTATAATCTTATAGTGTATTTATAATTGAAATACCAATTATTTGAACGCTACAGTTGTATATCCGAATTATGTTATTACCTTCAATGTGAATATTATTATTGTTTCAATTTTGGTGATTATTGTCTTGGACAAGTTCAAAGTTACAATTATGTTTGGTTCTATGTAGCTAAGTTGATGTGTTTTGAATATTTTTGTATATTTATATTCTGCTGGGATCAGTGTTATTATACTAGTTATACATTCGTTCATTTCTTGTTTTTTTTTTTTGTGGGTTTTAAGTATTCTTTATTAGCTTGTGTATAATAGGTTTCGTAAATGTTTTCTGTTAAGGAATTGTTTTGTTCATCTGGATAAGGCAGAATCTTATAAAGTGGAGTTTTGGTTATTTGTTTTGGTACGTGCGTAATTATAATTATTTCATTAGTGTCCGAATGGAAGTTTAGATATTTAGAATCTTTTCGGAATTTATATTTATTATGTATTGGTGTTTTAGAAGTTAAGGATTGAAAATTCTTAGTCTGGTTAACTGCATACCTTGTTCAATGTATTCTGTGAAATGTCTAGATTGAATGTAAGATAGTTTAGAGTTTTAGTTTACTTCGTTATTACTTAGCTTATGTCATTGTTTTGTGTTAAGTCATTGATTTTGAGCTCTAATTCTTCTTTGTCATTTTGATCTAGAATGCCAAAAAGATATTTATTTACTGTTCCTATTGCGTTTATTAAACCTCGTTTATTTCTTTTCATGATTTGTATTCCGTTCATTTGACGGTTTTATTTTTTTATTTAATACTCTATGTGGGCAATGTCTTTGAATGATTCTGTTTGTTTGAATAAGTCGTTCAAAGTAGTTTGTATTTTGGTTAAGTTTACTGTTAGGTAGTGGTATTCGCAGTCAGATGGTAGGTCCATTGATCTTCTTCTGTCTTGAAAATTTGGTAACCATTTGGTGCTTTGATTGGGTTGATTTTGATACTTTGGTTAATAGTAAAGGGAGCCATTGATAGAAGTAGGAGTAGTAAGACGTTGATTTCTGAAATTAGTTGTTATGTTTACTCTTGTTAATTTTATTTTTTTTTTTAAATTTGGACTTGTGTAGTTTGTCGACCTCTATTGGTTTCTATGAAGTGTTTTTCGTCCGATTGTGTTATTAAGCCTGTTTTCTTAAATGGTGTAGTTGTATTAGTTTTAACTAGAGGGGCGTGTTTGTAATCTGTGTTCATTTAAAAATCGATTCTGTCTTTCTTGAGGTTTTCGATTTTGTTTGTCTTATTTGCTTGTGTGTCCTATAGAGGTATGCCTGCGTAAATAAATGTGTCTGCTGGGGTTCTATTCGCTGTCAAGTGTTTTGTCTTGTAGTTGTTAGTGTATAGAATAATTTCAAGTCTTGTCTGTTTGTTTTTTATGTCGGATTCTATGTGAATAATTGTTAATTTTTCGTTGATTATTCGGTGAAATCTTTCTATTTCGGAAATACCGTTTTTGCTAGTGGTGATATTAATGTTAACTTTTTCGGATTTTAACCAGTTTTGAAGGGCTGCGCATATAAATGAGTCTTAGTTTGTTTTGATTTCGGTGGGCTTCCCCAAGAAGATTTTTTTGATTGCTCTTTTAGTTTCGAGTCAATCACTGCTTTTGACTTCTGCTAAGTTTGCGTATTTTGAATATATGTCAATACAGGATAGGAATTGTTCGTTAACAATTAGATAAAAGTCCATGACGTATTTTTCCCTGAGGCTTCTGAGTACTTCTGGAGTGATTTCGAAAGTAAATTTTGTGTTCCTGTTTTCAGATTTGGACAGATTATAAATTTCACATTCGGTAATGATATTTTGTATTTGTTTTTGGTGGTCTGGGAAGTAGAATTTTTCTCTGAACCAGTTGAGAGTTTTTGTTATAACGGGGTGAAGCATTTTTTGTGATTTGAAAGGATTATTTCCTTTAATTCTGCAAAAGTGAGGATATCCTGTAGTTCTGATAATATTCTTAGAGTTTTTGTTTTACTTTCGGGATATTCTTTAATTATGTTTTTGGCAAAGGTGTCAGTCATTTCTATATATGCTATTTTTATGTTTGTTTTGTGGAAGTTATGTGTAATAATTATTTGGTCTTCGTTACCTTTTATGAATTCAATTTGTCTGTTAAATAAGTTTATGGGTCTCTCGGGAATCAGTATTTGTTTTTTTGCATCACTTGAGCACAACAGGTTTGATTCTAGAGAAGGCATCTGCTATGTAGTTTTCTTTTCCTGGTAGGTATTTGATATTATAATCGGATTCGTTTAATTTTATCTTCCATCTTCGCAGTTTTATATTTGGTTCTTTTATATTATGTAACATAAGCCATACAAGTGGCTTATGGCCGCTAAGGCCTTTTCGGTCTTTTCGACCGAAAAGATATGGTCTGAAGTATTTAGGGGCCCATACGATATATAATAGTTCTTTTTCTATTGCCGAATAGTTAAGTTCGTGATCGTTTAGGCTTCTGCTAGCAAAAAATATTGATTAGTGGTCCAGTGAGAGGACTGCTCCTATAGCCACATTGCTGGTGTCTGTTGTTAGACAAAAGGTTTTGTTGAAATCTGGGTAGGTTAGTATGGGGTCTTTCGTTATGAGTACTTTTAATTTCTCGAAGGCTGCGATGATTAGTTGTATCAATTTTTGATTCCTTTTTTAATCCTATTGTCAGGGGTTTTGCAATCTTGGCAAAGTTTGGGATAAACTTGCGCTAAAATCCGCAAAGGCCTCGGAAAGATTTGATTTCTTTGGGTGTCTTGGAAATTGGAAAATTCAATAAAACTGCTACTTTGTCGGGGTTAGTTTTATTTCCTTCTGTGGTTATAATGTGTCCTAAGAATTGCGTTTCTCTTTTAAGAAATTCACATTTATCCAATTGTAATTTTAAGCTGGCTTTGCGTGATCTGTCGAATACCCTTTTTATATAAGCTAAGTGCTCATCTAGTAAAGTTAAGAAGATGATTATATCGTCGATTTAAATTAGACAGTCTTTAAAGATTAAGTCTTCTAAAAGATTATTCATGCATCTTTGAAAAGTTGCTGGGGTATTTTTAGGTCCGAAAAGCATACGGGTGAATTTCGTAGTGCCCTTGTTTTGTTGAGAATGCAGGTTTTGCAGTCGATTTAGGGTCCATTTGCATTTAATGGAACCCCTTTGCAAGGTGGATGGTAGTGAAATACTGACATTTGCATCATATACATATACACATTTGAAATCATATACATATACATGTACATATACATAGATGTATATATACTCAGCATAACTCGAATTTACCGCATTTATATAGTTTATCAAGCTAAGCCCTCCATTCCACGGCACTTCATCATCACAAGTTAAATTTGATAGCTGAAGTAATGGATAAATAGACTGCATCCCGATTGCAAACACATATACCGAGTCAAACATCAAAGCGGCTTCTGTCTAATATTAATTGAAAATAAGAATCAAAAGTTTAGTTATTTATAACAAGTCTTACCTCGATACTAACAGTTTTCCGTGATTTATACGTTGATTCATTTTTTTTCAAAATCCAACGATTATAATATTCAATTTCCTTAAGAACTTCTTTAACGGCTACATCGCCCATGTCAACAAGTCGAAATGATGTAATATTTACAAAATTGTATTTAAAATCTTCTAAATCAAAATTTTCTAGGTCAAAGCTTGTGAAAAAGTAGTGAAATTTATATTCATTCATTTGTTGTTGAAGAATCTGTAATACCAAGATACCAAGAAAAATACATACAATAATTTATTACTGTATCAACTTCAGCCCCGCAACGGTTTATCAACCTTAAATTGGAAACGAAACCTTAAATAAAAGGATCTTTTAGTAGTTTTCTCAAAACATGCCTTTTCTTATTTTCGATGAGAATTTTAAAGATTGGCAGACGAGAAACCAATTTCAATTTTTGTGTGCTGTGGTATAGAGCAAAGTGAGAGTTAAAGTAAACAAAAAATAACATGTAGTAGGATTTCATATAAGAATTCGACCATTTAAGTTGAGCTGTCGCATTGCTCTGATTTTGCCGTCCCATATTTTTGCTACTTTAACCTGAGTAAAAATTACGAACTCTGTATTTATTATACGGGTATACAAATTCTTTTTCATAAAAAAAATTCTGTCTTTTCTTAAAGTAGATATGATATAATAATTTTGTAAAAACTTCTTACATTTTTTAATAAAATGGAAATTCCAGCGGAGTTCGTGTCAATCAGTATGTTGTGAATTTCGTTGCTTTTAAATTCGTTAAGAACAGACAAATACGAACCAGACGATACTTGTCGTATATGCAATTCTGCTTGAATTGAACGTGAAAATTTATTTAACATTAATATACCTGCAGAATAAAACAGTTTTATGTATGCTTAACTAAAGGTATCATATTATATATTTACCGTGGTCTTTTTCATACAAAATACCAAACCTTGTCCAATTTAGATATTGAACGACATCAATGAAAGCTCGATTTATATATTGTTGAGATGGATGAACATTTATAGAAAATTCTTGAGCGGATCTTCCAATTCCTATATCTGGTATATCCAGATCATCACATATTGAATTAATATGGCTGGCCAACAGAGAATCCGTTGGACTAAATAAAGCATGAACTCCGCCTTCGATAAGACTACAAACTATTTAGTGTACGAGTATAAATTTCAATATGATAATATAATATAAGTTAAGTCAGTTTCATTTTTTTAATATTTATAACATATATACATATATATATATACATACCTTTTTGCACCGTCTGAAATGAGTCCTTACCGATATACTGAATATGATGTATTAGTTTTGTATCAGGTAGAAGACTTTTGTCATGATTTACCCTATGTACAGCATATTGGAAGGCCACTTCTGGATCGGTTCGTTGCTTGGATAATTTTGGGAAAAGGGCACCTTTAATTCACACAAACTTACATAATTTAATAATGATTTTTATCTATGTAATTATACTGACCAACTTTTATTACCGAGTTCGAAGTAACGAAAGTAATAAGATTAAGGCAAAACAAGATTTTTGACACAGGCCTCATAATAAAAGAAGCGAAAAACCCTAATGATTTTTTTACTTTTAGACACTGACTGTATTTGTTGAAGGTATGTAAAAAGAATCCAAACAAATGCAACGGAAGTGTAGAATGAGCAAATAAGAATGGTGTAATCGCCAATGCTTAACTAGGAGATACCCTGAACACTTTGCCGAGCTTCGCTTTGAAGCATTCTATCTCATAAAAAGTCTACATCGATGAACAAAAACTCATGCATACATATTGAGATCAAGGGAGTATGCTTTAAAGAATCGAATCAAAGTCGCGCTAGACATTCATTGATCCCGGAATTTTTAGAGAAAATAGCGGAAAACATACAATTTTTTTTCATGTATATTTTTTGTTTCTAGGTGTTAAAATTTACAAGATACGCTCAAATACCTGAAGCCCGATATCGAATTGCATGGATATAAAAAAATTATCGATGATATGACCCAAAGATGATCTGTGGTAAAAAAAAGAATATACCCCATGACACGTATAAGCTCATAGTATTAACCCTATAACCGGCCAATTTTTATTTTCAATAATAAGTGATAAATGAAAAACCCCAAGTTCAAAGAGTGATTTATAAGAAATAATAAGTGATAAATGAAAAACCCCAAGTTCAAAGAGTGATTTATAAGAAAGCTATTTTTACCACCCAGAATCAAAATATGGACTTGCCTGTTTACGGATAAGATAATAATTTAAACGGGATTTTTTTTTGTATTTATACCCTGAACCCATTGAAAATGGGTAATCAGGGTATAATGGTTTTGTCAAAATGTATGTAGCGGGCAGAAGGAGGCGTGACAAATGAATATATATTTTTGATCAGGTTGACTAGATGTGTCGATATTGCCATTTCCGTCTGTTTGTCCGTCTGTCCATCCATCCGTATGTGTGAAAGCGTTTATCTCATGTTCTGACCTATAAAAGCTAGAGACTTAAAATTTTGTTGTAGGTTTATGTATAGCAAGCGCATGTTGAGTTTATTTCTTTAGTTTCTTTAGAGCCAGTATTTTCTAGAATTTTGATATTTTGATGTTATATTTTTGATACCGTGCGCCTTCCGCCACAATCAGCAAAAACGTATTCAAGTGCTTAGCAACTTAGCATAGACAATATAAGCTATGCAAGAGTTAAATAAGCTGACCAAACCATCATCGGTAATTCACCATGGGATCGGTGTAATCGGTAAAGCCACGTGCGCTGAGCACGCACTAGTCAGGCCAATGACTTTGGGACCGGCTGATGCAACTCCAGCGGTAGTATTATCGATGAATGGCAAACATAAATCAATGGCAACAAGGTACAACAGTAACGATAGCAGCAAGTACAGCGACGTTAACAGTGACAGAAAGAGAGGCCGGCAGAACATAGGTTAAAATACGAATTGTAACATATAATTAAGTTTAGTTCTAATTCAAGTCAAGTAATTAATAAATGTTTTTAAACACAAAAACATTATAAATTTCTAATTGGCGCCAGAGCAGGTACAGTGATTATAAACCATCAAAAGTTTACGCGTCGAAAAATAGAGTACCTACACAGCAGCTACTGTTCGCTAGAGTTCATGTCGAAACCAGCTACTAAGTGAGCTCGAAAAACTTTATAACATTCCAACGAATCTCCAAAAGTGCCTGCACTGCAGCTACAGTGCAATCGTGAAAGAGTGAAATCTAAAGTGTAAACGGCTATCTTCACGGTCATAAATAAAAAAAGAGATAACAAATTTCTGCTACTTTATAGTATTCGTCCGTAGAGTAGTGTGTAATCGGGTGTACCGCCATGATCTCGAGTAGCTGAACCTTATCGTGCCCCACGAGGGATCAGAGGAAAGGCAATTATCCGGCACACCATCGCATCAGAGGAATCACCAATGCCCATGTGGGAATTTTTACTGTAAGCCTAGCAATCAAATATAAAAGAACACTATTTCAAAGATTTTCAAATTCAAACATTATTTGAAAAAAAGAGAAAAAACAAACAAATATGTCAAAAGATAAATAGAAAATAAGTAAAAAAATTTAATTCATATCTATAACTCAAAAAATTATTTAATAGTTGAAAAAAATACATATTAAATAAAAATAAATACATATTAAAGAATTCTTTTCCTATTTGAAAAAAAAATCAGCAAATATTTTAAAGTGCGATTTAAGCTATCTGTCTCTAATTATTGACGAATTAACTAAGGCATTCTCAAAAAAATATGGCATCACCAGAAAACAACCAGTACAGATTCTTCAACACAAACTTTAATGAATACATTAATCAAGAACACTATAGAAAGATACCATAGAAAAATATTGTCGGAAAAGGGTAATGAATTATTCAATTTAGGTACAGATATTCTTATAGAACTGGATCAAACCATACTCCCTGAATATATAGGACGAATCAACGAGTTAGACAAATTGCCAGACGTAGTAGGAGTTTAGAAGTATATTTCGGGGAAGAGAACAGAATTTGCATCATGGCATAAAAGCGTAGATAAGATATTTGAGACATACTCTGTTGTTCATCGAACGTCAAAACACTGTTTGACTTTAATGGTAGTAAGAAGCAAGGTCATTGGTGAAGCCGATGACGTATTAGAAGCTTATAATACCCAATTAAAATGGAATTCTATATCCCAGTGTCTATATCCCCAGCTTCTTAAGACACTGGAATACCAGCTATAACTTTGGAATACCAACTTACACTCTTAATAAAAACGGATAATCAAAAGACGAATTGTATCAGGCAGTCTATTACCATCTGAACCTGATCTTGAATCAAATAATCAATTGCGATTCATCTGCAGAAACAATAAGAGTACTTACGAAAATTCATATTGACAAAACCTTAGATACTCTTAAAAGAGGCCTCAACAGACTTAAAGTACGCTCTCCATTTGCGCGGATTTATCGACAATCAATAGATTTGAAATTCCGTTCAACCCGTAAGGGTGTCCTCGCTACCGCCGAGGAATAGCCCAGAAACCAGAGCTTTCCAATCCTCAGTCCGCTTTAACAATCGACAAATTGTGAACATGACCAATTTCAACACGAATTTATGCTATCCACTAGAACCCAAGCTGAGACCCTTATCTTCCAGGACAGAACAAGTTCCAAATAAGTTCCAGCGACAATTTCATATCAATACAGGGGAAACCTTAAGACAGATCACAGACGACGATGCAACTGTCTACGCACATGCATACACCAAATCTTATGCATAAGAGCATTATATGAGCGAACATGATTATTTTGCTGCTACAGAGGAGCAAGACATCGTAAAGCGAGATGTCGCCAAGCAACGATTCTCAAGTTGAAATCGACAATATATCCGACCTGAATATTCATTGCAAAACGAGGGACGGCAAGATACATGATTGATACATGCTCCAATCAGAATTATATCCAACCGTCTGTCATCCCTCAAAAATACCCATTACACATCCTACATTCCTGAATTTATTTAATATTGATAATATCCCAATCATATTTTTTATATTGCCTACTCTGAAAACCTTTCACTGTATTCTAAGCAACGATACAATGAAACAACTAAAATTATCGAAGTTCTCATGGTAAACGGCAATTTGAAATGAAATGCATTAAACAGCTACCTGCACAAGCAGTCAGCAATATGAAAGTCCGAGAAAGCCACATGTCCGATAGACAAAAAAGAATAATAGACAGATTATTCCAAGAATCCAAGCCTTGTTCGCAGATCCAGATCACAAATTGACTTATCCAACAAAGGTGGTAGGAGAAATCCGATGCAATAATGACAATCCAGTTTATAGCAAGCATTGCCCCTATCCTACTGCGCTCGAGCAGAAAGTTGAAAAACAAATTACAAAGATGCTTGTCGATGGAATTATCGGTATGGATCGTTCCTAAGAAAAGAAAAAAAATACCGAGTAGTAATTAATTACCGCAAGCTCAATTTTTCTCACAATTTCCGTCCGGTGTCCTATGCCACAGATAGTAATCCACAAAAGTAGTAATCCACACAGTTACTTAGAAGAGTTCAATTATAAGTTAAAGTATAAGCCAGGGACTACCAACGTAATTGCAGACGCGTTGTCTAGAAACCCTATAAACGAAATTAACAGTACCACAGTTGTGAAAAAGTTGTAACTAAAGTTCGTCGCATAATCTAATCCCTTCGATAGTTATACCCATTACCGTTTTCAAAAATCAACTTTTCATATTGATCGGTGAAAAGCCCGATTATCAATTTGAAATACCCTTCCCCACATACCATTTGCATATTGTAACCCAACCTCATTACACTGAAGATGAGTTAGTTATATTTTTAAGAAAATAAGTGTCCCAAGACTAGTTAACGGATTGGTTACCCCAGAGCATATCATGGGAAAAATACATACAATTTAAGATACACTCAAAAAAAAGTAGACGACGTTAGAAACACAGACGAATACAATAATAAAATATTCCAAGAACACAGACGAACACATAGGAACGCGTTAGAAAATAAAGCTTAAATTCTGGAAAAAAAAATGTTCCCACAATTGCATAAAAAGTTAAAGAAATTAAAAGATCATGTTTAATATGCAGGGAGCCAAAATACGACGGACACCCTCTAAGTCCTAAAATTCAAGCAACAGCAATTCTAAAATTTCCTCTTTCATTCTCATTAACATTTACATAACAGAAACTATATTAAGAAGCACTGATAAATATTCTAAATATGCTCAAGCCTGATTTGGAAGTTTCACTATGGTAAATTCTATTTCCATTCAAAACAATTGTATTCGACAATGAAAGAGCCCTAGATTCATGTTCTGCAAAATTCTTCTTATATGAACAGCTTGGTATCCAAGTTTACACAATACCGCCCTATAACTCAACAAGTAACGGTCAGAAAGAAAGACTTCATTTGACCCTGTCACAAATATTTCCTATGAAAAGAACAATAAGGACCGAGTTTAAAAGGTGCCCTTTTCAAAGAGTCTTACCATTCCGTAACCAAAAGAAAACCAAAAAACATATTTTTTGGCACAATAGTCCAACCGAGAAAAAATGGCAGAAAATGGAAAATATAACCGATAAACTACTAAGTAAACAAAACTCTTACTTAGAATACCTAAATAAAAAAAGACAAGACATGAGAAATTGCGAACAAGAGGAAGTAGTTGACATTAAAATTAAGATTCGTTTAGGCTCAAAACTTAAAGCTAAATATAAAACAAAATAACATTAGTAGCAGAAAACAACTACTAAAACAGTTTCAGGAAAAATTGTACACAAAAATAGAATCCGAACTTAATTTACATTATTTAGCACCAACCAAATTCACAAGTAATATCACCGGACTAGAAGCCCAACAGCATGGAACTTTCAAATTTATTCACATATTTTATTCAGATAAATACAACGAAATTTACTCATCATTGGACCAATCCTTACACTCACTCCCAAAACATCATTCTTTCTATTCATTTCTCTCATACGAGCTATCTCAAGTCAAAAATTATTTAAAAAGATTAAAGCCCCAAGCTAAAAATAAACGAGCTATCGAAGCCATTGGCACAGCTTGGAAATGGTTAGTTGGAAATCCAGATTAACAAGATCACGAAATTTTAGTGAGTAAGCTTAACCAACAATTAGGAAACAAACAAGTTTTTTTTTTAATATAGAATAACTCCTAGAATTTTCTGAAATAAAATCAGCCATAAACGGGAAAGCCTTCCAATAATCAGTAAATGTAGAACAAATGTAGAACACTTAAAGGAAAATCAGTAAAAAGGTCACTTAGAAAATCTTACAGAATGTAAGTACGAAACGTTTGACATTAAACAACCCTGCGAAAATCATAATGATAGAACAATATGTAATAAAAGAAAATCTAGTAAACTTAAGCAATGATACTTGCCTATATGCCGTGCTAAACTTAAAGAAACCAGAATACACCGTCATAAATAACCAGCACATTCCAGATTTCGGCTACCATAATGCTGAACGGATTTAACGGCTTCGCCACACTGGATGATAAAGCATTGAAACCCCAAGGAACATTTATCAGTCAATACCGAAACTGCACAGTGAAGATTGGCGAAACGATCTGCAAGACGAAAGATAGCCAACCATTTGAACCAGAACCACCCCTGCTCATGGCAGAAAAAACTAAACTGCATGAACTACTCTCAATACAAATGGTTGAAAAGCTCAATATAAACAACACCTAAATTCTGGACAACCTCGCAGCCAAAGAGACCGTCCAAGGGGTAGCTTGGCTAAACGTCTACTGTATTACTTACGATAGTAGGAAAAACTATCGAGCTTATCAGAAGAATCAATGGAGGAACTTCAAAGGCGAAAAATACGGTTGCAGACAGTAGACTATTAGGGGTCTGCGTAGCGACCGAGGACGTCCTGTATGTCAAAGCCTCAATAGAAATCATTTACTTAAACAGCAACATAGCATAAACAACATAATTTGCGCAAGAGTAAAATAAGCTGACCAAACCATTATTGGTAATTCATGTTGGGATTGGTGAAAGTAATCGGACACCCAGAAGTCACAATGGGACTGTCTGAGCCCTTAAAGTATATATTGTTGATCAGGAAGACAAGCTGAGTTCATTTTGCCGTGTCCGTCTGCCTGTCTGTCCGTCAGTCCGTATATGTAAACGAGTCGATCATAGACAGGGACTTGAGTTTTTTTGAAGCTAACTTATTTATATCATTTAAAGAATAAGGCATAGAACTAATATAGATAATGAAATTAATTAGGAATACCAATTAAGACTATTAATAGCGAGGTTAACATAATAAAAGATAGGCTATAAATTTTATTTACATTACGTATTTTTTTTTAATTTTACGCCAGTTAGTCTTGTGTAGATTAGTTCTAAACCTTATTCTTTAATTGATATAAGTTAGTTATATTAGTTTGCAATAATGATGTTATATATATATATATATATATATATATATATATATATATATATATATATATATATATATATATATATATATATATATATATATATATATATATATATATATATATATATATATATATATATATATATATATATATGTATATATAATAGTAATATATACACAAACAATTGAACATACCACCAAAGTCATGATCCCTTCCTATCATTCACTATATCGGAGTGTCATAAGCAAAAGATCACATCTTGTGGGAACCCAGCACTCAGCATATTTCAAAGTGACCAATTAGGAGCGATCAGGCCACACAAGCATAACTCAAATCACGCCATTATTAACAAATTTAGCTATAAACGAACTCTCAATCGTTAGTTCAGTCCTTCTCAGCCCTTATACTACGCAAAACTTAAAAGAAAAGAACTGTACTCCGTTATAATCAGGTACCTATATATATATATATATATATATATATATATATATATATATATATATATATATATATATATATATATATATATATATATATATATATATATATATATATATATATATATATATATTTGGAGGTATTTCGTTTTGGCTATTTTAATCTGGTTCATTCTGGATTCTGACAAAGAAAATTAAGTTGTGAACTAATTTCAACTAATATCTGTGTTGTAGACATAGTCAGTATGAGTATATCACTATATACATACATATGTAGATGCATGTTAAGGCTCTTTTTTCATTTTTCTTGCTAGGAAGAATCTTGTCGCCGTGCTCTAACTGTTCTCCTCGAACAACAAAAATGCTAGAGATAAACCACAATAAATATGATGCGATATTTCGTATTGTTGTAAAATACCAACATAGCAACATCACCGTTGCAGCTTTAACAGTTAAACGGCCATCCTGACCTTTACACATACTCGTGTACTCAACATTTGATTAAACATTCGGTTTCCACTTTTCTTTCATACAAAAAATCAATATTTCACTTATGATTATTACAATTAGCAATCTGTTGTCATATCAATTTTTCATTTATGTTGACTAAAGTTTCAAACTTAATTCACTATTTCAATTATCATTTGGACGGATAACACCATCGTTAAATTTCAGTCTCCACTTGACCCAATCTTGAATCTTCATGTTCAATTTCCAACTCTTGAGGAACACTTCGCTCTGGAAGTTATCTTATGTCTTCATGACAGTATTTATATAGTCTCTTGCTTATTAACTACTTCAGCTTGTATCTGTTACCATCTAATACTTCGACTACCAAAAATGGTCCCTTAAATTTTGGGTCTAGTTTAGTTTGGTGTCTCTCCTCGTATATAAGAAGGACATCATCACCGCCACTGTGTCCTACAATGGCGGCCTTTCATTTTTCTAATCGATTTTTAGAGTGTAAGGCGGACTCTGGAAGAACCGCCTTACATCTAACGTTAAGATAGTACATAAGTATATAAGATAGTATATATTAAGATAGTATATAAGTCGAGTAGGCGCAAGGAGCTTAGATGAAGAAGATAGTAGAATATAAGATAGATTAGGACTTAGCTAAGGTTGTTTGAAATAGCAGCTTGAGCGCGCGCAAAAACGACGATCGGCAATGCAAACCTGCGGCGTGGTAAAAGCTTTGAGGTGAAGTTGAGTTGCCGAAGCGTACTGGCGGCTCAGGCCGAGGATAAAAGAGTAGAAGTTTTCGAACACAAGAGGAAAAGGTTGAAAAACGGCGAGCAAGAAAGACAGTGGGAAAAGGTTGGAGATACGAAGAGAACAAAAGCCGTGAGTAATGTTGGGAGCACTAAGGCTCCGAAGAACCGGTGCGACAGGGCCGTGTTGAGAATAGAATAGAATAGCCAAGTAGAAACCAATGTAATAAATAATTACTAAGCTAATCATCACATCTCTTAATTTCGGACTAACCTTGTAGAAACAAATGCTGGCGGATCGATGTGGCAAGTACCGTCGAGAACCTAATAGTATTTATTATTAACCGGTAGTCGCTCGCCGTGTGGAGAAACGCCGGCTAGAAAAAAAGTAAAAGTTAAAAAAGTAACCGTATAGAGCTTAGAGCAGGAATACTGTATCGAAAAATTCAGCGGAATGGTAGAGCTCGATTATTATCAAATGTTCCTCAAACGTTTAGATGGTTCAATATAAACCAAATCCATGTGTCAATTATCCACTTAGGATGGAAAAATACGTTGGATAAGGCCTATGACTATTACTGGTTTGATAACATGTCGAAGTATATTCGAAAGTTTGTTGAAAACTGCATTACTTGCCAAATTTCAAAAGTCTCCTTTCGGTGAAATTCAAGCTTGTCTCCATCTAATACCAGAAGTAAATACACCTTGGAAAACTATTAACATCGATATTAATGCAAAGTTAAGTGGGAAGTCTGATCAAAAAGAGTATATCATCGTTCAAGTGGACTGCTTTACTAAATCTGTCTACTACACGCTTAAAATTGATACCGAAAACTGCATAAATGCCGTGACATCGGTTGTATCTTTGTTTGGAGTACCAAGTCGCATAATAACCGATCAGGGCAGGTAGTTTGCCAACACTAGATTTAGTGAATTTAGTTCACAACAGAAAATCAATCTGCATTTCGTTGCGACCGGTGCAAGAAGAGCCAATGGGCAAGTTGAACGCATTATGAACACTTTGAAATACTTACCAACTGAAGTGGAGACTAGCAGTCGGTTATGGTGGGATGCATTAGGAGAGGTTCATCGACAGCCTAAAAACGTGGCCACGAACCCGCTCGTCGTGTGAAGAAACCCCGGCCAGAAAACCCTCGTGGTGGAGTGAACGTCGGCTGCAAGGCGTTTCATGTTCCTCGCCGGGGGTACTGCTTCCATAGGAACTCCATCGTAATTAACCGGTAATCTGACCGAGGCGACGTCCCGGTCAGGTGTGTAGAAAACCCGACCAACCCCCCTTTCCTATCCCTTAAGCAGCACTCTACAAATGTCTTGTGAGTGGCCCTGGTCACATTGAGATCTGCCCCGGCTTGAAAAATTAATCTTACAAGTGGAGCCCGAGCAGGGACCGCTGGGACTAACAAGGGGCATGACACATTCACGGCAAATAAAGGGCATAAAAATAACGCGACGAAAACGGTATTGTGAATAGTGTAAAGCAACGGCGCCAAAAGTGCAGCGCGCAGCAGTAACTTAGTTGACTGTGAGTGTAGCAACGAATATGAACAGTGGGCTGAGAGCCAAGAATTCGGAGGCAAATTTATTGAGTTGAACAGTCGGCCAAGAGATAAGAAGTGCAGTCGAATAACATGAAGAATGAGAGAATAAAGCAGGAACGAACTGGACAAGTGCATAGTGGGACGAAATCATTTTTGGTGGTGATTTTATTTATGAAGATTGTGAAGAAAGGGAAAACGCAGCCGTCGAACGTGTGCACAGTGGAACAACATTGTGGAAAAAAGGTGGCGCAAACAGAAGGAAGGCAATTTTGAGTGTCATAGCGCAACGAAACTGAGGTGCGTCGAGAAATACACCCAAAGAGGGAACAGAGAAGAAAGAAACACACACACACATACTAAACCACAAATGGAATTAGGTGAGTGCCAGAATCCGAGGGTGGGCGTGCGCTGGGTGTAGCAGCGCTGCAAAGAAGAGCTGATCGCCACAATCCAAGAATTTGAAAAGAGGTTGTCGACTTTTGTTCAGAGTGGTGGCCATTCTGCGGCGATTTGGGCGCGCCTAGCCGAGTTGGAGGCACGTTATGCGAAGGGGTCGGAGTCTCTCGCCGTGCATTGGCGATCGAGCGTTCCAGCGTTCAGAACCGGATTTGCGAAAAGCTCAATTGCACGAGCCCACGCCAAGAACCGTTATGGACGTTAGGTGTACCGACAACCAACGGAGCGCCTGAGAGGAGCAGCGCACGGAGGGATTGCTAGTCGACGGTGAGGCCAAGGGAGCGCCACCGACCCTGAATTTCGACCAGTACGTCCCTACACCACGAGCACAGCAGGAGAGGAGTCCGCCCAGATGCGTAGCGAAACAGATGCGTGACCGGTCTGACCCGCTCGGTTTCCTCGAACTCCTGAAGGAGCGAACCCTTACCTACGGCATCGACCGCGATCACATGCCTCGAGTGGTGAGCGAGATGCTAGTGGATAAGGCCGCTATGTGGTTCTTGACCAGCGGGTTGAGAGACACGACATGGGCCAGATTTCGGAGCGAATCTTTGGAATTCTTCCTGCCACCGCAATATTTTGATCGGCTAGAAGATCAGATTAGTTCACGTCACCAGCGGGAGGGTGAAAGATTTAAGGAGTATTTAATAGAGATAATGTTGATGATGCGCCGCCCAACGTACAGTTCGGCCCAGGAACTGTATCAGGTGTACGAGAACGCCGCCCCTAAGTATAGGCTGTACGTGAGGCGACACGATTTTACGTCTCAATCCGTTCCGTTCGCAATCGACGGAACACCATTCGACAGAAGTGAGCTCGAACGGCCAGATGACGTCATTCGTGAAGACAACGGAGGCGACTCACCGTATGAAGGCCCAGGACATCGGACCAAGATCCGATCCACGCCGGGTCTGTTATCGATGCGCTCAGGCAGGACACTTCGCTAGGGAATGTCCTAATGCGCGGGTGCTGTTTTGCCGCCGGTACGGAAGAACGGGTAGGAGCACCCAGGAGTGCTGTTATCGATCGGAGGCGGGAAATGGTCAGAGGCGCCCCTCGAAGGAGTGGAGCGGCGCCTACTAACCAATAGTGAGAAATGGAGGCGCCCGTTAACGGTAACAAAAGAAGGGATTGTCGCAAGAGTGGAGATTGCGGGTCATGGTATGGACGCCACAATCGACACCAGTGCCACACGCAGCTTCATGAGCAAGGATTGCGTGCGCAAGGGAGCAGTCCGAGGGGAAATGCAGGTCGTGCAGTCACGGATCAGGCTGGCTGACGGGTCGGCGTTGGAAGTTAAGAGGACGGTGAGAGTAGAAGTGAATCTCGCCGGGAAGGCAACGAGGATGAATATGCTCATTACCCCTTGCTGGACCACGTGACACTGGGCATGGATTTCCTGTGAGCTATCGGCACAACGGTGCGTTGCGGCAGCGCGGGATTAGTCATAAGGACGGGAGAAGGGCCAGCAGCAAAGGAGGTGTTGTCATCCACCATCGAAAACGGGTCGATAGAGAGCGCCCATCCTGGCCGGAAGGAGACGCTCGCACGACAGCGAGTTCAAGTGGAGGAGACGAAGATGCATCCTGGAGTGCCGTGTGGAGATTCTGCTCCGAAGGAGAGAAGGAGGGCGATAGAACGAGAGCTGCCACCTGACAAGAGCGACGAGGCGACAGAGGATGCACCGTCAGGAGTACGAGAGGCGTCTGCGCGACGAAGAGCTCGACGAAAGAGGAGGCAGGAGGTGGATCAGTTGACACTACGCGAGGGCAGCAGGATCAAGGGGCCGGAGTCGGCGGCCGGTGAGGAAAGGATTTCGGTGACCAGGGAGCGTCAACCGGAGATTAGGACGATGGAAGTCGAAGACGGAGTTGGGTCAGTCGCGGAGGGCGTGGAGTGGCCGGAGGATCTGGAAGATGTCGTCAAGGAGTTTTTGGAGACAGAGCTGGCACTATTTGAGAACCTAGAGGGGGTGTCTCATATTGCCGAGCATCACATAAGGATGAGGGATGACAAACCGATCAAACAAAGGTATTATCCCAAGAACCCGGCTATGCGGAAGGTAATTGACGAGCAGGTAGACGAGCAGTGCAGACCGGAAGACCGGAGATTGGCGCATGTGCGTAGACTACCGACAGCTCAATGCTCACTCGATTCCGGACGCATATCCTGTTCCTAGGATCAATCACATCCTGGAAAAGCTACGTCACGTTCGATTCATATCTACGCTGGGAGCAGGGAGTGTACAGCATTCACCGTGCCTGGAAGCGGACTATTTCAGTGGCGGGTGATGCCATTCGGCCTGCGTTCGGCCGGTGCATTAGATACCATATGCGTTCTCTTATTTGGATGACATCGTAGTGATCGCCGCCACAAGGGAGCAACATGTGGCTAACTTGAAGGAGGTATTTCGCCGATTGAGGGCGGCAAACCTCAAGCTGAATAGAAAAAAATACAACTTCTTCAGACAAAGGCTGGCGTATCTGGAACACGTAATCAGCGGAGAAGGAGTTTGCACTGATCCGGCGAAGGTAGTGGCGATCCGGGAACTCCCGGGCCCTTCCGGTCTGAAAGAGTTGCAGCAGTGTTTGGGAATGGCGCAATGGTACCGTCGATTTGTGCCAAAGTTCGCAACGCTAGTCCACCTAATGACGCCCCTCCTCAAGAAAGGCCAGAAGTGGCACAGAGGTATTATTGGACGGGCATGTTTAGAAATGTCGTCAAATACGTCCGGCGGTGTGAGACCTGTCAAAAGTTCAAGAGTAAACGACAGAAACCGGCCAGCCAGATGCTGACGAGGCAGGTAGGTTCGTGGGTTCCTTGCCTCGCTCGAAACGTGGGAACACCGTACTACTGGTGTTCAACGATGCGTTCGCAAAGTGGGGGGAGTTGGTGTCTCTGAAGAGGGTGACAACTGTTCATCAGCAGGCAGCGTTTCAAGAGCGCATCTTGAGCAGATTCGGAATACCGAGAACACTGGTGTGTGACAACGAGGTGCAATTCGCCACTTCAGTACACGGCCCCTTACTCCCTGCAAAAAAATCAAACGGAAAAGACGAATCGCACTGTCAAGACCATGATAGCGCAGTTCATCGAGGGCCATCAGAGTTCATGGGACGAACTATTGCCCGAGATAAAGCTAGCGGGCAATTCCTGTGTGGTGGATTCCACGGGATTCAGCCCGGCTTTTCTAATGTTGGGAAGAGAGCCGCGCTTGCCAGCTACGTTGTACGACGAGGTCAGCGACTAGGGAACTGATCCCAAATGCTAAGAGAAGTCTACACGATAGTTCGCAGCAAACTATAACAGGTCTCGAAGGATCACGGTCGCTATTACAACCTGCGCCAACGGGAATGGAGGCCGACCTTAGGATCTGCTGTTTTTTTGTGGCAGAAGGGTTTGCGGCGAATTTGGCTCCCAATTTTGACGTCCCGTACAAGGTGGTCAATTTCATTTCTACTAACGTCGTGCGTCTTGCGAAGCCGGGCGACCGCAAGACAAGAGTCGCTAACATATCGCAGCTGAAGTGATTTCACCAGGACAACAACAAGATGATCCAGTCCCGCGTTGCAGATGTTGATCTGTTCTAGCTATCCGCAGGATTGTGTCGGCTGTTGTAAGCTGAGCTTATAACAGTAGACTAGGATGCGTAGCTATTAAACTACGGAATTACCGCCTTGTGGTTGAGTAATATATTAATCAAAGAATGATTTACGACGTTGGTCGGAGTGAATGTTTCGCGTTAGCGAATACATTTCAAACTGATTACAAAATTGTTACTCGTTAACTTATATATTATTTCGGCTATTTTAATCTGGTTCATTCTGGATTTTGGCAAATCTAAGAAAATTAAGTTTTGAACTAGTTTCAACTAATATCTGTGTAGTAGACATTGTCAGTATGTATATTTATGTTAAGGCTCCTAATTCATTTTTCTTGCTAGGAAGAATCTTGTCGCCGCGCTATAACTGTTCTCTTCGAACAACAAAAATGCTAGAGATAAACCACAATAAATATGATGCGATATTTCGTATTGTTGTAAAATACCAACATAGCAACATCACCGTTGCAGCTTTAACAGTTAAACGGCCATCCTGACCTTTACACATACTCGTGTACTCAACATTTGATTAAACATTAGGTTTTCACTTTTCTTTCAGACAAAAAATCAATATTTCACTTATGATTATTACAATTAGCAATATGTTGTCATATCAATTTTTCATTTCTATTGACTAAAATTGCAAACTTAATTCACTATTTCAATTATCGTCTCATTTGGACGGATAACACCATAGTTAACTTTCAGACTTGACCCTTTGACAATCTTGAATCTTCATGTTCAATTTCCAACTCTTGAGGAACACTTCGCTCTGGAAGTTATCTTATGTCTTCATGACAGTATTTATATAGTCGCTTGCTTGTTAACGACTTCAGCTTATATCTGTTACTATCTAATACTTCGACTACCAAAAATAGTTCCTTAAATTTTGGGTCAAGTTTAGTTTGGTGTTTCTCTTCGTCTTTAAAAATGACATAATCACCAACACTGTGTCTTACTACGACGGCCTTTGATTTTTCTAATCGATTGTTAGAGTTTAAGTCAACTTTCAACGCCGTGTCGGAGGAACCAATACATTGACTTGCATCGGTTGACTGATGATTTTGCAGTTTAACGCAAGCTGCACCTCGCCAAGATCTTCATGCCAAGATCTCTGATTTAATTTAACTGCGGTGAATAGATTTTTGAGCGTTCTCGTTACGTGCTCTACTTGTCCATTAGCACGGCTGGCCTCAGTCGCAATTATAAGAAGTTTAATGTTATTTGAACAACAAAATTCTGTGAGCTGTGTGCTTGAAAAGCATTTATCTTAATGAGCTATAATGCGCGTTGGTACACCGAATAAGGAAATTGAAGTATTCATGACCTTAATACAGCTCACTGTATCTCTCTTACGAGTGTGATATAGGTGCAACAGAAGTTGTTTCGCTGAAATATTCTACGACGTGAATTCGGTTGTTAATATAATGTAAAAGCATGGCACAAAATCTTATTGAGCTAGCATCATTGTGCAATTCTATAGGGTGTTGCGGGTCAAATATTACTATAACGGGTTCATTTGTAACGATGGTTCCAAGCCTTACTCAATTGTAGGTGCCACATTCATCACATATGAATAAGTCAAATCACCCAAAGCTCTCATAACTGCCCATTGAAAAACGAATTTTTGAGTCCGAACCGAATAGTTGAGAACTCGTATTGGCCCTCCGGAATAACAACAAATGCAGTTAATTCTATGGAATCCGGGATAATTGGAATCTAGTAAATGACAATTGCCATGTCAAAACAGGTGAAGTAATTTGCGCCACGCAGCCTAGCAATCTGAACGTTTACTAACGGCAATGGATATCTGTCTACAATCGTATTAGAATTCACTTCTCTGTAATCGACACAAAAGAGATCTGTCCCATTTTTCTTTTTGATAAGCAGCAAAGAAGTTGCAAAAGGGGAACAACTGGGTCGTATAATATTACTTTTCAGCAGCTCACTCAAATTTTCTGTAACATTTTTTCTTTCTTTAGGGCTAGGTCTATAGGGTCCGGGGTTGTACAGTTTTGCTAGGGTCAATCAATCGAATTCTCATTTCACCTGTACTAACACGCATAGATGGTGTCCCTTTAATAAGTGCAGTATGATAATTGGCAAGTAATTTTATTAACTTATTTTTATCAGTTTCACACATTTCAGTATCAAGATTGGTAAGATCAACGGGGTCCATATCCACTGAACAAATATTTATAGTTTTGGCTTTTACAATTTCAAACTTGTTCGGAGATATCAAGATATTAAATCCCTACTTAAGAATTGCACGTTCAATAATAATGCTGCTTTTCAAATGTTTATCTTGCATGACATGAAACAGTATTTAAAGTGCGTTCTCGTTTATAATAACCTGGCTTTAGATCTGTTAGGTGCTATATACCAGCATCGCTGATACATTATCATGTTAAACATGATAATACAATTTATGCTTTTTCCAGATAATCTAATGCTAGTCTTTTCTTTGATAAGTGAGCATTCTACTCCGGAGTCGAAAGAAATTGGGTAGATCTCACCTCTCTGTTTGTTAGTTGCTTCGTTTTTTGAGCATTGATTTGCCAAGTGTCCTGACTGAAACAGGTAACAAACGGCTTATCTCTCTGAGGTGTCACGTCGGCCTTTTGTCAAATTTTTCTCTTTCTTCTGCAATTTTTTGGCCTGGCTTACAACAGAAATGACACATTATTGTTGACATTCTCCTCTTCTTAGTGTCAGGCTCAGGTCCAGAATCGTCATCATGGTCGATTGACCATGATTGTAACTCGCTTCTAGTTTGCACCTTTGATGTGAAACCGAATCGTTGTAGGCGGTTATCCTCATGTGACAAATGCGCGACCACAATTGAAACAGCTATTTCTTCAGTGTATTTCTTTGGCCGATTGGGCGTTACTGTTGTCACTAATTTTACTTGCATAAACCGCAAAACACTCGCCGTTTTTGGGCGGCTTTTCAGCAAATTTAAAAACATTGAAGACGGCGTCTCATTTTTTTCATATCGGCAAAGAAATAATTCCTTAAATTCGCTCCATTTGATGCCGGGATATGAAATTTGGGTCTTCCACTAAGAAGCACTCCCCTCCTTAGCCTAGCTTAGCGCCATGATAAGCTTGCTTCCTTCTAGGGGTTGTTCTGTCAACACATTTTTGGCGGTATTGCACCATTTCGAGGCTTCGACGCCTGAATTATCAGAAAAAAAAACTTTGACAAACTGGCGGTACGTACCTGCTACGGTTCTCATGCTGATGATCAGTGGCACATAATCCTAAAGATGCAAAATCGAAACTTGCTAGAGCTTGTAAAAACTATGCAGGAGTCAACACAATATATACAAAAACCATTGACATGGGCAGGGTTTGAAAGAAAATTATGCAGCAAATAAGTTCCTATAATATATTCCATACTGCAGTCCAAGCGCTTATTATCTTATCTGGACGTTGCCGCTTATTACTGCAGCAAAATGCAAATCGCAGCTTTTCAAACTTTTCGACCCATAGAAAAACGAGGCGGAGGTAAGTATGCCAAATCGGTGCTTGTTTGTGAATCCTTTACAGATGCATAGTTTAAATGACTAGGATTCTTCTAATTTTCCAGTAAGTAGTACCACAAAAACGCCACCTACAACATTTCACCATGAATAATATATTTCAATATTATATATTTACTGGAGTCAACCTATGCTGTCGAGTCCTAACGCATTTGCTTTCGATTGCTTATTGCTGCTTATCCGTTTACATGTCTCATCAGTGTTTTTCCACCATTTATCATATAGCATTTGAATATCTCCCTTTTCTTGAAGTTCAAGTATAGCCAAAGATATCTTGTCCCGCCATGGAGATCCCTTAGGTGTAGCAATGCCGTATCCTAATAAAATATATTTTTAATTTACAATGGAGAGTAAGCATCTGCAGTTCAAAGATTAAATATATTTTATAAAATTATTTTTGGACAACTTCCCACCAATTTATTAAGAGAATTCGATGCATTTGATGCAATATTTTTAAATACATATAAGTTAACAAATAACACCATAAATAGCATAGCGACTAAGTTGCTTCACGTAAACAATGCTTATGCGCTAAATCGCGAGTTCAGTGCTCTGCACTAACGACGCTTAGAATGCTGAATCGGCGTGCCGATTGTTGCTTGATGGAATTTGAGTTTAGGGTAAAATTATACTTTGGCTTTGTCTTTAAATTAAGTTTGTTTCTGAATAAAGAAGACACAAGTCGAGTGAACCTTACTCCGGCACGCAGCCGTATTAATTTGTTACTTATTAAAACCAATCATTGAGCCACAAGGCAAGAGATTCAACAAAGCGGACGAAGTGAGGTTCCATAATTTGGAACCTCATCTCCCGAAGATGTAGCAAGATCACGCAACGGAGTTTCCGTTGGAGATATATCGGACTCTCTGAGGTAATAACATTTATCTCCCAAAAACGTATCGGGACCACGCATCGAAATCGCCGTTGGAGACATCTCGGACGCTCTGCTTTAATAACTGGTGCTCAACAACAGGATTAACACCCAATCAATTTTAAGACAGTAAAAACAAAAACATGTAAATTTGACAAGCAAATTAAAGTGCGAAAAATAAAGAAACAGTGAAAACACAAGCACACAGTGAAAATACCATTTTTTTTTCTTAATTTTAATTTTATTGCAGCTTTTGTCATTAACTCTATAGCGCATTTTTAAATATACCTTAACTATTAAAGTGACTAAATGCCTTTATTGCTACTAAGTCTAATTTGATTTTAATTTAAGTCTCTTCTGAGATCCAAGGGATGCAATCTTTTCAGTCTTCTGTTGATTGTGTCGGTGACTCAATTAGCTGCAAGCTGGTTTGGGTGGGCGGATATTCTGTTCTATTCCAATGAGTTCAGCAATTGTCGGCATCTTAAGGTCAGTGTGCAGGGTTTCGTTTCTGACGATCCATTCGGCTCCAGTCTATTTCCTTAGTGCTTTTTTTTGAGTGGTTTGTACTTTGTTAATGTGGGTTCTCGCAGCAGATCCCCATAAAGGCATTACATAAGTGAGGACTGGTGCCACTATTGAGTTGTATATTTTTCTTTTGCTGCGTAGTGACAATGGTCTATCGCTTCTTAACATCCAATCAAGTTATTTTAATTTAAACTTGCACTTTTTGACTGTCCCACCTATGTGCGGGCCATAGGTCAGTCTCTTATCCAGTGTGACTCCCAGATACTTTACCTTATTTGCTCGTGGTATAGGAGCTCCGAGAGACACTTCGGTGCAGTCTCCCCTTCTGATTGCAAAAGTGATATGCGTAGATTTTTGCGCGTTAATACCGATGCTCCAGTGAATTAGCCACAGATTGAGGTCGTCCAGGTATATTTGCATCTGAGCAGAGGCTACTTGGGGCGACTTATTGCGACTCAGTATGGCAGTATCGTCTCCGTACGTCGCTAAAGGCATACCAGTGTTGCAGGGAGGCAACGGCATGTCAGCGGTGGAGCACGACTGTTCTGACTGGTCGACTCGACGATGTTGCCTGTCCTTTTAGGAAATGGAAGTTTCTTCCTGACAGGTAGGAGGCCAGCATCTTGAAGAGGGAGCCAGGTAGGGCTTTTCTTATCTTGTTAAGCAGACCCAGATGCCAAACCCGAGCGAATGCCTGCTTAACATCAAAAAAGACTGCAGAACAGTATTCCTTATTTTCAAACGCGTCGAGAATGTGGTTGACGACTCGATACACTTGCTCTGGCGTACCGTGCTGTCTCCTGAAGCCGAATTTATGCTCTGGTATTGTGGTACTTTGACTCAACTCATTGAGCACTCTTTGCAGCAATATTCTTTCGAATATTTTGGAGAGTACCGGTAGCAAGCTAATGAGTCTGTAGGAAGCAATTTCTTTTACGGATTTTCCAGATTTCGGGATCTTGATTATCTCAGCACGTTTCCAACAGGATGGAAAGTGTTGAATGCGAAGGATAGCGTTACATAGTACTACAAAGTAGTCTAAAGTTGATTCGGGCAGTGCCCTGAGAACTTTGCCATCTATTCGGTCACATCCCGCCATCTATTCGGTCACATCCCGCATTCCCCGCATGTTCAAAATCTGCTCGAATACAAACGATGGGAAAGGAGCCGATGGATCAGAACACGTGCAGCCAGCGACAAAAGCAGATAAGCGAAGCAACCAGACAATTCAAAGTTGCCCTGGCCCAGATGCAATGCACGCGAATTAGAGAGACTCTTGAACGAGCAGATACTCCAACTGGTGCAGAATTTCTACGATATACGATATACGCGTAACGTCAAAAGACAGCCTTTACGTCGTCACCCCATACTGAGCGCTACGGGTGGGTGGCTTACCGGAGACGAAGCGCAGGCCAAAGCCTTTGTTGATCACCTCCACGAGCAATTCTCCCCTCTGCAAACAACTAAGCCAGCCGACTTAGAGAGCATCAGACGAACCGTGAACTCTCCTATCCCAGAAGTTATCCCCATAGAAGCATGCACAAAGGCAGAGGTTCTCAAGCTGATGAAAGCTGTAAAAGCTAAAAAAGTGCCGGGATGTGACCGAATAGATGGCAAAGTTCTCAGGGCACTGCCCGAATAACGTTTAGACTACTTTGTAGTAAAATATTCGAAAGAATTTTGTTGCGAAGAGTGCTATTGAGCACTCTCAGGTCATTGGACCTGAGTCAAAGTAGCACAATACCAGAGCATCAATTCGGCTTCGGGAGACAGCACGGTTCGCCAGAGCAAGTGCATCGAGTAGTCAACCACATTCTCGGTGCGTTTGAAAATAAGGAATACTGTTCTGCAGTCTTTCTTGATGTTAAGCAGGCATTCAATCGGGTTTGGCAGCTGGGTCTGCTTAGCAAGATAAGAAAAGCTCTACCTGGCTCCCTCTTCAAGATGCTGGCCTCCTACCTGTCAGGAAGAAACTTCCATTTCCTAAAAGGACAGGCAACATCGTCGAGTCGACCAGTCAGTACAGTCGTGCCCCACCGCTGACATGCCGTTGCCTCCCTGCAACACTGGTATGCCTTTAGCGACGTACGCAGACGATACCGCCATACTGAGTCGCAATAAGTCACCACAAGTAACCTCTGCTCAGAGGCAAATATACCTGCACGACCCCAATCGGTGGCTAATTCGCTGGAGTATCGGTATTAACGCGCAAAAATCTACGCATATCACTTTTGCTATCAGAAGGGGAGACTGCCCCGAAGTGACTCTCGGAGCTCCTATACCAGTAGCGAATAAGGTGAAGTATCTGGGAGTCACACTGGATAAGAGACTGACCTATGGCCCGCACATAAGTGAGACAGTCAAAAAGTGCAAGTTTAAATTAAAATAACTTGATTGGATGCTAAGAAGCGATAGACCATTGTCACTACGCAGCAAAAGAAAAATATACAACGCAATAGTGGCACCAGTCCTCACTTATGTAATGCCTTTATGGGGCTCTGTTGCGAGAACCCACATTAACTAAGGAAATGGACTGGAGCCGAATGGTTCGTCATAAACGAAACCCTGCACACTGACCTTAAGATGCCGACAATTGCTGAACTCATTGGAATAGAACAGAATATCCGCCCACCCAAACCAGCTTGCAGCTAATTGAGTCACCAACACAATCAACAGAAGACTGAAAAGATTGCATCCCTTGGATCTCAGAAGAGACTTAAATTAAAATCAAATTAGACTTAGTAGCAATAAAGGCATTTAGTCACTTTAATAGTTAAGGTATATTTAAAAATGCGCTATAGAGTTAATGACAAAAGCTGCAATAAAATAAAATTAAGAAAAAAAAAACTACACTTTTACCAAAATAAAAATATAATTGCACTGCGCAAAATTATACACCATTGAAATAAACTGATATTAACATTGCATTCTACTCTGTTCCCTGCAGTCAAGCTGCCGATCAGTCGTGTTCGGCTAAAAGTATTCTCGTATAGGTGTTGACATTATCTGATGAGTTGTAACGCTGATAAAGAGATTAAAATCGAATACGAAAGTGAGGATAGTCTAGAGGAAGAGCAGGTTTGCTGGAGTTTAGAACAACAAGTAGGCAACACCATGGACCCCCTACAATGCCATCAGACAGGCACTGGCACAACAGAAAGCTCTGATGCAGTCCCAAATAAACTCGCTATTCGAGCGAGTGCAAAGTCTACAGGTGCAAGCACCACCGATTGTCATATACCAAAAAGTGTCCGTTATCCCGGGTGTCAGATGCGATATACCGCTTGACATAATAAAGTCAGTGCCAGAGTTATCTGCTGCACAAGACTAATATGTTGCGTGGAGACAGTCAACACTAAATGTGTACGAACTATTCAGGCCTTTCGGTGGCGGCTGTTTGCACTACCAAGCAGTAGTCATCATTAGGAACAAGGTCACAGGACCAGCTGGAGCTTTGCTTGTATCCTATAATACGGTGCTAAATCTTGATGCAATCTTGGCCAGACTAGACTGCACCTATTCCGACAAAAGATCTTTGCGCCTACTGAGGCAAAACTTGGACATGGGCAGACAAGACGACATGACTCTCATGCAGTACTATGACTAGGTCGAGAAAAGACTGATTCTAGTGACTAACAAAGTTGTAATGCCGAGGTTAGGCTCGACGCCTTGCAGACCTTTATTTCGGGACTGCGAAAACAACTTAGAGCTGTTGTATTCCCGGCACAACGCAAAGACTTGTCTTTCGCACTAGCCCTGGCCAGAGAGGCTCTAGATCTCGAGAGAAGCATGTTTACCAATTCGTACGCTAAAGTCGTTGAAGAACGAACGCAAGCAGCTGAAAACAGCAGAAACCGACCCTATAGCAAACCTAATTGAAACAATAGGGAAGAACACGGCCAGGAGAGAAACCCCCATTTCAAGCGCAAGAAGGTTGCTCCACAGGAGCAACTTAACAAAGACAAGCTAGCGCAAGTTCCGCAGCCGATGGAGGTCCAAGTTCAGACAGCATACAGATCACAATCAGTACCAACAAAATGAAATGAACCGTCAATCAGGCCCAAGACGGCAACGTCTTAACAATAATTTTTTAGGGAATGTTCCCGGTTGCCGTTCATCGAACGATGGTTGGCTGGGAGAACATTAAAAAATTATGTTAGCCCGTAAAGGAGTTAAAACCCATAAAGCCGGTCGCCAAACCTCTCCACTGAAAATAATCAAAAGTGCCTAATGAACATTTTTAAGCACTATTCCCCATTCTTCCTTCAAGACACTCTCAGCTCGTTCGATGCCATTATAGGATATGACTTGTTAACACAAGCCGGAGTAAAGTTGAACCTAGCAGAGAACGCTCTAGAATATCAGGGCATATCTGAAGAAATTCAATACCAGAGATGCATCGACGTAAATTTAACCGATGTAAACGACATCGTGGTTCCTGAAAAAGGTCTTGAAAGACGGCATCATCAGACCATCAAGGTCACCTTACAACAGCCCAACGTGTGTTGTTGACAAAAAGGCAAAGATCTCTATGGTAAGACAAAAAAGAGATTGGTCATTGACTTCAGGAAGCTGAACGAAAAAACCATACCTGACCGTGACCCAATGCCTAGTATTCCTATGATTCTAGCTAACCTGGGAACCGCTAAATCGGAATATGACCTCGAAAAGACGTCATTCTCCGTTTGCGGCGGCAAATACGAATCCTGCCGTCTACCCTTTGGCCTTAAGAATGCTAGCATCTAGGTTGCATCAATCGATGATGTTCTTAGGGAACATATTGGGAAAATATGTTACGTCTACGTAGATGATGTCATAGTTTTCTCGAAGAATAAGTCAGACCATGTCAACCACATCGACACAGTACTTAAATACTTGATCAAAGCCAATGAGAGTAAGCCAGGAGAAAACTAGCTTCTTTAAGGAAAACGTAGAGTACCTCTGGGTTTCATTGTTAGTAAGGAAGGGACAAAGTCCGACCCTAAAAAAGTCAGGGCCATTACCCCGAGCCCAAAAATATCTACAGTGTCAGATCCTTTCTGGGTCTGCCAAGCTACTGCAGAGTCTTCATAAAGGACTTTGCAGCTATAGCTCGACCAATAACAGATATTCTGAAGGGAGAGAACGGCTCAGTGAGTAAGCATAGGTCCAAACAGATTGCGGTTGATTTCAATAAAACCCAGCGCAACGCATTTGAACTCTTGCACAACATCTTGGCGTCTAAAGACGTAATTCTCATGTATCCCGACTTTAGAAAACCTTTTATCTTGACCACCCACGCCTCGCCCAACGGAATCGGTGCTGTACTATCTCAAGAAGGTAGACCTATCACTATGATTTCACGTACCCTGAAATATGCCGAGTTGAATTACGCCACCAACGAAAGGGATTTGCTGGCCATCGTGTGGGACTTAGGTAAATTGCAGAACTTTCTGTATGGCTCCAGAGAAATTAATATTTTCACAGACCACCAACAGCTCCCCTTTTCAGTTGCGGACAAAAACACCAACGCAAAAATAAAAAGGTGGAAAGCCTACATTGACCAACACAACGCCAAGGTTTGTTATAAGCTGGGTAAAGAAAATTTTGTTGCTGATGCTTTATCCGGACAAAATTTTAATGCCCTACAAAACGAGCCTCAATCAGATGCCGCTACTACTCATAGTGTACTTTGACCTCAAACCCTTGAATTGCTTAAGAAATCAAATCATTCTGGAAGAAGCACGTTTCCCATTAAAACGCAATTTGTTTCTGTTTCACAACAAAACCCGCCACCTGATCAACTTCACTGATAAGAATTCAAGATTCTAAAAAACGTCGTAAATACGGAAGTCGTAAACGCTATTCATTGCGACCTCCCCACATTGGCACGTTTCCAGCACGAGTTAGTTTCCCACTTTCCTGATACTCAGTTTCGGTTCTGCAAAATCTTTGTACAGGACATAACCGTTAAGAGTGAACAACTGGAAATCGTCACTACTAAGCACAATTGGGCGCACATAGCAGCTCAAAAAAATGTCAAACAAGTCCTTCGCGACTACTATTTTCCGAACATGAGCAACCTAGCCAAAGAAGTGGTTGCAAACTGCAGGGTTTGCACCCGAGCAAAATATGACAGACATCCCAAAAAACAACAACTCGAGATGTAACACATAGACATCTTCACAACCGACAAGAAACAATTCCTAACTTGCATAGACTAGCTCTCCAACTTCGCCTTGGTACAACCGGTAATACCTAGAAGAATTGTCGATTTAAAAGGCCCCTTATTGCAAATTGTAAATTTGTTTCCTAGCATTAAAACAATATATTGAGACAATGAACCTGCATGCAACTCGAAGACCATCACATCCATGTTGAAAAACCAATACGACATTGACATTGTAAACTCACCTTCTCTTCATAGTTCGTCAAATGGCCAAGTGGAACGTTTTCACAGTACCTTAGCTAAGATCCCTAGGTGTCTAAAGATGGACAAAAAAATCGAAGGCACAGTTGAAATAATCCTAAAAGCAAAGGTAAAATACAATAAAACCCTACATTCGGTAACCCGCGAAAACCCAATTGAGGTTGTCCACGCAGGGTCCGACGAGCGCCGTTCAGCTATTAGTGCTAGACTAGCCAAAGCCCAACAAGAGGAGAAAAGGTATTTCTTAAAAACAACAAGAAGTTGGGAAATAAGTTAACCCCTCTTTGCACTAAGCAGACAATATAAGCAGACATGGGAACGCCTGTCTTAGTTAAGGGGAGGGTGGTCCACAAGGACAACCTAAAGTAGGTTTACATTTTTAATTAGTTAGAATTAAAATTCCAGGTTTACCCTCGTGACGCTCACTTTCCTAGAAGTAGCAAATTCTCGGATCATCGACTTTTCGCATGCCGACTACATCCCAGTAACAGACGGGGAAGAACTGGTTTTCAAACAACGCGACCGCTTGAGACACACCAGTAATCTCTCAGAATTTTTTAACATGATAAAAAAAACTGAAAAACTGTCCGACTCCTTCCCACAATCGCATTTGCGTAAGCTTTTAGATGTAGACTCAGACCACATTAGAACACTGCTGTCCACCTAAAGTAAACCATAGAATAGCGAGGAGTTTAGATTTCCTAGGAACAGCATAGAAAGTATTGGCTGGCACTCCAGATGCCTCTGACTTCCTGAAAATTAGAGAAAGAGGCCCAGCCAATTGAGTCAAATTCCAGGCAGAGCTTATCCAAAACTCAGAAACAAATAAATTAAGGGATACCATAATTCAAATAATAAAATCCAAAAAAAAAAAAACAATTTGGCTGACACCCCACACATATACGAAGCGCTTTTAGCAAGGAACAGAATGTTAACCATTGAAATCTAAAATTTGATCCTTACGATAACCTTGGCAGAATCTAATAAAGTAAATCCCACAAAACACTACAATAGTTAGTTTAATAGAAGCCTCAAAAATTAGAGCCCTAAAGTCCGATGACATAATTCATATTCTAATAGCCTTCTCAAAAGTTGAATCCAGATGTAAAAAGGTCACCATTGTCCTGTATCCCACCATGATACCATTCTACGTCTTGGCGAAAACACACTGGCCGAATGTGAAAAGGCCACTTTTGCTGTCACCGAGTGTATCCAGACCACGCACAATAGCTTTTTTGAACGTTCACGACGCGAGACCTGTGCGAGTTAACTTCACGCGGGAAACACGACCCAAGGCCACACTCAGCCCTGTCACCTGAAGGAAATAATGCCCATCGATGACGGCGGTACCATTATCAACGAGGTGACTGCCCGCATCCGCACAGACGACGGTCCAGAGATACTAGCAAATGGAACACACTTAATAACATTCGAGCGGCTAGCGACAATCAAAGGCACCAAATTCGTAAACAAACGAAAATCCGTGGAAAAGCTGCCTGGCATCGGGAGGTCACCACTCTTAAACATCATTGGCCATGACCCAGCTCCGAGCATTCCATTATTACACCGAATGAGCAAAGAAAACTTACGCTCCATGTAAAGGAAGACATTATATATATTTGCCTTTATCCTTAGCTTTAGTTTGTTTCTTACTTACCGGCACGCAGCCGTAATAATTTGTTACTTATTAAAACCAATCACTGAGCCACAAGGCAAGAGAATCAACAAAGGGGACAAAGTCAAGTCCTCCATCCTAATCTCCATAATTTGGAACCTTATCTCCCGAAGACGTAGCGAGATTACACATCGGACTTTCCGTTGGAGACATCGCGGATGCTTTCACGTAACTACATATATCTCCCAAAGACGTAGCGGGACCACGCATCTGAGTCGCCGTTGGAGACATCTCCGACGCTCTGATCTAATAAGTTATACATATGTATGCAAATATATTGGCAGAATTGCAATATAAAATACAATATTAATAAGTAAAAATCATTAGTAATATTTTACCAACCATACCAATATCTTTCAAACAACCCTCTACATAAAAATATTTCTTGAGTGCAAAAACTGAATTTGTATTTGCAAAAGTAGGGCTACATTAAAAGTCTTTTGATTTTGTGATCAGAAAACGTCCGTGTCATAGGGTCAGACAATGGTGTGAAAGCGTCGATTTTGTTTGTATTTTTTCACACAGAATCCAAGGTTGTTTTTTATGATAAAACCAATATTTGTTTTATATACCCATTAAAAATGGGAATTCAACAGATACGAGTTCGAATCTTACGTGAACATTTTTTTATGGAAAAGTATTTTTATTTTACATTTTTATTAGCTGAAGTAGATACATACATATATGCATATGTATATGTTACATGCACAATTATACCTGTAGGAGTTTTTGTGTATATATGCATAGATACTAGATATACAGGGGAATCAATCTGAGGTATTTTTTTCATTTGGCTTTTTTTGACATCATCACTAAACAAAATTTTGGTCGAAAGCAGAATATCTTCTGCGATCTTTTTCAAGAATCCATCAGCAAAACGGGGACGTCCAGGAAGGAAGAAAGAATGAAATGGCAAACAATACTTGTTTGACGCAGGAGCTGATAATTGCTCTTAGAATAAGTTCTCTTAAGTTCATCTTGCTCTGTTGAATGTCATTCTCATTCACTCTTAGTGCGCTCATGCACATAAGAAGCTCAATACACATATATATGTATGCTAATTTCGACTGCGCTTGTTTCTACTTCTATTCTTGAAGCTTTGTAAGTCATTAAGTTAATAAATAATAAGCTTATTAAACTAAACAGACTAGTTTTTATTTTGGCTTCGATAATGATTGGAGCCAGAGTTGACGAAAAAGCTTGGTCACAAAAATGGTGGAATCTTCCAACATTTTGGTGGCCCCGACGTGATTTCATACACTCCGTGGTGTCCGTGAAGTTTTTTAATAGTTAAACAATTTCGTCGTAGCACAATAGTGTTAACCATTCGTGCAAAAAAGTGCATTCAAATTGAGACTCAAAGCAGAAAGAATACACACAATATGGTATTGTGCGTGAATTATCGATAACTATTACATTCCTTTTTCATTGTCTGGACCTATTGCATTCCTTTTTCATCGTTTGCTTCGATCGTCGAGATTGGCGGTTTTTCGGCAGCGTCTTGATTAAAATTAGATTTGAAATTATATATGTATCATATATATAATATATATATATATATATATATATATATATATATATATATATATATATATATATATATATATATATATATATATATATATATATATATATATATATATATATATATATATATATATATATATATATATATATATATATATATATATATATATATATATATATATATATATATATATATATATATATATATATATATATATATATATATTTATAGTAATATATCCACCAGTAATACATACACCAATACTTGAACAGACCACCAAATTCACGATCCCTTAGATCGATTCACGATCCCACGTAGATGATAATCTACTATAAATAAATCATACTCACTCCCACACTCGGAGTCCCATAAACAGATGAACACATTACACCCTTCTTGTGGGAGCCAAGCACTTAGCATATTTCAAAGTGACCATTCTGGAGCGATCACGCATAACTCAAATCACGCCACTATCAACAAACTCTCAATCGTCAGTTCAGTCCTACTCAGCCCTTACACTACGTAAAACCTATAAGAAAAGAATTGTACTCCGTTATAATAAAGAACATATTTTTTTATACAACTATAACGGTAAAATTATTATTGGCGCTGCCGATAGGATAAAATCAAAGTGCGTTAACCAAAAATGGTATTGACTAGTGCCCCTAAGGAAAAATGGCTTTCCAAGGTTCTAGCAATATATTAACAGTGTGTTAAAAAAACGTTACAAATTTTATCAGCCAAAGAACCAACGTGCAGCAAAGCGCGATTAAATAAAAAAAAGAGAAACTTTTAAGTGAAAAAGTGCTTAATCAAATCAAGTAATCGGCATCTACATAATTCTGGAATTGTCAGACGCCCACCTGAATTCCAAGCAGTAGCCCTTCTACGGCAGGTGCCTACGTTTGATTATGACACCAAAACATTGAGCACATTCATCAGACGTATCGACTACATCATGCAACTGTACCCAACGAGAGACGTCCGCCAACACAGCTTGATGTTCGGACCATCGAGATGCAGATAACTGGAGAAGCACAAAGGGTGTCTCAACTCCCACACAGTGCAGCAGGCTGGGGTAACCTACGAACCGCCCTGGTCAGTGAATTCAAGACATATGTAACACCAAATTTACTGGAAGTCTTCGTAAGTTCATCGAAGATTTAGAGACTAAGACATTTATAATTATTATTTACACTTTACACTAACGCCATGAATAACACAGCCAAAGAAGTTATTACCAGACCGACTTTATATGACATTTGCGAAATTTGATGTCTCTATCGTGTCTAATTTATAACAAGTGGCCCAAAAAGAAGGCCTATATGAGAATAGCTTCACAGATAAATCTAAGAGCACTTCGAACCAAAACCAAAACCAAACGAATTCAAACATTCACCAAACTTACTCTAAACCAAACCAGAACCAAACCAACTACAGACAGAATAACGATCAATCTACCCTACCAGGACAAAACAATTCAACTTTCAACTGAATTTACTAATAAATTAAATCAGGGAACACAAGGGAATCATTTAAACTACCAAAAAATTGCTCAAGAACAAGCTCAAAATCCATTCTCAAACCAACGAACCAAACTACTAAGGGAAACCAATAGCGGTCAAACTAAAATGGAATGGTCAGAAAATTTTCTTCAATCTGCCTCGGATCAACTCAATCCAATCGCACCAACCGACCAAATCCCTATATCCGACTTATTATAAATAATATTCCCCTCAAATGCATAATAGATACTGGCTCTTCTATAAATATTATCAATGAAAATTATTTCAATTCCCCAGACACTAAACAGTATCTAAAAGTCCAAACTTTTAAAGGTATAATAAATGCTTTGATTAGTAATGATAATATGCTTGTAAAGCAGTAACCTATGGAGTTTGAATTTCGTTAATTTTCTTTCGTTTTTTAAATTGTGTTTTATAATAACGTGTGATTTTATTTTTTTTAGTAATTTGGTAATGATAATGATATGTGTGTTCCACATTTTGGTTAGCCTTAAATGCGTTTTCTAATTTTCCTTTTCGATATCTTCGTATCTTTCGTATTCTTCTCGGTTTCTGTTGAATTTATTTGTTAGACTTTCTTTTCTATCTTGCTCATCTAAAGTTGGTTGTCTGGCATATAAGAACATGTGTGCGGGAGTTTGTCCAGTTTTCTTTTTCATTTAAGGCGTTGATTATACGGATTTTTCGTTTTTTGTTCTGTGTAGTCGTTCGATGTCGGCTATTCCTATGTTAGTTGTGCTTAACTGTATTTCTATTCCATCACTATCAAGCCACTTAATGAGTGCTAAACTGGAAAATGCGCCATCTCGATCTGCTTTTAGTATTATTGAATTTTCTAACTGATTAACTATGCACATTCAATGCATTCTTGCATTCTATAGAATCTTTAGTTTTGATCTTTTCAAGAGCAGTAATTTTTGAGGAAAAAATGTCAATAACGAATTTATCACGGCTATGTTCGGGTTTGGGATTGGCATGTAAGTTTAAGTATTTCGATGTTTAGTTTTTGCTCAGTTACAAATATGACATACACTTATTATGTTCTCAATTAACAATTGACTATAGGGGAAAAAATATTTTTCACCAAAGAGTTTATTAGTTTTTTTGAAATTCCGGGGTGTAACAGCTTTTCATTAGTTTTTAAAAAAGGTTCTTTGAATTCGGCATAAGAATTTATATTTTTTAAACAAGAGAGATTTCGAAGAATTTTGGTATGGTTAGCGTTGATTATTTCAAATATTGTTCGGCTTTTTCTATTGTCACGTTAAAGTATGTAATGTGAATTATTAATTTTTTTAAGTAATTTTCTTTTTGTATTTTTGGAGTGCCTCTGGAAAATATAACTTGTCTTTTAAATGAATTTAATGCCTTTTATGAAATGATTGTATTACTATTGTATTAATAACAGCTGTGTTGTGTTTCTTCTCTAAAGTATGCTTATTTTATTCTTAATCTTGATAATGCGTCAGCTATGTGGTTTTCTTTTAATTTTATGTATTTTATGCCAAAGTCATATCCACAAAACTAAACTCTTCATCGAGATAATTTCGAATTTGGCCCTTTCATATTTTACAACCGGCATAATGGTCATTATTAATTTAAATAATGTTGTCGCAGGTAATTTTGAAATGTTTTTGTTTCCCATACAATAGCTAAAAGTTTTTTTCTATTGCACTATAATTAGTTTTGTAGTCATTGAGGGTTCTGCTCATATAACTAAGTGGATGTCCATTTGGCTAAAGTATAACTCCATGAGCTACACGCATCTGCAGTAATATTTAATTTACTGCTCATCTCTGATATTTTTTAAATTGGATCGTCGGATATTAATTGCTTAAGTTTTTCAAATGCTTCAATATATTCTGGTTTTTTATTGTCTATTTTTGATTTTTCCTAAGTACTGTTCTCATTAGCATGGCAATGTCTGCAAAATAAGGGGTGAACTTTCGATTTATCCAAGAAATCATTTTATTTCTTTGATGTTTGCAGGAATTGGATATTTTTGAATTGCCTTAATTTTTTTGGATTTGGTTTTATTTCATGTCCTAAAAAGGACATGTCCTAAAATTGTAGTTTCTTGCCTTAGAAACTCTCATTTGTTTAATTGGAGTGAGTTCATATGTTCTGTTAGTGATGTTGAAAATACAATTATATTGTCAAGATATACGAAGCAATGTTTATATAGTAATGGTCTCAAAACATTGTTCACTCAACGTTGAAAGGTTGCAGGTGCATTTTTTAAAGCAAGTGGTACACGAATATATTCAGATTTTGTTGAGAAATCTGTTTTGTGAATGAAATCTAACAAGTTCATTTAATGTGCAACGACAAACTAAGGAAAACCTTTAACAACTGTAACAAAGTTGCGCGATCGTAATAAATCTCAACTTATTACGTTAGTAGTGTTAAGCTGATATTGAGCGAATATAACAAACGAAAATGAATACAAGCTAAAAGCGCCAAAGCAAGCTGGGATTATACGAAGCAATGTCAGTATCTAACCATTCTAAATTACATTTTTTTAACCAAATTTAACCAACTAATATGGGTTATAATATAATACAATACAATACATAATACAATATGCATACAAAGCAAAAGGTATGTCTCAAGTAATGCTCTTTTATTTATCGCAATTACTTTGAATTTCTATATATATTTATATATATATATATATATATGTATATATATATATATATATATATATATATATATATATATATATATATATATATATATATATATATATATATATATATATATATATATATATATATATATATATATATATATATATATATATATATATATATATATAAACTGCTAACGTGGCACTAATCTCGATAGACAGAGCCTCCTCTCTTAAAGCGCTTGCAGAGCTTAGCATAAGTAGTATAAATTTCATCTTTGTACTCCGTAATAATCAAGTTAATATAAATAAATTTATATTTTTTTAATAAACCGAAACAAAAACTACGTTATTATATATATATATATATATATAATTATAATATATATATATATATATATATATATATATATATATATATATATATATATATATATATATATATATATATATATATATATATATATATATATATAATAACGTAGTTTTTGTTTCGGTTTATTAAAAAAATATAAATTTATTTATATTAACTTGATTATTACGGAGTACAAAGATAAAATCTATACTAAGCTCTGCAAGCGCTTGGCAAACCTCGTTCTTGAGCTTTTATTGATTGGATTTTAGACTATTGGAGCTTTTTGGCTCTTATGTTAACAGAGAGCATCACTCTTTAAGAGAGGAGGCTCTGTCTATCGAGATTTGTGCCACGTTAGCAGTTTCAACCCCAATGGTGGGAATGGCGATTCTGGCGTTTTGTTTATGATATTTGATATGCTCGTGAGAAGGCAGAATTGTCACCATTTGATTATTTTATGTTTATGTTTGTAAGAAGGAATTTGAATGTTAAGTGTGAGTGAGTAAAGCATGTGCCTACATATGTCACTTTCCCATCGTTAAGAAATAAGCCTGTCCTCAGGCGGCTATTTTAGGGTACAATATTGGTTCAATAGCAATTTCTTCAGGTTCATTTCGGGTTTCTGACGATTCTAGGTTTGTTTGTATATTTGGGGTTGATTCGTTTTTGATCTTAAAATATACTTTAATTTTTTGTGAAATATTTTTATACCTATAGATAATGTATAGTATTAGTGCGATTAAAATAATTATTACCGTTGTTATAATTATAATATGGAATGTGTTATTCAACTTCGTTTGTTCCCAAATAATTTCTTTTGTTTGCACATATGACAGAGGTTTTAGTTTGGTTACATTTTTGTTTACATAAATTGTTTGTGTATAATCTAACATAGTACTGGTTATTAAAATTTCATCCAATTGGATCGAACAATTTAGGGCTTTTATCATGTTATTACCTTCAATGATTATTTGTCTATTGATACAATTTTGATTTAGTACAGTTTTTGACAAGTTCCATGTTAACATAATACTTGGTACAACGTATTTAATTTCAAAATTTTTGTGTGTTTTTGAATATCTACATTCTGTTTCTTCTTGATTCAATATTCCTGTTCATGACTAAATCTTTTGAAGTAGTTTTAAATGCTTTATTATTTTGTAAATTTTATTTATTTATTTATTTTATTTTCGTCGGGGTATGGTATTATGTCAAAAAATTCTGTATTTAAAATTTCGCGTGGAATATAGTAGATGATCAAAATTTCGTTAGTAGTTGTTTTTAACCAAGTTGATGTTTTAATGTTTATTATTTTTTCAGCGTTTATATGTGATAATGAGTTATATCTTAATAATTTAGGGTTGAATATACACAGTCTAGTTAGTAGCATTCCTAATTCAATGTCTTCGATATATTCTGTGAATTCTTGTAAGTTAAAAATTAATAAATCAAGCTTTTTATCTTCCTCATTGGTCAGGCTCAAACTATTGATTACTTCTATTCCCCTATTGACTACCTTTATTACTTCATTTAATTCATTTACTTGAACGCTATTTTCCGCAAGGTTGTCTATTTTTGATTGTAATTCTTTTTTGTCTTCTTCATTCAACGTTCCGAAAAGGTATTTATAAAAGGTTATCATAAAATTTACAAGTCATCTTTTGTTTCGTTTAACAAGTCTTAATCCGTTAATTTCTCTATCCAGTTTTTCAATTAAATATTGTATTTTTGCTGACGTTTCAAATTCTTTCGTTTGCTTTATAATATTTTTATAAGTTTCTTCAGTTTTGGTTATATTGATACTTAAATAATGATATTCATAATTTAATGATAAATTTAGTGTTCCTGTTTTAAATATAAGATATCCATTCTTTGATTTTTTTGGGCTTATCTCCAAACTCTGACCTTTTATTGGCCATATAAAATATAAAAGTAAAAATGTTGTGATTAAAGTTATTATATTATGAGGGGGTTTCATCTCGATTCTTTGCATTAGTTGATTTGGAATTATCGTATTTGCTTTCATTAGTTATTTTTTCTTTTTATATTTATTTTTCTAATGTGTTATTTTTCTACCTCTATTAACTTCTTCATAATGTTTTTCATCTATTTTTGTTACTTTGCCTGTTTCTTTAAAAGGGTTTGTTGATTTTGATTTTACTAATGCAGATTTTCTGTATCTAGTATCTACTTCGAAATCTTTTCTATTATCATTTAATTTTTCAATTTTGCGTTTTTTGTTAAGTTGGGTATCATAGTCAGGGGTGCCTGCGTAAAGAAAAATATCTGTTGGTGTTCTACCTGTTGTATTATGTTTTATTTTGTGGTTGTATATATAAAGGAATTTTTCGAATCTAATTAGCTTATTTTCTTGATTTGTGTCAGTATTGATGATTCTTAATTTTTCATTTATTGTCTTTTGGAATCTTTCTATGCCTGAAATATCGTTCTTACTAGTTGTGATTGATATATTTACGTTTTCTGATTTTAACCAGATTTGTAGTGCGGTGCATAGGAATGCCGAGTCTTCATCTGCTTTTATTTCTGTTGGTTTTCCCATGTCATTGAATAGTTTTAAAAGAGCTCTTTTGGCTTCTAGCCAATCGGGACCGTATACTTCAATTAAAGTTGCATACTTGGAGTATAGGTCTATGCAAGATAAAAATTGTCTGTTGTATACCATGTAAAAAACAATTACATATTTTTCTATTGGGTTATGAGTTTCTGGAGTTACTTCGAAGGCTAACTTTGTGTTTCGATGTTCTGTTTTTGCAACATTGCAAACTTTACATTCATTTATTATATTTTTGATTAGTTTCTGGTAATCTGGATAATAATATTTTTCTTTAAATATTAATGTCATTTTTCTATCCCTGGATGCAATAATTTTACATGTGTGCCAACAATGTGTTCTTTTAATTCTGCGTATAATTGAAGGTCTATTAATTTCTTTGTTGATCTCATTACTTTTGTAATGTTATTGGGACTTATTATTCCTACGAAAGCGCTCTGGGATGTGAGGAAATCGGGTTCATTACTAAAATATATGACGCTTTCTTTTGAACATAAGTATTCTTTAATTAATTCTTTTGCAAAGTTATTTGTCATGTCGACATAGTTTATTAAAATTTTTGTTTTATGAAAATACTTTGTTACGCTTACCTTATTTGAGTTATTTTTTTCAAATTCCATTTGTCTTTTATAATAACTATGAATAGTACTATTCATAGGGAGTTTCTTCTAACAGATTTTTTCTATTTTAATTCTGGATAAGGCGTCTGCAACATTGTTTTCTTTGCCTGGTACATATTTGATATGATAATCGAATTCATTTAATTTTATTTTCCAACGTTGTAATTTCATATTTGGTTCTTTTATATTATTAAGCCAAACGAGTGGTTTGTGATCACTGAGGATCTCGAATTTTATACCATAGAGATAGGGTCGGAAGTATTTTGTTGTCCAAACGATGGCTAAAAGCTCCTTTTCAATTGCTGCATAATTAATTTCGTGTTCATTTAAAGTTCTACTGGTAAAACAAATTGGTTTTTGATTCTGAGACAGAACAGCTCCAAGAGCTATGTTACTGGCATCAGCAGTGAGACAAAATGGTTTTTCAAAATCGGGATAAGTTAATATTGGATCGGACGATATAAGTAGTTTTAGTTTTTCAAATGCAGAAATGTAATTTGGATCTTGAATGTTTATATTGGCACCTTTCTTTAATTTAGATGTCATTCGTTTTGCGACGTGTGTAAAATTATGGATAAATTTTCTATAATAACCACTAAGTCCTAAAAATGATTTTATTTGCTTGGGTGTTTTTGGTATTTGGAAAATTTTGTATTACTGAAATTTTGTTGGATTTGTTTTAATTCCTTCTGTCGTTATTATGTGTCCTAAGAATTCGGTTTCTTTTTTCATGAATTCGCATTTATTGTTGTAGTTGTAGTTTTCAGTTTGCCTCTCGCAGTTTTGTGAATATACTATAATATCATCCATGTATATTTAACAATCTTTATAACCAAAATCTTATAGCACGTTATTCATGAAACGTTGAAAAGTTGCTGGAGCGTTTTTCAGTTCAAAGGGCATTCGAGTTTATTCGTAATGACCCTTTTTTGTTGAAAAGGCTGTCTTTGGTATACTTTTTGGGTATATTTGTATTTGATGGAATCCCTTCGCCAAGTCGATGGTTGTAAAGTATTGAAATTTTCCAAGTTTATCTAGTATTTCGTCCATGACTGGAATAGGATATCTATCATCAATTGTTATTTCGTTCAGGTCTCTATAGTCTATGACTATACTAAACTTTTCTTTGCCTGATGCGTCACGCTTCTTTGGCACACTAATAATTGGTGCGCTATAAAGCGAGTTTGATTTGCGAATGATTCCTTGTTGAAACATTTCCTCTATTTATTTTTCGACTTCATCATCGAATATTTGCGCATATTTGTATGGGCGTTTTTGAATTGGATCTTCATGTTTAGTTTGGATGACATGCTTAATTGCACCGGTGAAAGTCAAATTTTCACTTTCTTAGTACTGAATGTCACTAAACTCGAAAAAAATTTTGGTTAAACTAGTTTTTTTCTTTATCGTTAAGATGTTCTAATCGAAATTGATGTTTCTTTTAATTTATTATTTATGGAGTAATTAAAGGCTGTGTCTTTTGTTTGTGGCGGATCAAGGCATTGAAATGCGGTCTAGTCCTGAACAGGATCTTCACGATCATATCTCATTGAAAATGGATGTTCATTCAGGATTACTGTTTTTTGTTTATAATTGATTCTTGTTTCACAAGATTCTAAATATTCTCTACCTAGTAGAATATCGTAATTATCAGAAAAGTTGTGTAAGTAAAATGTTCGATGAGTAGGGCAAAGTTTACTAGGGGCAAACGATATACAACTTTTTAGTTGCACAATGCCATTAATTGTTTGCACATTTTATTGGCAGGGTTTAATTGGAAAATCTAAAAAGTTTTGTTTTATTAGATTGATGGATGAGCCTGTGTCAATTACACAGGTAAATTGCTGCCCATTCATAACTATTCTAATGAAAGGGTTTGTTCTTTTTGGTCCAAGGCACCTTGATGAAAATTTTCGGAAATATCCTTCTTAGAGTGACCACTTGTAGATTTACGTTGTCTTTTTACAGGATTATAAGATGTTTGGTTTTGGCCTTGGCTTTGGTAATTCATTGGATTTTATGATCATTCATTTCGTAATGCTTGGTTATTTTCAATGTTATTACTTGGTTTTGGATTTTTTTGAAAAATTAGGTCCTTAATTAGCAGAAAAATTATGATTTGGGTAATAACTTTGATTCTTTCCTTTTCCACTGTTGTCAGTGTTTTGATTAGTGCGTTCGTTCGAAACATTTTCGTAAAAACCCTCACGTTGGGCTACTTGTTTTAATTTTGTATCCGGAAGTTTCTTATTGATTACATCCTTAACTGTGTGGTTCATTGCATTCGTGTACAATATTATGTTATGGTTTTGATTTTCTAACATTAGTTTATCTGAAATGACAAATGTCTTATATTCCAATTCTTCTAGAAACTTACGAATACTGCCGTTATAGTGTGTGTTGTACAAACGTCTCAACAGCTCTTCATAAGGGGTTTGCGTTTTAAATTCCTCGATGAGGGCATTCCTTAGCTCTGTCCATGTGGTGGCTGCTGATAGTTGTGCTGTTCTAGATGTCTACATTTCGATCGCTCCAAACAAAACGCTGTGTTGTCTCACGTCTTGTGTAGGGTAAAATTGCATGATGAAGTCCACTCTCCTTATAAAGGCGGTAAGCTCCTCCGTCGAAGATCGGTACTTGGCGAATTTGTCCCAAAGCTTGCTTGAGATGCATCTCAGATAGCTCCATGATGTTGTAATAAATTGGAAGACTTATTTTTTACAGGGATCAAATTGATATGTAAGCCCAGAAATAGTCCAAACGATCTATTTGTTATCAGAACACTGTTTGGTGGTTTGCAAGTATGAACGATATTTTTTACTTTCATCATTCAGGCTATTTAGTACAAGACCAGATTCGATAAAAAAAATCAAATGTCATTAGACACAAAATTGGTGATTATGTTCTATTGAAAAATGAAGAGCGACATCAGACCAAGTTGGATGCAATAATTTAGCGGACCACTTTTGGTTACTGAAGTTTAGAAGCCCACAGATACATTTTGAAGTCGTTGCATAGTAAGACAACGTATAAATATTGCCATGAGGATATGAAAAAGATGCCAGATTGTTATGTTCCAGAGGAATTGAAATACCCACCTGAGACATGTTAAGATTATTGTGAGATATCCGTGTGAGAGGATATGTTGTGTGATGAAATTGTTCTTTTATGATGTGGTTAATTACAATGAAGTTGCAATAAACTTGGGCATGGCAATATTTGGTGTTATCCATTTAAGTGAGACGATGGTATTATCCGTCCAAGTAAGACGATGGTGTTATCCGTCCAACTGAGACGATGGTGTTATCCGTCCAAGTGAGACGATAGTGTTATCCGTCTAAGTGAGACGATGGTGTTTTCTGTCCAAGTGAGACGATGGTGTTATCTGTCTAAGTGAGACGATGGTGTTATCCGTCCAAGTCAGACGATGATTGAAATCGTGAATTAAGTTTGAAATTTTAGTCAACAGAAATGAAATATTGATATATTGACAAAAGATTTTTAATTATTGTAATAATCATAGGTGGAATATTGAATTGAATTGATTTTGTTAAAAGAATCTTGAAGCCACCGAAAAGAAAAGTGAAGATAACCAAAAAGGGCTATTGTTGTTGTTGATATATCTGATTCGGAACACAGGCGTATGGATTGTATCAACAATCAGGGAAGTACATACACACATACATATATATATATATATATATATATATATAGACATACAAAGTAATTGCGATAAATAAAAGAGCATTACTTGAGACATACCTTTTGCTTTGTATGCATGTTGTATTATGTATTGTATTGTATTATATTATAACCCATATTAGTTGGTTAAATTTGGTTAAAAAAATGTAATTTGGAATGGTTAGACACTGACATTGCTTCGTATAATCCCAGCTTGCTTTGGCGCTTTTAGCTTGTATTCATTTTCGTTTGTTATATTCGCTCAATATCAGCTTAACACTACTAACGTAATAAGTTGAGATTTATTACGATCGCGCAACTTTGTTACAGTTGTTAAAGTTTTTCCTTAGTTTGTCGTTGCACATTAAATGAACTTGTTAGATTTCATTCACAAAACAGATTCCTCAACAAAATCTGAATATATTCGTGTACCACTTGCTTTAAAAAATGCACCTGCAACCTTTCAACGTTGAGTGAACAATGTTTTGAGACCATTACTATATAAACATTGCTTCGTATATCTTGACAATATAATTGTATTTTCAACATCACTAACAGAACATATGAACTCACTCCAATTAAACAAATGAGAGTTTCTAAGGCAAGAAACTACAATTTTAGGACATGTCCTTTTTAGGACATGAAATAAAACCAAATCCAAAAAAATTAAGGCAATTCAAAAATATCCAATTCCTGCAAACATCAAAGAAATAAAATGATTTCTTGGATAAATCGAAAGTTCACCCCTTATTTTGCAGACATTGCCATGCTAATGAGAACAGTACTTAGGAAAAATCAAAAATAGACAATAAAAAACCAGAATATATTGAAGCATTTGAAAAACTTAAGCAATTAATATCCGACGATCCAATTTAAAAAATATCAGAGATGAGCAGTAAATTAAATATTACTGCAGATGCGTGTAGCTCATGGAGTTATACTTTAGCCAAATGGACATCCACTTAGTTATATGAGCAGAACCCTCAATGACTACAAAACTAATTATAGTGCAATAGAAAAAAACTTTTAGCTATTGTATGGGAAACAAAAACATTTCAAAATTACCTGCGACAACATTATTTAAATTAATAATGACCATTATGCCGGTTGTAAAATATGAAAGGGCCAAATTCGAAATTATCTCGATGAAGAGTTTAGTTTTGTGGATATGACTTTGGCATAAAATACATAAAATTAAAAGAAAACCACATAGCTGACGCATTATCAAGATTAAGAATAAAATAAGCATACTTTAGAGAAGAAACACAACACAGCTGTTATTAATACAATAGTAATACAATCATTTCATAAAAGGCATTAAATTCATTTAAAAGACAAGTTATATTTTCCAGAGGCACTCCAAATATACAAAAAGAAAATTACTTAAAAAAATTAATAATTCACATTACATACTATAACGTGACAATAGAAAAAGCCGAACAATATTTGATTGACATAATTCAAAATGTACATAAAGAAATAATCAACGCTAACCATACCAAAATTCTTCGAAATCTCTCTTGTTTAAAAAATATAAATTCTTATGCCGAATTCAAAGAACCTTTTTTAAAAACTAATGAAAAGCTGTTACACCCCGGAATTTCAAAAAAAACTAATAAACTCTTAGGTGAAAAATATTTTTTCCCCTATAGTCAATTGTTAATTGAGAACATAACAAGTGAATGTCATATTTGTAACTGAGCAAAAACTAAACATCGAATTACTTAAACTTACATGCCAATCCCAAACCCGAACATAGCCGTGATAAATTCGTTATTGACATTTTTTCCTCAAAAATGACTGCTCTTGAAAAGATCAAAACTAAAGATTGGATAGAAAAATATATATATATATATATATATATATATATATATATATATATATATATATATATATAATATATAATATATATATATATATATATATATATATATATATATATATATATATATATATATATATATATATATATATATATATATATATATATATATATATATATATATATATATATATATATATATATATATATATATATAAACTGCTAACGTGGCACAAATCTCGATAGACAGAGCCTCCTCTCTTAAAGAGTGATGCTCTCTGTTTACATAAGAGCCAAAAAGCTCCAATAGTCTAAAGTCCAATCAATAAAAGCTCAAGAACGAGGTTTGCCAAGCGCTTGCAGAGCTTAGCATAAGTAGTATAGATTTCATCTTTGTACTCCGTAATAATCAAGTTAATATAAATAAATTTATATTTTTTTAATAAACCGAAACAAAAACTACGTTATTATATAAATATAAAATATATATATATATATATATATATATATATATATATATATATATATATATATATATATATATATATATATATATATATATATATATATATATATATATATATATATTAAGAGAGGAGGCTCTGTCTATCGAGATTTGTGCCACGTTAGCAGTTTCAACCCCAATGGTGGGAATGGCGATTCTGGCGTTTTGTTTATGATATTTGATATGCTCGTGAGAAGGCAGAATTGTCACCATTTGATTATTTTATGTTTATGTTTGTGAGAAGGAATTTGAATGTTAAGTGTGGGTGAGTAAAGCATGTGCCTACATATGTCACTTTCCCATCGTTAAGAAATAAGCCTGTCCTCAGGCGGCTATTTTAGGGTACAATATTGGTTCAATAGCAATTTCTTCAGGTTCATTTCGGGTTTCTGACGATTCTAGGTTTGTTTGTATATTTGGGGTTGATTCGTTTTTGATCTTAAAATATACTTTAATTTTTTGTGAAATATTTTTATACCTATAGATAATGTATAGTATTAGTGCGATTAAAATAATTATTACCGTTGTTATAATTATAATATGGAATGTGTTATTCAACTTCGTTTGTTCCCAAATAATTTCTTTTGTTTGAACATATGACAGAGGTTTTAGTTTGGTTACATTTTTGTTTACATAAATTGTTTGTGTATAATCTAACATAGTACTGGTTATTAAAATTTCATCCAATTGGATCGAACAATTTAGGGCTTTTATCATGTTATTACCTTCAATGATTATTTGTCTATTGATACAATTTTGATTTAGTACAGTTTTTGACAAGTTCCATGTTAACATAATACTTGGTACAACGTATTTAATTTCAAAATTTTTGTGTGTTTTTGAATATCTACATTCTGTTTCTTCTTGATTCAATATTCCTGTTCATGACTAAATCTTTTGAAGTAGTTTTAAATGCTTTATTATTTTGTAAAAAGTAAGTGTCGTGTATAGTTTCTGTCAAGATGTATTTATTTTCGTCGGGGTATGGTATTATGTCAAAAAATTCTGTATTTAAAATTTCGCGTGGAATATGGTAGATGATCAAAATTTCGTTAGTAGTTGTTTTTAACCAAGTTGATGTTTTAATGTTTATTATTTTTTCAGCGTTTATATGTGATAATGAGTTATATCTTAATAATTTAGGGTTGAATATACACAGTCTAGTTAGTAGCATTCCTAATTCAATGTCTTCGATATATTCTGTGAATTCTTGTAAGTTAAAAATTAATAAATCAAGCTTTTTATCTTCCTCATTGGTCAGGCTCAAACTATTGATTACTTCTATTCCCCTATTGACTACCTTTATTACTTCATTTAATTCATTTACTTGAACGCTATTTTCCGCAAGGTTGTCTATTTTTGATTGTAATTCTTTTTTGTCTTCTTCATTCAACGTTCCGAAAAGGTATTTATAAAAGGTTATCATAAAATTTACAAGTCATCTTTTGTTTCGTTTAACAAGTCTTAATCCGTTAATTTCTCTATCCAGTTTTTCAATTAAATATTGTATTTTTGCTGACGTTTCAAATTCTTTCGTTTGCTTTATAATATTTTTATAAGTTTCTTCAGTTTTGGTTATATTGATACTTAAATAATGATATTCATAATTTAATGATAAATTTAGTGTTCCTGTTTTAAATATAAGATATCCATTCTTTGATTTTTTTGGGCTTATCTCCAAACTCTGACCTTTTATTGGCCATATAAAATATAGAAGTAAAAATGTTGTTATTAAAGTTATTATATTATGAGGGGGTTTCATCTCGATTCTTTGCATTAGTTGATTTGGAATTATCGTATTTGCTTTCATTAGTTATTTTTTCTTTTTATATTTATTTTTCTAATGTGTTATTTTTCTACCTCTATTAACTTCTTCATAATGTTTTTCATCTATTTTTGTTACTTTGCCTGTTTCTTTAAAAGGGTTTGTTGATTTTGATTTTACTAATGCAGATTCTCTGTATCTAGTATCTACTTCGAAATCTTTTCTATTATCATTTAATTTTTCAATTTTGCGTTTTTTGTTAAGTTGGGTATCATAGTCAGGGGTGCCTGCGTAAAGAAAAATATCTGTTGGTGTTCTACCTGTTGTATTATGTTTTATTTTGTGGTTATATATATAAAGGAATTTTTCGAATCTAATTAGCTTATTTTCTTGATTTGTGTCAGTATTGATGATTCTTAATTTTTCATTTATTGTCTTTTGGAATCTTTCTATGCCTGAAATATCGTTCTTACTAGTTGTGATTGATATATTTACGTTTTCTGATTTTAACCAGATTTGTAGTGCGGTGCATAGGAATGCCGAGTCTTCATCTGCTTTTATTTCTGTTGGTTTTCCCATGACATTGAATAGTTTTAAAAGAGCTCTTTTGGCTTCTAGCCAATCGGGACCGTATACTTCAATTAAAGTTGCATACTTGGAGTATAGGTCTATGCAAGATAAAAATTGTCTGTTGTATACCATGTAAAAAACAATTACATATTTTTCTATTGGGTTATGAGTTTCTGGAGTTACTTCGAAGGCTAACTTTGTGTTTCGATGTTCTGTTTTTGCAACATTGCAAACTTTACATTCATTTATTATATTTTTGATTAGTTTCTGGTAATCTGGATAATAATATTTTTCTTTAAATATTAATGTCATTTTTCTATCCCTGGATGCAATAATTTTTCATGTGTGCCAACAATGTGTTCTTTTAATTCTGCGTATAATTGAAGGTCTATTAATTTCTTTGTTGATCTCATTACTTTTGTAATGTTATTGGGACTTATTATTCCTACGAAAGCGCTCTGGGATGTGAGAAAATCGGGTTCATTACTAAAATATATGACGCTTTCTTTTGAACATAAGTATTCTTTAATTAATTCTTTTGCAAAGTTATTTGTCATGTCGACATAGTTTATTAAAATTTTTGTTTTATGAAAATACTTTGTTACGCTTACCTTATTTGAGTTATTTTTTTCAAATTCCATTTGTCTTTTATAATGACTATGAATAGTACTATTCATAGGGAGTTTCTTCTAACAGATTTTTTCTATTTTAATTCTGGATAAGGCGTCTGCAACATTGTTTTCTTTGCCTGGTACATATTTGATATGATAATCGAATTCATTTAATTTTATTTTCCAACGTTTTAATTTCTTATTTGGTTCTTTTATATTATTAAGCCAAACGAGTGGTTTGTGATCACTGAGGATCTCGAATTTTATACCATAGAGATAGGGTCGGAAGTATTTTGTTGTCCAAACGATGGCTAAAAGCTCCTTTTCAATTGCTGCATAATTAATTTCGTGTTCATTTAAAGTTCTACTGGTAAAACAAATTGGTTTTTGATTCTGAGACAGAACAGCTCCAAGAGCTATGTTACTGGCATCAGCAGTGAGACAAAGTGGTTTTTCAAAATCGGGATAAGTTAATATTGGATCGGACGATATAAGTAGTTTTAGTTTTTCAAATGCAGAAATGTAATTTGGATCTTGAATGTTTATATTGGCACCTTTCTTTAATTTAGAAGTCATTCTTTTTGCGACGTGTGTAAAATTATGGATAAATTTTCTATAATAACCACTAAGTCCTAAAAATGATTTTATTTGCTTGGGTGTTTTTGGTATTTGGAAAATTTTGTATTATTGAAATTTTGTTGGATTTGTTTTAATTCCTTCTGTCGTTATTATGTGTCCTAAGAATTTGGTTTCTTTTTTCATGAATTCGCATTTATTGTTGTAGTTGTAGTTTTCAGTTTGCCTCTCGCAGTTTTGTGAATATACTATAATATCATCCATGTATATTTAACAATCTTTATAACCAAAATCTTATAGCACGTTATTCATGAAACGTTGAAAAGTTGCTGGAGCGTTTTTCAGTTCAAAGGGCATTCGAGTTTATTCGTAATGACCCTTTTTTGTTGAAAAGGCTGTCTTTGGTATACTTTTTGGGTATATTTGTATTTGATGGAATCCCTTCGCCAAGTCGATGGTTGTAAAGTATTGAAATTTTCCAAGTTTATCTAGTATTTCGTCCATGACTGGAATAGGATATCTATCATCAATTGTTATTTCGTTCAGGTCTCTATAGTCTATGACTATACTAAACTTTTCTTTGCCTGATGCGTCACGCTTCTTTGGCACACTAATAATTGGTGCGCTATAAAGCGAGTTTGATTTGCGAATGATTCCTTGTTGAAACATTTCCTCTATTTATTTTTCGACTTCATCATCGAATATTTGCGCATATTTGTATGGGCGTTTTTGAATTGGATCTTCATGTTTAGTTTGGATGACATGCTTAATTGCACCGGTGAAAGTCAAATTTTCACTTTCTTAGTACTGAATGTCACTAAACTCGAAAAAAATTTTGGTTAAACTAGTTTTTTTCTTTATCGTTAAGATGTTCTAATCGAAATTGATGTTTCTTTTAATTTATTATTTATGGAGTAATTAAAGGCTGTGTCTTTTGTTTGTGGCGGATCAAGGCATTGAAATGCGGTCTAGTCCTGAACAGGATCTTCACGATCATATCTCATTGAAAATGGATGTTCATTCAGGATTACTGTTTTTTGTTTATAATTGATTCTTGTTTCACAAGATTCTAAATATTCTCTACCTAGTAGAATATCGTAATTATCAGAAAAGTTGTGTAAGTAAAATGTTCGATGAGTAGGGCAAAGTTTACTAGGGGCAAACGATATACAACTTTTTAGTTGCACAATGCCATTAATTGTTTGCACATTTTATTGGCAGGGTTTAATTGGAAAATCTAAAAAGTTTTGTTTTATTAGATTGATGGATGAGCCTGTGTCAATTACACAGGTAAATTGCTGCCCATTCATAACTATTCTAATGAAAGGGTTTGTTCTTTTTGGTCCAAGGCACCTTGATGAAAATTTTCGGAAATATCCTTCTTAGAGTGACCACTTGTAGATTTACGTTGTCTTTTTACAGGATTATAAGATGTTTGGTTTTGGCCTTGGCTTTGGTAATTCATTGGATTTTATGATCATTCATTTCGTAATGCTTGGTTATTTTCAATGTTATTACTTGGTTTTGGATTTTTTTGAAAAATTAGGTCCTTAATTAGCAGAAAAATTATGATTTGGGTAATAACTTTGATTCTTTCCTTTTCCACTGTTGTCAGTGTTTTGATTAGTGCGTTCGTTCGAAACATTTTCGTAAAAACCCTCACGTTGGGCTACTTGTTTTAATTTTGTATCCGGAAGTTTCTTATTGATTACATCCTTAACTGTGTGGTTCATTGCATTCGTGTACAATATTATGTTATGGTTTTGATTTTCTAACATTAGTTTATCTGAAATGACAAATGTCTTATATTCCAATTCTTCTAGAAACTTACGAATACTGCCGTTATAGTGTGTGTTGTACAAACGTCTCAACAGCTCTTCATAAGGGGTTTGCGTTTTAAATTCCTCGATGAGGGCATTCCTTAGCTCTGTCCATGTGGTGGCTGCTGATAGTTGTGCTGTTCTAGATGTCTACATTTCGATCGCTCCAAACAAAACGCTGTGTTGTCTCACGTCTTGTGTAGGGTAAAATTGCATGATGAAGTCCACTCTCCTTATAAAGGCGGTAAGCTCCTCCGTCGAAGATCGGTACTTGGCGAATTTGTCCCAAAGCTTGCTTGAGATGCATCTCAGATAGCTCCATGATGTTGTAATAAATTGGAAGACTTATTTTTTACAGGGATCAAATTGATATGTAAGCCCAGAAATAGTCCAAACGATCTATTTGTTATCAGAACACTGTTTGGTGGTTTGCAAGTATGAACGATATTTTTTACTTTCATCATTCAGGCTATTTAGTACAAGACCAGATTCGATAAAAAAAATCAAATGTCATTAGACACAAAATTGGTGATTATGTTCTATTGAAAAATGAAGAGCGACATCAGACCAAGTTGGATGCAATAATTTAGCGGACCACTTTTGGTTACTGAAGTTTAGAAGCCCACAGATACATTTTGAAGTCGTTGCATAGTAAGACAACGTATAAATATTGCCATGAGGATATGAAAAAGATGCCAGATTGTTATGTTCCAGAGGAATTGAAATACTCACCTGAGACATGTTAAGATTATTGTGAGATATCCGTGTGAGAGGATATGTTGTGTGATGAAATTGTTCTTTTATGATGTGGTTAATTACAATGAAGTTGCAATAAACTTGGGCATGGCAATATTTGGTGTTATCCATTTAAGTGAGACGATGGTATTATCCGTCCAAGTAAGACGATGGTGTTATCCGTCCAACTGAGACGATGGTGTTATCCGTCCAAGTGAGACGATAGTGTTATCCGTCTAAGTGAGACGATGGTGTTTTCTGTCCAAGTGAGACGATGGTGTTATCTGTCTAAGTGAGACGATGGTGTTATCCGTCCAAGTCAGACGATGATTGAAATCGTGAATTAAGTTTGAAATTTTAGTCAACAGAAGTGAAAAATTGATATATTGACAAAAGATTTTTAATTATTGTAATAATCATAGGTGGAATATTGAATTGAATTGATTTTGTTAAAAGAATCTTGAAGCCACCGAAAAGAAAAGTGAAGATAACCAAAAAGGGCTATTGTTGTTGTTGATATATCTGATTCGGAACACAGGCGTATGGATTGTATCAACAATCAGGGAAGTACATACACACATACATATATATATATATATATATATATATAGACATACAAAGTAATTGCGATAAATAAAAGAGCATTACTTGAGACATACCTTTTGCTTTGTATGCATGTTGTATTATGTATTGTATTGTATTATATTATAACCCATATTAGTTGGTTAAATTTGGTTAAAAAAATGTAATTTGGAATGGTTAGACACTGACATTGCTTCGTATAATCCCAGCTTGCTTTGGCGCTTTTAGCTTGTATTCATTTTCGTTTGTTATATTCGCTCAATATCAGCTTAACACTACTAACGTAATAAGTTGAGATTTATTACGATCGCGCAACTTTGTTACAGTTGTTAAAGTTTTTCCTTAGTTTGTCGTTGCACATTAAATGAACTTGTTAGATTTCATTCACAAAACAGATTTCTCAACAAAATCTGAATATATTCGTGTACCACTTGCTTTAAAAAATGCACCTGCAACCTTTCAACGTTGAGTGAACAATGTTTTGAGACCATTACTATATAAACATTGCTTCGTATATCTTGACAATATAATTGTATTTTCAACATCACTAACAGAACATATGAACTCAATCCAATTAAACAAATGAGAGTTTCTAAGGCAAGAAACTACAATTTTAGGACATGTCCTTTTTAGGACATGAAATAAAACCAAATCCAAAAAAATTAAGGCATTTCAAAAATATCCAATTCCTGCAAACATCAAAGAAATAAAATGATTTCTTGGATAAATTGAAAGTTCACCCCTTATTTTGCAGACATTGCCATGCTAATGAGAACAGTACTTAGGAAAAATCAAAAATAGACAATAAAAAACCAGAATATATTGAAGCATTTGAAAAACTTAAGCAATTAATATCCGACGATCCAATTTAAAAAATATCAGAGATGAGCAGTAAATTAAATATTACTGCAGATGCGTGTAGCTCATGGAGTTATACTTTAGCCAAATGGACACCCACTTAGTTATATGAGCAGAACCCTCAATGACTACAAAACTAATTATAGTGCAATAGAAAAAAACTTTTAGCTATTGTATGGGAAACAAAAACATTTCAAAATTACCTGCGACAACATTATTTAAATTAATAATGACCATTATGCCGGTTGTAAAATATGAAAGGGCCAAATTCGAAATTATCTCGATGAAGAGTTTAGTTTTGTGGATATGACTTTGGCATAAAATACATAAAATTAAAAGAAAACCACATAGCTGACGCATTATCAAGATTAAGAATAAAATAAGCATACTTTAGAAAAAAAAAACACAACACAGCTGTTATTAATACAATAGTAATACAATCATTTCATAAAAGGCATTAAATTCATTTAAAAGACAAGTTATATTTTCCAGAGGCACTCCAAATATACAAAAAGAAAATTACTTAAAAAAATTAATAATTCACATTACATACTATAACGTGACAATAGAAAAAGCCGAACAATATTTGATTGACATAATTCAAAATGTACATAAAGAAATAATCAACGCTAACCATACCAAAATTCTTCGAAATCTCTCTCGTTTAAAAAATATAAATTCTTAAGCCGAATTCAAAGAACCTTTTTTAAAAGCTAATGAAAAACTGCTACACCCCGGAATTTCAAAAAACTAATAAACTCTTTGGTGAAAAATATTTTTTCCCCAATAGTCATATATATATATATATATATATATATATATATATATATATATATATATATATATATATATATATATATATATATATATATATATATATATATATATATATATATATATATATATATATATATATATATATATATATATATATATATATATATATATATATATTTAGGACATGTCCTTTTTAGGACATGAAATAAAACCAAATCCAAAAAAATGAAGGCAATTCAAAAATATCCAATTCCTGCAAACATCAAAGAAATAAAATGATTTCTTGGATAAATCGAAAGTTCACCCCTTATTTTGCAGACATTGCCATGCTAATGAGAACAGTACTTAGGAAAAATCAAAAATAGACAATAAAAAACCAGAATATATTGAAGCATTTGAAGAACTTAAGCAATTAATATCCGACGATCCAATTTAAAAAATATCAGAGATGAGCAGTAAATTAAATATTACTGCAGATGCGTGTAGCTCATGGAGTTATACTTTAGCCAAATGGACACCCACTTAGTTATATGAGCAGAACCCTCAATGACTACAAAACTAATTATAGTGCAATAGAAAAAAACTTTTAGCTATTGTATGGGAAACAAAAACATTTCAAAATTACCTGCGACAACATTATTTAAATTAATAATGACCATTATGCCGGTTGTAAAATATGAAAGGGCCAAATTCGAAATTATCTCGATGAAGAGTTTAGTTTTGTGGATATGACTTTGGCATAAAATACATAAAATTAAAAGAAAACCACATAGCTGACGCATTATCAAGATTAAGAATAAAATAAGCATACTTTAGAAAAAAAAACACAACACAGCTGTTATTAATACAATAGTAATACAATCATTTCATAAAAGGCATTAAATTCATTTAAAAGACAAGTTATATTTTCCAGAGGCACTCCAAATATACAAAAAGAAAATTACTTAAAAAAATTAATAATTCACATTACATACTATAACGTGACAATAGAAAAAGCCGAACAATATTTGATTGACATAATTCAAAATGTACATAAAGAAATAATCAACGCTAACCATACCAAAATTCTTCGAAATCTCTCTCGTTTAAAAAATATAAATTCTTAAGCCGAATTCAAAGAACCTTTTTTAAAAGCTAATGAAAAACTGCTACACCCCGGAATTTCAAAAAACTAATAAACTCTTTGGTGAAAAATATTTTTTCCCCAATAGTCATATATATATATATATATATATATATATATATATATATATATATATATATATATATATATATATATATATATATATATATATATATATATATATATATATATATATATATATATATATATATATATATATATATATATATATATATATATATATATATATATATATATATATATATATATATATATATATATATATATATATATATATATATATATATATCAGAACGAATTTGATTCTTTACGATGTTCTTTATTCAATATCCAATTTTCAACTGAACTAAACTTAGACCAATTGGTCTTATTGGATGTCATGATTATTTGACATGTGAACTTATTCTAACTTAACTCCTCCCCCCTTTGATTTCGGCTTGTCCTCAAGCGACTTTGACGAGAAGGGTATGTTGTTCATTTGTAAGTTAGATGGTTTGGAATTTGGACTTCATCTCTCACGTGGTTCATGTCCATCACTATCTGCCTTTTTCTGCCTTTTACTGCATGTAATATGCAGGTTATCAGGACGGCTAGTAGAAATAGAAGAACGATAACAACTCTATTCATTGTGGAAAGTACTTCAAGTTTTTGCAGTTTCTTTGTGTTGTTAATATCTACATATTTTTTTCCAAGGCTTCTAATGAAAGAATTCGAATTTGTTCTTTTTCTTTTGGAGTCATCTGTATAATGGGTTGTGCTGGTTTCATAATCGTAACCTCTATGTTGCTGTACTCTTGATTATTGATGTAGAGAGTTTCCTTTCAAAAGTTTATTAAATATGTGCCAATCATGCGTCTGTCTTCGTTTTCCCAGCTCAATGTGCCATTGAAGTTGTTGACCAGTATCAATCCCTCGTCGATCTCTTCTACTTTCGGGATGTGGTTCGCATTGCTAAAGTCACACAGCGCATGATCTCCTCTAACTAACTTAGCTATACAACTATCGTTTAGTTTTACAATCTTGGTCTTATCGCAAATTTTAATGCCGTTGAAACTTTTACATTCGTTCTCTAGGCCATATACTTCCTTATTACAATCAAAAATTACCTTAAATTCTAGTTGTATTATTTTGTTATCTACGGGATTTGCAATGGAATTTTTACATTCTGTTTTATTTAAATTTGGAATCTTTATTACATATAACAATGTTGTTCCATTGTGCAAAATGGAAACATCTGCAAATTCTAACAATTCTTCAAGATTAAATAATGACATATAGCTCTTTTTGAAATTATTTTCGATTATATTTATTATATATAACCCAGCAGAAAAGTGTTTATTATATATTATTTTAGCCCATTGTATGGCATATTTTATGTTTACTGTTTCTTCTTTCATTAACCGGATTTGATTTTGAAAGCTGACGGTTAATTCATTGGCAATGGAAAAGTCAGTCTTTATACTATTGTTTAAATCATTCGATATCTTTGTCAGTTTGTTAATTTTGTCTTCGAGTTGTCGGTTTACTATTACTTGTTCGTTATTGTTCTCTATAAGTCTATTCATAATGGTACTGAAAATGTTCATAGATTAGGTTATTTCATGTCGAAGGGTATGATAAAGACTCTTAGTTCTAAGGTCTTGTTCGGTATATTTTAATATGTCATCTAACGCATTTTTTATTTGGTCCAACTCTATAACTTATACTATTCGCGTTGCGGTTGTCTGTATTTTACCTACTCCTTGGAGAATGCTAATAGTTTGTGCGTTTGTATAGCTTGAAATCTCCAGATGTCCATTAGTCAGTATGGTTGTCGTCATGAGCAATCTGTGAAATAAGTGCATTTTTGATATTACTTTTGTGAACAGTTTTGTTAGTCATTGTTTGTACTTTTGTGTTTCTATCTTCCTTAACGATTTCTTTTCTATAACGTGGGGATAGTTTTGTACCCCGTCGTCTGTTAATTTGTACATCAATTTTTAGCCCTGGTGTGTAAGTTCGAATTTTTTTTTGTTTTTTGTTATGGTACTGTGGGTCCGTTAGCTGTTTAAGTTATAGTCTGTCAATATTGTCTTGTTTAGCGTTTTCGTACTGTTCGGAGTCTGGGGTCACGTTTCTGCCAAAAAATATATCAAGTGGTCGCTTATTTGTCGTTGAGTGTATAGTGTAGTTATAATCGTATATTGATTTTTGAATTAGTTGTTCAAATGACCTGTGTTCTTTCTTTCTTTCATTGCATCTTAAGATGTCTGATAATGTAAAGTGGAATCTTTCTACCTGACCGTTTACAGAGCTTTTATAAGTTGGTGTTTTAGAAATTTCGATACCTAGTTGGTCTTTCATCATGAATGCTATCGAGGCTGAATTTAGGGCTTTTTCATTATAAATTACTACGACTTTTGGTACACCATAGTAAAAAAGAATTTCATGAAGTAGATGTTTTATATCTTCTATTGCTCTGGACTTTATTGTACGTCCTGTGCTAACTTTGAAAAATTGTCTATTGCCGTTAATATTAGATTTTTACCTATTATATAGACATGAATATGTACAGTGTTTCCTGGATATTCTGGAATTCTGGTTTCTGTTATTTTAGGCTTTGTGGGGTGCCTATCATATTTTTCTTCTTTATATCATTTTCATTGATTAACTATCTCTGATATTCTACTCTTCATTCTAGTAATATTTCTCTGCAATTTGTTTTTTGTTTTCTATTGAGTAACGATATGCTCTATTATGGATATTCAAAATTATTTCTTCCTGCTCTGCCTCTTTTGCAATGTCTGTTACTTGCGATTGTGAGAATCTAACTTTATAATTTCGGAAATGGTTTGGATAGAATTGCTGTATTATACTCATGTTTTATTCTGAGGTAATTATTCCGTTAGGGACTGAAGGGTTTAAATGCTTTTTGAGGATGTTTATAAGATCAATTTCTGTGAAATATTTTCTAGTTATATTATGTCTATGATAAGTAGCTGTCTTTATCGGCATTTTTATGAAGATTTGGTTTTTAAAGACAATGATTGGAGCTTCAGTACTTGGAATTAGATTGTGACTTGAGCTCTCTGCACTGTGTTGAGTAGAGGCTACTGAACTGATATTGTTTAAATTGGGAATTTTTGACTGTGCATCAGCTACAACGTTATCTCGCCCTGGTTTATAGAGAAGTTCATAGTCGAATTCTTCAAGGTATGCTTTCCATCTCTTTACTCTGGCATTACCGTTCCAACTACTAAGTGAATGAGTTAAGGGTTGGTGATCTGTGTAAATTTTTACTTTTGCTTTACCGTAGGGTTAATTTTTGAGAGCTATAAAGGCCCAAATTATTACAAGCACTTCTTTTTCGTTGGTCGCGTAGTTTTCTTCGGCTTTTGAAAGAGTTCTCGTAAGAAATGAGATTGGTTTTTTTTTTGTGAAAGGACGGCTCCTATAGCAAAGTTAGAAGCGTCCGTTGTAAGATGGAATTCTTTATTGAAGTCTGGATTGTCTATTGTAAGATAAGTTCATTTGATACTGGGGAATTTTTTTTTTTTTTGAATGCTTCTATTGCTTCTTGGTCCATTATTTTGAATTGTTTTGCGGACTGGTCCTTGGACACACGTCCATCTTCCTCTCTTAAAAGGGAGCAAAGTGACTTTGCTATTTTAGCGTAGTCTTTAATAAACCTCCTATAGTAACTTGCAAGACCAAGAAATGACCTTAAGTTCTTGAGTGTTTTAGGCTGGGGATAATTAGAAATTGTGAAGATTTTGTTTGGATTGGTTTCGACGCCTTTGTCAGAGAAAACGAATCCAAGGAATTATTTTTTAAAAACTCGCATTTGTCCAATTGACATTTCATGTTGGCCTCTTGCAAAGTTTTGAAGATTATTTCTAAATTTTTAGAAATCTACTTTTAAGGTCTAGAACTGAAAATATTTTATTGCTTCCTAGCTGGGCGAAAACTTCATTTATTTCTGGAATGGGTTAGAATGGTTAGAAGCATCTAATTTTTTGGTACAATCCACACTGGTGAATTGTATGGTGATCGGGATGGTTGGATTATTCCGTCATCCAAAAGTTCTCTAATTTGTCTATGGACTTCGTCCTTCAAAGACATCGGAGATTGGTAAAACTTTGAATATACCGGAAAGTCGGTATAGGCTCGGATCTCTACCCTTGCGTTAGTTGTGTAGGTGAGTTTTTCGTCTCGACTGACAAATAGTTTCGGATACGATCGGATTATGCTATCTAATTTTTCTTTCTGTGTATTAGTTCTTGGTATTACTGTGTTCTTGGTATTACTGTGTTTACGGATTCTAATTTTCGATCTTTAATGGGTATGTATATATGATGGGTATTTATTACCAGTAAGTTTTTCTTACTTTTATTGTCTGCATCTAATTCTTTTAAAGTATAATTTCCTAAGATAGCATCAAATGACTTAAGTGTGGGTAATAGGAAGAATTTTACCTGAACATCTGGTATATTAAAGATGTTGGCTAATTTGTGGTGGGTTACTTTGACGTTTCCGCCTACAGAGACTGCTTCGAAGGGTGTGTTATTGGGAATAGGGTTGGAAACATGTTTTGGCTGAATGTAGTTACGGTTTGAGCCTGTGTCTATTAGTATTTTCAATATTGTACCGCTCTTCGTCCTGCATTCTATGTACGACAGTGAAGAGCTCTTTATTCAAAAAAAATTTTATATCGGAAAATTCTTGTGGGCAGTAATCATCGATATCGGACTGTTCTATCTCTTCTGTGTATTCTCCTAAAGATAGTTCATGGTCTGTCAATTGTTCGTGCTGTGTCATCGTTTGTTCGTATTCTTCCATTGTCAAGTACTGGTCAGTGTCTGGTTCTTGTTGTGGTTCTGTTTGTGTTATAACTTGTCTGTCTTTTGTCAGGGGCGTTCATTATCGGTGGAGGTCTTTTACTTGCCTCAAACCTAGATCTATTTATATAATTCACCGTTTTGCTGCGCATACTTATATATACATCCATTGACTCTGGCCGTGGCTGAGGTTTTAGTGCTATCGGCCGAGGAGGTGGCTGTGATTGGAATGGTTGTTGTCTATAGAATTGTTATCCGTTATTAGTGGCGTTTGGCCAAGTCATTTGATCTGTAGGTTGGGGTCTGAAGTTAGTCGTTAGTGGTACAAAGTTTTGCGAAGGACGGGGGGTATGATAATATTGAATATTTCGAGATGGCAATACAGGGGGCTGCGGATTTCGGTTTTGAGTTCTTGGGTTCGGTTGTTGGTGGTTTCTATTAAAAGCAACGCTACTACGGTATGTTTGGTTTTCAAGCTTCAGACAATAGTGGAGAAGAGGGAAGATCTGTCGGTTGCTTTATTCCGAGCAATCTCCTCTTAAACCTATTAAAAATGTATCCAGTGCTTTGTCACGGTACATTTTGGTCATGACTACTTCTGCCTCTCTACTAAGTTCCATGCAACCTATTTTATTTAGAATCAAAGTCAAATGGTTATAGACGACGTGGTAGAAATCTTCTACTTTCTGGTTATTGCCTTATACCAACATTGTCATTTGGTATTCTAAGGTTCCTACGTCTCTCTTATCTGCGTAATGCAGTGTGAGACATTTGGAAATAGCATTCCAATTTAGATGAAAATTATATGATTCTAAGGCAGTATCAGCATTGCCGATATTTTATTGCGTACGGTATGGAGCATGCCAAAATATTTTGGTGAACCAATTTCAGGAGCGTAGGAAGAGAGTATACGATCTACACTATTCTTCCATGAGCTAAATTCAGCTGGGTTACCAGAAAATTCTCGCAAACCTTTAACAATGTCCGGTACTCTGTCCAAATCGTTCAGATTATGATTATCAATTATTCTTTGTTCAGATAAATCATTAAACTCTCTAGATGGGTTGATTACCTGGTTTGCTAATGTTAGAAGCTGTTGGGCCAAGATTTGGTTAATGGTGGCTGCCAACGCCTGTTCTGCATAATTTGCCATGGTTCTATTCTGAAAGTGTTCGTTCTTCCTATTAATATGTTTTGTTATACTCTATCTGTATTCTGTCCGCTTACTTGAGGTTTTTCTTCTGTTATTATTGGTCCAGTCAAATTGTTTTCGTTAGCCATAGAAGTTTAAATGTTAAGAGTCGAAAGTCGCAATCAAATTCGGGAAATAAGGTGTGTAAAATTTGTAAAGTAAAGCAAATCAAATGTACGTAAAGGAAAAAGCGAGAAAAAAATTTATTAAATTTAATATTAGTATATCTCTTAATTTGTAACAAAAGGTTTTTTTCCTTTTTCCTTTTTATTGAAAACCATTGGCTGGTTGTATCCTTATACTTTGGAGGGTCCCTTAGGAATCGCAAAGTTGGATTGTATTATACTAAGTTTGTAGTTTTATTATTTTGTTATAGTTTTACGTTTTTCTTATTTCTTAATCTCTATTCACTTGTGTGAATTTTATTTGATTTTTATCTCTTCAGTTTCACTTCTATGTTCGAAAGATTTTAGATGTTTGTTTTTCTTTTTCTTAACTTCTATTTTCTGTTGTTTCCTTTTAATTTGTTTATCGCTTATTCACTGACTTACATTAGTAATGATGTGGCGATCTCCATCGCTGATCCGGATTTTGTCCTTTTTGGGTGACCTACTGGGGATCCTGCGACCAGTCCTTCTTGGAGTATCCAGCGGGCGGGCCTGACAGGATTATCGTCCTTCGATAAGCAATGAAACAATTTAGTTAAGTTTCTTATTGCCTTCGCACTAATCGAGTCTATGCGTCAAAATTAATCAACGCGAGTTGCATTAGTTTTCGATTCGCGTTTGACCGAATCATTTATAACTGCTTAATGTCACTGCAGTATCGCACACCTGTCCCTGCTCGGGCGCCAGTTTATTTTCCACTTGTTGAATTTAGGAAAAAATAATAAATCAGATCGAATTTAATTCTTTACGATGTTCTTTATTCCATATCCAATTTGCAACTGATCTAAACTTAGACCAATTCTACCCTGGCTAGCAGGGTCGGCAGCGTCGTGGTCTCTTCCTGTTGGGCAATCGTTCCATGCGCCTACATTGTTTCTTCTAAGAATCTGGTTGACACATACAGAAGTCAATGAAGACGCTAGGTCAGCACTTTGATACAATTCCTATGAGTTGCGTGATCTTGCTCAATGGTCTTATTGGATGTCATGATTATTTAGCGTGTGAACTTATTCTAACTTAACTTATACAATCATTATTGCTTAGATTAACAGTTTTACTCTTATTACATATTGTTATATTAATGAAATTTTTACAATTATAAGGTATTTCAAAAAATTGTACTTTGTTAACAAAAAATTGTTTAAATGTATTATTTTATTATTTTTCTTAACTGGTTTAATTAAAATATTTTCAAAATTTGTATTTTCCAAAACGGGTATTTTTACACGGTAAATGAGCACGGCTTTATTTTGTAAAATAGAGACATTGGAAAACTCAAGCATTTGTTCAACGGAAAGTGAGGTTGATTCATGCATTTTGAACATACTAGTAATTATTGCCAAATCTTCACCACTCAATATTACTGAATTTATTATCTTAAGTCTAGTTCAGTGAATAGCATGTCTGATGTTAACGACTTCTTCTTTTATTACTCTTACCTGGTTGTCAAAGGTAATGGCCATTTCGTTACTGAGTAAACTATCCTTTATCCGATTTAACTTTGAATTTGTTAAATCTTTAGATAATTTAGTTAATTTATTTATTCTTTTTTTAAGTTTCCTGTTTATTATTGTCTGCTGATTGTTGTTTGCTACTAATCCATCAATGTTTTTTTCTAACATTATTAAATCATCGTGGTCAGGACTGAAATATACTTCCAAGCTCATCCTAAAAAATTTAAAGACCTTACATGTCTGTGATCGAAAGAGGAGGTGAAGGTGGTAAAAGTTTGTGTTAACTCATGATGTAGAGTGGGATATAAGTGGTTAGTTTTCAGTTAATTTTCAGTAAAGTATGCTAGCTAATCAATGGCTTTCCCTATTTGGTTTAAGTCAATTACATGTGCGATGGTTGCAGTGGCGGTTAGAAGTTTTCCCATTCCATTGTTGATAGTTTTATTTATTTTTTTTTTTTTTTGTATTTAAGAGCTAATTTATTAAAAGTGAAATTATAGGCTAGCTTAATACGTGACTATGGCAGCAGAGGCCTTCAGCCCTAGAGTTGTATGTGTTTATGTATAAGTTCTCAAAATAGTACTGTGTGTTGTATTTACGTATTTACATTAATGTACATGGGGTAATGGGAGTGGTTTTTTTAATTTAAGTTAATTTGTATGTTCTTAGATGTAGTTATATAAATTTGTTGTTTTTAAGTATTTTAGAATGTTTTATGTGTTTAAGGATGTGGGGTGTGCAAAGCATTGGAGAGGGTTGGTGTTTTTAAATAATGTTTGTCTTTGAAGTTTTGGGGTATTGCAGTTGGTGAGGATGTGTTCGATTAATATGGTGTCGTTGCAAAAGGGGCATATACCGGGAGACTGATCGATGTAATGTATGTGGGTTATTTTGGAGTGTCCGAGTCTAAGTCTGGTCATTATTATTTGGTCTCTTCTCGAGGTGGATAATGAATTTCTTTTAAAAAATTTGGTAGTTAAGTTTATGTGGGTTGTTTGCTTCATACCTGGTTGATGTTTCGGTTATGTTGGATTGTAGTTTTGTGAGGTGCATGTTTTTTAAGTATTTTTGTATGTCTTGTAAGTTTGGGTTTTCCTTTGTTATTAGAGGCTGTTTCGCTGCATTTTTAGCAGAGCTATCTGCTAGTTCGTTCCCTGCTATTCCTACATGACCGGGCACCCAGAGTAGTTTGAATTTGGGGAAGATTTTATTCATAATATTGCGAACGTATGAGGGGTAATGTTCATTGTTGTTTGTGAATTTACCTCTTTTATTTTTTAGGGTTTCTAGAGCTTCTACTATTGCAATGACTTCTGCGGAAAATACGGAGGAGTAGTGGGGTAGGAGATATGATTTGATGGTATCGGCTTCATGGTGATGGCAAAGGTAGTGATAGTGTTGTTTTGGGATCCATCCACGGAGTAGTAGCCAGAGTAAGTATTTTTGTTGGCTGAAAGGGTAGATTGTGGTTTCTGCTATATTTTATTATTAGGTCTATTGTTGAATTGTATTGCAGTTTTTATGTTTTTAGTATTTTGTATAGTGGGAAATTTTTTGCTGTGATCAGGGTTTTTACGAGGGTGGCTGTTAGTAGTTCGCGTCTGTCTTTTAATGGGGAGACTCTTGCTTCGTATAGAATGTTTTGGGAGGGTGTGGTTTTGAATGCCCCGAGAGCGATTCTGAGGCCTGTGTTAATTTTGGATTTTATTGTTCGCAAAGTTGTTTTTGGGCAGTGTCCATAGATGGGATGATCGTAGTCTGCCTTGGAGTTGAGTAGTTTAGTGACGTTTATAAAGGTGGATGTGTTACAGTTGAATTTTGGACTTGCGAGACATTTTAATATATTAATTGCTTGATACAGGGTGTGCGTGAGTTCTTCCGTGTGTTTATTCCATCTGTGTTTGTTGTTAAAGTGAAGTCCTAGTATTTTTAGTGATGCGACATTCTGGATTTATATGCTTCCTGTTGGTAATGTTCATTTGCAGTTGTGCTTTCTGCAGACGTGCATGTGTTTGCATTTGGTGGTGGATAGCTTGGCGCCTAAATATTCGGCCCAGTTAAGTATGGTTCTGAGGATTTGATTCAGGTTTATATTCATGTTTTTCCTATTTTTTAGTTTAAGTATTATGTTGCTGATATTTGGGTGTAGGGTGAGCTTTTCAGCTAGTTTGTTGTACGCTATTACAAATAGGACTGTAATTTTTCTGTTCGTCATGAAGTTTTTTATGTAGTTTAATACTTTAGGTCCCGTTTTCCATTCCGTGAGTTGGTACTGAGTGTAGTCTGATTCTGTCAAAAGCTTTTGCAAAGTCTAGTGATATAAAAGACGTATGGTTTCTTCTGGAGATGGATCTTGTTAGTACATTCTGTCAAAAGCTATTGCAAAGTCTAGTGATATTATAGACGTATGGTTTCTTCTGGAGATGGATCTTGTTAGTAGATGGTCTATCAACAGTAGACTGTCTTTAGCAGATTTCCTCTTCTTGAAACCTATTTGGCTGTTATGGATTAATTTGTCGTTAGAAACAAACTACCGCAGTCGCTTTGCTATTATTTTGTCTATGACTTTTGATAGACACGTTTAATGCGGTTTTGTCTGTGTTGGATTTTGAGATTGGGACTATTATACTATTCTTGTAAACTTGGGGGATGTAATTGTTTAGTATAGAGTTTTGGAGGTTGGTTATTCGACATTTTATTTTCATGTCCAAATTTTCGATCATGACGTAGTTTACTCTGACGAGTCCGGGTGTATTTCCTTTTAATGTGTTTAGAGCTGTCGTAAATTCGACTAGTGTTATTTCTTTTTCTATTTCTGTAGCTCTCTTTCTGGGGACATATGGTAGTTGAGTAGGTTGTTCAGTGATGCTTGTTTTGTGTTTCTAAAGGTCGTGGAGAAATTGTGGTCAGATGATGTGTCTGAGAAGTTTTTGCAGAAGAGTTCTGCTATTTCTGCTTTGTTAGTGGTATTTTGATTTGTTACTGGGTTTAGGATGCAATGAATGTGTTTTTGGGGACTTAGGCCGTTGCTCCAAATTGTTTTTGAAGGTATGTCGTTGTGAATTTTTGGATACTATGTTTTTTTCTTCTTTTAAGGTTCTCCTAAATTTGGCATTTGTTCGTTTAAATTGTATGATATTCTGGGTACAGATGTTTCTTTTTAGCGTGTGCCATTTCTTAACTTTTTGTATTGTGGCTGTTTCTTTGTTTATGTTTGAGTTGTGAGTTTTGAAAATCGTTCCTAATTGGCTTTGCCGTTGTTGGAGTTGAAGAGGTTGATTATGATAGGAAAGTGGTCGCTACCAAAGATCATTTTCTGTGTACCATGTGCTTTCGAGTTGTAAAATTCGGCTGCTGAAGGTTATGTCGATGTTTGTTAGTTAATTGTGGGTGCTAAGGTGTGTTGGTGAAGCGTCATTTAGTAGGATGTAGTTTGATTATTTTGTTTATTTTTTAAGTATTTTTATTCTAAGACTATTGGTGTTTTATGCCAACCGTTAATGTCGCCACTGACTAGCACGGGTATGTTTGAGGTTTCTAGTACATTTTGGAGATTGTTCATAGAAAATCCCTTGTTTGGTGCATTGTAGGCTGAAATTAGTCTAAATTTGAGTCACCGCTCAAAGTAATTTCTCGAGTTTGTAGGGAATTGTGTATCAGGAGAGCTACACCCCCATGGGAAGGTGAACTGTTTTTTGTTATTAGGGTGTAGTTGATTGGTAAAGGTATGCAGTTGGTGTGTATAGAGATAAAATAAGGGGCATGTGTTTTTTAATTATTATTTGTGGTTCGCTGTAATTATTTTTGTAACCGTTTATGTTCTATTGAATGATCTTAATGGTCATTTGGTTTTATTTATATATAAGGAGAGAAATGTGAGGGTATTGTGAGTCTATTTTTGTGATAATTACAGCATGTGGGGCCCATTGTTATTCTAAGTTGTAAATACTGTCGCTGTCGTTGTTGTCTTTATGTTTCGCTTTTTTTGAAGTGTTTGCATTTGGTAGGTTGGGTTTTGTGGGTTTGAGATTTGTTAAAAGGGTGTTGTTTTTTTCTTTAGGAAATACTCTTAATTTTAAGTCGTTAGTTTTTTCGCTTGCTAAATTTTGTGAGTTAGCGAGGTAGTCTACGTCCATTTCCATGTCTTCTTTGCGGTGGTGTTGGTGCGATGTGCTTCTGCTATGGACTGAGGTCCTTGGGTGCTTTGATAATAGGTCGTGGAAAGCTGTGGGTAGAGATGAGGTGTTCGTTTTCCTGGGAAGATGATGATTTTGAATTATAGGTCGGAGTCGATGTTGTTGTAGCTGTATTTGTTTTTGGTGTTGACGAGTGAGCGTCTTTATTTGTTGCAGCTTTGGTTAATGTTGATGCGTAGCAGTTGCTAAGTTGCGGGTTGTGACGAGAGTAGTAAATTGTTAAAGCTGTTTTGTGGTAAACTTTCTCAATCAGAACGGGAGACTGTCCCGTAGTGACGCTTAGAGCTCTTATACCACGAGCAAATAAGGTGAAGTATCTGGGAGTCACACTGGATAAGAGACTGACCTATGGCCCGCACATAAGTGAGACAGTCAAAAGGTGCAAGTTTAAGTGAAAAAAACTAAGAAGCGTTAGCCCATTGATACTACACAGCAAAAGACAAATATATAACGTAATAGTGGCACCTGTCTTTACTTACGCAATGCCTTTAAGGGGGTCTGCTTCAAGAACCCACATTAACAATGTGCAAACCACTCAAAATAAAGCACTAAGGAAATGGACTGGAGCCGAATGGTTCGTCAGAAACGAAACCCCGCACACTGACTTTAAGATGTCGATAATTGCTGAACTCATTGGCCGTTACACCACAAAGTATACGGACAGAATATCCGCCCACCCAAACCAGCTTGCAGCCAATTTAGTCACCAGCATTATCAACAGAAGACTGAAAAGATTGCACCCCTTGGATCTCGGAAAAAACTTAAATTAAAATCAAACTAGACTTAGTGGCAATAAGTCATTTAGCCAATTAAATAGTTAAGGTATATTGAAAAATGCGCTGTAGAGTTAATGACAAAAGCTGCATTAAAATTAACATGAAGCAAAATAAAAAAAGAACACCAACAAAGCAGAAATAGCAGAACTCTTCTGCAAAAACTTCTCAGACACATCATCTGACCACAATTTCTCCACGACCTTTAGAAACACAAAACAAGCAGCACTGAACAACCTACTCAACTACCATATGTCCCCAGAAAGAGAACTACAGAAACAGAAAAAGAAATAACACTAGTCGAATTTACGACAGCTCTAAACACCTTAAAAGGAAATAACCCGGACTCGACAGAGTAAGCTACGCCATGATCAAAAATTTAGACAGGAAAACAAAATGTCGAATAACCAAATATATGTCGAATATATTTAATAGCCACTACATATTTTACATCCAAATCGATTACAACAGTTGAAATGGGCGTGCTCAATCGGAACTCCTCATCTTTTTTCCACTTTCATATATATGAATTAGCTTCTAAGTAACAATTCAGCTTATTTGCATATAATTTTTAGCTGCGCGGCACTTGGCAGCCATTTTTTATGCCGCCAGTTTCAAATATTTTACAGAGTTGGACTAATCTATCTCATTGGAAAACGAAATTCTGTTAATGAGAGCAAAAAATGTTATGTGAGGCAATATCAAAACTCTATACTAAACAATTACATCCCCCAAGTTTACAAGAATAGTATAATAATCCCAATCTTAAAACCCAACACCGACAAAACCACACTAAACTCCTACCGACCAACATGCCAGGTTGTCTGTTTCATTGAAAATTGGATTTTTACAAGTGGATGTTACCGAATAAATTTGGCTGGGTTTTGAATAAAGCGACGGCCACTACGTTGTTTTTGCCTGGTTTATAGAGCAATTCGTTATCATACTCTTCGAGATAAGCTTTGCATCTTTTTACCCTAGAATTAAAATTCCAACTGCTAAGTGAATATGTCAATGGATGATGGTCTGTTTAGATCTTAAGTTTAGAAAACAGTAATTTGATTAGCAATTTGCTCACGTGAGAAGTGATATTTTATGTCAATATGTTTTGAGCGTTTGTGGCATGTTGGGTTTTTGGCTATATTAATACAACCTTGGTTGTCTTTATTAATTTTAATCGCATTATTTATTTCAAATTTAATTCCCTTCAACAATGATCTAAGCCATAAAGCTTTTCTAACTACCTCGAAGAAAGCCATATACTCATCTTCGTTAGATGAAGCTGCTACAGAGTATTGTTTCTTACTATTCCAGCAAATCAAATTTAAGTCAATCATATTAAATACATACCCAGTAGTACTTCTTCTATTGCTTTCGCTCCCTTACCAATCAGGGTCAGCATAGCCAACATAATATATTTTCAGAACTTGAACTTTTAACATAAATTAACTTTAAATCAATAGTACCCTTGAGATACCTTAAACTCGTTTAAGACATTACCATAGTTCTTTATTATTTCTGTTGGTATATCTGCTCAAAGTGCTCATTGATGTACACAAATCAGGACGCGTACATAACAAGATGTACATTAGGCAACCTAATTAACTTCGACAAGGACATTCATATTCCTCCCCTGAATTCAATGCTTCATAATCAAGTTTATTTGCGAGCGGCGTACTAACTGGCTTGCACTTATGCATATTAAATTTTTTTAATACATTCTCTATGTAAGCAGTGCTCCTTCAAAAACTTCAAACCAACATCTAGCTGCCTGTTTCAACCCATACAGAGCTTTATTTAATTTACATACTTTATCATTTTCATATAATAAACCTTGAGAAACATACATAAAAATTTCCTCCTTAAATTCACCATACAAAAAGGTCGTTTTATTATCCATTTGGTGAACTTGTAAATTAAATTGGTTTGATAGAGCTAAAATAAGCCGTAAGTTTGAAATTCGTGCGACAGGGGCAAAATTTCCTCATAATCAAGCATATACTCTTGCGTAAAACCACGAGCTATTCTCGCCTTATATTTGGATTTCCAAGCTCATCATGCTTGATTGAAAAACCCACTTACTGTCGACTAAATTCTTATTTTCAGGTTAATCACCTATGTCCCATGTATTGTTTTCATTATGCGAGTCTTATTCTTCTTTTATAGCTAGTTCCCACTTTACTTTATCATCTCTATCTGTAATTTCATCATAAACTATAGGAATACTATTGTTAAGGTTCTGTGCACTCATTAAACAACTGTTAAGAAATCTATATGACCTGAAATTTTTATTCTTTAGCCTTTCACTTTGTCTGATATCGGTCTGGTTATCACCAGCCTTATTACCAACATGATTATCAGCTCTCATTCCGAATACCATCATCTAAAGAAACATTTTTACTCTCGTTCTGGATATCCACTTCCAAATCTTTATTGGAAGTACTTGAATCTATACCATCCTCACTCACATGGACCTGGTGACTTACTATCATTCAGAACACCACATCCTTACTTAGAACATTAAACTGGTCAATATTCTCACATTCCATTCATTTTTTTACTTATTGTCATCGATATAAAAATAGAAATATAAGGTGCGTTCTTTAGGCCTAATGGGAGTCGTATAAATTCATATTTTCCGTTAATAACAGATAAGGCTGTTTTGGGGATATCTGTTTTGAATCTATACCATCCTCACTCACATGGACCTGGTGACTTACTATCATTCAGAACACCACATTGACCCTGGGCCTTACTCTCTTTCAGGACCCAATATTCAGCCTTACTTAGAACATTAAACTGGTCAATATTCTCACATTCCTTAAGGATGTCAGACTGGTCAATATTATCACATTCCTGACTTTTATTCAGGATGTCAAACTGGTCACGATTCAAATTTGTTTCATCAACTATTATATCTCTTGCAGCTAAAAACTTTGTTGTTTGCAAGTCCCATAGTCAATAACCTCAATTCCTCAATTTCCTCAATTCTGATGCACACATACAACTGAGCCAAACACCTTCAAATGTCTCAAACTGGGTTTGCGACTGTGCCAAATTTCATTAGGATTAGTGCTCTACTAGTAATTTGATTGACCAGATAAGTTACAGTTAAAACTGCTTCCCCCAAAAAATTCTTTTTTAATTCCGGTCCTTGTAGCATGAATCGAGCTTTCTCAGTTAATGTTCTTATCATGCGTTCGGCATCGCCATTTTGCTTAGAGCTATGTGGCACTGTTAAATGCTAACTTATTCCTTTGTCTACACAAAATTGTTTCATTTCATTTCACAAATACTCCCTTCCGTTATCTATATTTAAATTGGCAACTCTCAAGCTAAAGTGACATTCGCTTCTTGCAATAAAGTCCTTAAAGACAGAAATGTATCTGATTTGTAGGTCAGCAACCACTGTAAACGGTGCTATTGGCCCACAAATATTAGAATGTACAACAAAAAAACTTTTGATGCTGCTAATTGAAACTTGTACAGTTTTCCCTTTACACATGCTTCACATATTTTATTGAATGTAGAAGTAGACTCTTCACTCTTCAAAAGATGAGTATAATTGAACATGTTATACCTCTTGATTTTTGAAAACTTGCTTTTACTTATGTGCCCCACCTTTTATGCCACAAACGATATTCTTCAATACTTTTATAAACTTTGTTTAATGCAAACTCATTATGCAATGAGTAAAATTTAATAATTGGAACATTGTACTCACATGTATCATTAAGAATGACTATACCAACTTTTGTTGTTTTTACACCTACTGAATAAATACCTACTGAATAAAACTCAATCCAGAGTCTTACATTCTCTTAACAGATAGACGGTTGTGAGGAATTTCTTTGCAATACAAGACATCCTCCAATGTGACCATCGCCTGGCAGTTGCTGCGAAGTTTCACAATGCCTTTCGCTGTGGCATACACAAATGTACCATTCTTTGAAACTGCAATGGCAATTGGGGATTCTAGCTCGATGTAATCATTAAACACATTCTTGTCGTTTATAAAGTGGTCAGATGCTCCCGAATCAAGTATAAATGGCACGCCATCTCCTGCTCCAGGAAAGCTTATCACTCGCTACATCACAAATGCAAAACCATGGTGGCGAACAACTACTGCGCTTGGGCTTGCTGCTATGCATCATTATTTTTATTATTTTGCACAAACTTTTTAAACTTAAAACAGTCTTTCTTTAAATGGCCATTCTTGCCATAGTAAAAACATTTATTAAACTTTGATTTTGCTTTATTATTTTATTTTATTATTATATATTATTATAGCAAAATTTATTATTTATATAGCAAAATTTATTATTTATTTATTTATAAATTTATTATTTATTTATTTTTTTTTTAATTTTATTAACCTTATTTTCAATGACTGATTTTCACTGATAACTTTTAATACTATCGCGCTGGTGTCTTTGCTGGCATTTTTAATTTTAATTTCATGATCGAGCAGACGGTATTTCACAAAAGTCAAGATTATATTATCATCGGACAACGTTTCAATGACACTTATTACTCCATCATAACAAGGTGACAATTGTCAGCAATAAATGACTTATTTTCTCCACCTCCCTAACCTTAGCTCCTGACGATATTAACTCGCCTATCAAGTCATCGAATAATTTAAAATGATTTATTAATTCTGTACCACTTTTCAATTTAAAAGAAAATATTTTTTTCGGACGGACAATTTTGTCGCTAAGCTTTTGTACTCATAAATTGCGTCGAGATCAGAAAACACTTTCTTTGCGGATCTTCAATGCGTAACGAAACTTGAAAATGAGTTACTCAAATATTCAATAATTATTGCCTTGGCTACCCTATCATTTTTAATCCATGTTTCATCTTTCTCTGCTAGCACTACACTATCCACGACATTAAGTAAATTATTTTAAAATAATAATGCCCGAACACTAATCTTTCAAATTGTATATTTTTCCCCATCAAAGGGTTTATTATTTCTTTTCATTTTATCCATTGTTCCTGGGCCCATAACCTGTTGTAAATTCCAAACTGGATAAGGAATAAAAACACCTTCAATATTTTGTCTTTGTTCTATGCTCGTTATATATGTATATATTTATTATTTTATTTTCTTAGCGCAGCACACCAACTTTACACTACCGAATACAAAAGGCAATTAATTCTATTTGTGCGACATACAATAAATGACGCCTTGAAATATTTCGGTGCCAGCAAAGCTGGCACCGTTAGAAACTTTTCTCTGTTCATGCTTTGGACTTGAAATATTTCGTTGCGTTCGACATTCATCAAGTTGTATGATGTGACATTACTACTAGAGATTTAATTATTTGATGAAATTCATATACATTCAATAGTAGTTCTTGAGAATTTTTAAGGCCAAAATTATTTTTGGCTTTCTAGAGTGTTTTGGAGAGAAACGAAACTGGTCTATAACCTTGTGAAAGTACAGCGCCTATAGCAAAATCAAAAGCGTCCATAGTCAATTAAAATGGGGGAACTTTAGAATAACCTCTTCTGATACTAGAGAGTTTTTAACTTTGTTAAGGTATCTTTTGCATCTTGGTTCATGTCGATTTATTTTTTCTTCGACTCTCTTCTCTTATAAAACGTGTGTAGTACCCTGCTAGGGCAAGGAATGGTCTTAGGTCTCTTAGTGTTTTGGGTTGGGTATAGTTGGCTATTGCTAAGAGCTTGTTTCGACACCTTTTTGGATATAATAAAGCCTAGGAATTCGACTTTGTTTTTATAAAATTTGCATTTATTCAGTTGACATTTAATATTATCTTCTTGTAAGGTTCAAAATATGGTTTTTAAATTTTTGGTGTGGGTTTCAGTATTTTTACTGAAAATTATTGTCATCGATATAAAAATAGAAATGGAAGGTGCGTTCTTTAGGCCTAATGGGAGTCGTATAAATTCATATTTTCCGTTAATAACAGATAAGGCTGTTTTGGGGATATCTGTTTTTTTTTTGCGGAATTTGATGGAATCCGCTTTTAAGATCAAGTACAGAAAAGAGTTTATTATTACCTAATTGAGCTAGTACCTCATTTATTTCGGTAATTGGATATTGGTCAGCAATCGTGACTCTATTAAGTTTTTGATAGTCTATGACCATCATACACTTTTTTTCACCAGATGGATCTATTTTTTTTGGTACAATCCACACTGAGGAATTGTAGGGTGACCGTGAAAGTTGGATAATGCCATCATTTAGCAGTTCTCTTACTTGTTTGTCTATTTCATTTTTTAATGACATAGGGCACTGATAAAATTTTGAATATGCTGCTGAGCTGTTCAACGTTCTTATTTCTGCTTCTACTGGAATCTGTGTCGTGAAAAATGTGTGTTGCCAGTAGACTGCGTTTTTTGACGGAACTGGTGTAGCTTTACGGTATGCCAGAATTGGTTGTTCTGAACTCCTAAAGGTCAACTTATGTATTCCATTTGCGTAATTAGTCCTGTAAGTCTGGTTTTCTAGTGTCAGACATAAGTGTAAATCTTGGGGTAGATCTATTGGCTCTTTCATGCCAAGAAGTCTTGGTAGATCACCGCGCAGTCCCCTTATAAATGTGTCTAGTACCCTATCTCTTAATAGTTTTGTCATAGTTATCTCTGTTCGTCTATCAAGGTTCATGCAACTAACTTTATTGAGAATGAGTGATAGATGGTTTGTATATATTATGATAGTATTCTTCTACAGATTGTTCTCCTCCCAGGATCACAGCTGTCATCTGGTATTCCAGACTGCTTAAATCGCATTTATCTGCGAAGTGTAAGGTAAGGCAACTAGACCTTGAATTACAATCTAGAGACACATTGTGTGAATCAATTACTCGATCTGCATGGCCCGTTATTTTGTGGCGGATGGTCTGTAGGATACCAAAGTATTTTGTTGACCCCTTTATACAAGAGTATGCCTGTAGAATTTTGTCGACGTGTTTTCTGCAAGAGTTAAACTCAGTTGGATAGCCAGAGAATTTTCTCATACATTTCACTATGTCTGGAACACGATCCAGGTCCATAGCGTTGCCCTGGTGTTCGGAGTATATATATATATATATATATATATATATATATATATATATATATATATATATATATATATATATATATATATATATATATATATATATATAGCGGTGGTGCATTTACAATGTCTATATTGTAGTTGTTTTTCAGGAACGATCTGATCATTTCTGAGTTGAATGCAGCTTCATTGAAAAACTTTGAAAACTTATCTATGCAAGTTAGAAATAGTTTGTTGTCGGTGGAGAAGATGTCGATGTGAAGTGTTTCGCCTGCATATGAAAGAATTGGTGCTGAACCCAGTTCCTGTTTTTGCGGGTGTCTGTCATATTTGGATTTTGTGCAAACTTTGCAATCGCAACAACTTCTCTGGCTAAGTTAGTCATTTTTGGAAAATAATAGTCACGAAGGATCTGTTTAGTATTTTCCTGTGCCGCTCTGAATGCGCGGCTGTGTTCGGCCACGATTATTTCCATCTGTTCGTTTTTGTCAGTGGTGTCGGACGCATAATTCTTGCAATGTCAAAATTTGGTTGCAGGGAAACTTGAGACTAGGCTATGTTGGAAGCTGGCCAGTGTAGGGAGATTGCAGTGGAATGCCTTTACTGCGTCTGCAATTATGAGTGGTTTTAGTGTTTTACTTAACGTATTTTTGTCAGTGAAGCTGATCAGGTGGCGAATTTTTTGGCCAAATAATATGATTTTACGTTGTAGTGAAAAGCTTGCTTCTTCTAAGATAATTTGATTCTTGAAGCAATTTATCAGTTTGTCAGTCGTGTCGATCGTGTAGGTCAGTGACAACTCGCTGTGGATTGTTGCAGCGTCTGACTGAGGTTCGTTTTGTAAGGCGTTTAAGTCTTAAGTCTTAAGTCAGTGAAGATTTTTATTTCTTTGGCACCATATAGGTAGTTACGTAGTTTTCCAATGCCCACACAATGGCTAACAATTCTCTCTCGTTTGTCGCGTAGTGTGACTCGCTAGTTTTGAGAGTTCTTGAAATCATTTTTATTGGTCTGCCCCCTTGGGATAGGACAGCTCCAATGCATTTCATTGATGCATCCGTTGTCAGGTCAAATGGCTGATGAAAGTCTGGATACATAAGGGTGAAATCTTCTGATGACAAAATGTTACGCAACCGTTCGAATGAGTTTCGTTGGGTTTCATTAAATTTTACCTCAATTTTTCTGGAGATGAGTTTACTGACTGCATTTTCTCCCTTGAGTATGCTTGTTAGGGGGGCTGCTATAGATGCAAAGACTTTTATGAAGACCCTATAGTAGCTGGCTAATCCGAAGAAGGACCTGAAGCTATAGAGGTTTATTAGTTCAACATACTCTTGGATGGCCCCGTGCTTTGTCACTAAGAAGCCTAGTAATTCGATACTTTCTTTGAAAAACTGAGTTTTTTCTTGTGAGACTCTCATATTAGCATCACACAGGCTTTTTAGTACCGTGTCAACATGTTTTACTTGGCCAAACTCGTTCTCTGCGAAAACTATTACGTCGTCTACATATACGTAACATGTTTTCCCTATTTGTTTTTAAGCGATGTTTTTCGGGCCTTGTTCCGCAAGGAAAATCTGGTGGTAACCTGACTTTAAGTCCAAGATTGTAAAAAACTTTGCCTTCCTTAGGATCGCTAGAGTCATAGGGATGCTAGGCATTTCTAACAGGAAGAAAGGGGAAGTCTGACCAAAAATTTTTACTAAACATTTGTTTTTTATTGTACAGGAGCCGTGAATAGAGGTCACAGTGAAGGGCTTTTCGGCTGGTGTTACTACTTTTAGCTCTTTTACAGGCTTAATATAGTTTAAAGCCGCCTCGGTGTCTATCAGAATTTTTAGATTTCTCCCAGCCAGTTGTCGTCTAATGACGTCTGTAAAACGCTCTGACAAGTTTGGTCTCTTCTGATTCTGTGTGCCTAAGCTCTGATTGTTGCCAAACTCCGTGCATTGTCTAAACTTAGACGAAGTATCGACTTTCATCGGCTCCTGATGTTCTTCCTGGCTTTCTTTTCTATTCTCCTGGTGAGTCTGCTGTTTTTTAAAGAAATGAGGGTTCTTTTCCTTACCGTTATCATTCCTATTGCCCTTACCTTGTTTGTTGTGCGATCGGTTCTTGCTACTTTCGCACACCTGATTTTTTTCTTATAGCGCTCTAGCGTATGATGCAGAGAAAGCGCTGCGCTCAATACTAGCCTCAGCTTCTTGGGCCAATGCCAAAGCAGACGGCAAGTCTTTTGGCTGCGCTGGGAATACTACTGCTCTCAGGTTCTTCTTCAGACCCGAAATGAAAGCATGTACGGCGTCTGCTCTGACCTCATTATTAAGTAATGCGACCTGTTGGGGTTCGTGGGACATGACAATTTGTCACCAACGTTAGCTTTTGTTCGACTTCGTCGTAATAGCGCATAAGACTTAAATCGCCCTGTCTTACCAACTCTAGTCTCTGCCGTAAAAGGCGTAATGACGTTTTGTCGGAATAAGTGAAATTTAATCTAGATATGATTGCGTCAAAGTTCAACCCAGTTTTGTGTGAGACTAACAGTGCTCCAGCTGGTCCTCGGATTTTATCCGAATTATTGTTACCGCTTGGTAGAAATTAGCGCTGCCCTCAAAGGGCTTGAATAATTCGTAAGCATCAGCTGACTCTGTGTCCGCGGAATGCGCATGCGAGGGTAGCTCAAATCCTCGCATGCGCATTCCGCGGACACAGAGCCAGCGCAATGCCCCGACACAAAGTCAGTTCTGGTAACATGATACTTGACATTGCGCAAGTTGATTTGTTTATCAGTTATGCTGAGCCGACATTACCGGCTATGGGCTTTTTGAAGCTTATGCTTCAGCTTCAGCTTTGGTTGTAGTTGTAAGTCAATTGTGTAATCAGTTTGAAATATACTCGCTAACGCGAAACATTCATTCCGACCAACGTCGTAAATCATTCTTTAATTAATATATTACTTAGACACAAGGCGGTAATTCCGTAGTGTAATAAATACGCATCCTAATCTACTGTTATAAGGTCAGTTTACAACAGCCGACGCAATCCTGCGGATAGCTAGAACAGATCAACACCCGGATAGCTAGACCGGATCAACACATCTAAAATAACTGGCGCCCAACGTGAATTTAACGGAACTAGCTAGGAACGTCTCAAAACATGTAAGTTCATTAAGCCATTAGTTTCAAGTCAGTGTAATTGTTAAAAAAAAAAAAATATATATATTTAAACCAAGTTGTCAAATTTAGCGAAGTGCAATTTGAACATAAATAAAATCTTTCCATATTTAAAATCAACGTCTAATTTTTGCCAAAGTACAACCACGATTGACCTGCCCTAAGCAGCATTTTGGCTAATGAGCCGATTTGACCAAAATAGGCAAATCAAAATAGAAATCCTCAGTGACGAGGAGTGGGATACAGAACCCAATCAGTCAGTCAGCCAAGAGCAGAATCTAGATAATAAGAATCCAGTACAGATCCAAGCCATTATAGAAAGCGCTTTACAGCGTCAGAAGGTAAGGCACCGGGGAGAGTTAAATCAGCTAGAGCAGCAGATAAAAAGCTTGCGCATAGCAGCGCCACAGGTGGAAATATACCAGAGAATAGCGGTAGATCAAACATTCGATGTGACTTACCACTTGACATAATAAAATCGGTACCCGATTTCGACGGTGTGGCAATTGCATGGAGGCAATCTGACACTGATGCTTACGAATTATTCAAGCCCTTTGCGGGCAGCGTTAATTTCTACCAAGCGGTAACAATAAATCGAATAAAATCCGACACACACAGGCTCACAAACGCTTATACACGCAAGCAAGGGACTGAAAGTGTATGAGCATGCTCGACGCGAACAAGTATTCTTTATGAGCATCAATGCTTTTATACCCTTTACAAAAATAATGAAAATCGCATAATTTTACATCAGCTTAGCAACCTCTTTTCAGCACTCTGGTATACACTTCGGTCACAATGGGAGAAACAAATTTTAGTGAGCTGCTGCTGATGCTTGTGCGTATGCACGCGAGGAATGTTCCTCGTGTTTAAGTCGATTGGTTATTATGCTGCGGAGGTGACTTAGTCCCCTATCGCTAGTCTTGGACTAACCAATAATAATACGAAACAATGATTATTGATTTTACCCTAGGATCGGCTATTAATATGTGGACTCTTTCGGACTTAAGGACCTTAATTTTAGACGCTTCTCTAAGGCTAATGTGTGGGGACTTCGACTGGGTGTTCATTCAAAATGGTTTTCAAATCATTATGTTCAAAAATAGTTGGATTTATTATATTGGCTTTAGTTTATGTAATTGTGAGAATTAAATTCGATATTTGTTTAACTAATATTCTATTTCTTGCTAACAATGTTTCATACAAAGTGTCGACTAAATTATTCTTTTTTACCTTTAGTATTTCATTTACTGCGTCAGTTAGCTTGTTAATTTACCTTTGCGTTTCTGAGTTGATAATCAATTGCTTATTATCAATTATTTGGGATTCGGACCATCTAATCTTTTGGAAGTCGGAAGCATCTAGTGTACCTGCTATGACCTTTAACGCTGAGCCTAGGAAATCTAGACTTCTAGCCGTTCTATGGTGTATTTCAACAACGGACAGTGAGCACTTTATATTATCTATATCTGCATCTAATAATTTCCGCATGTGGGATTGAGGGAATAGTTCTATAATTTTTTCTATTAATTTTTGCCTCAAGTAATCCCTTTGTTCCCATACCAATACCTTTCTGCCTATTATCGGAATATAATTGGAATGCGAATAGTCGATAATCCGACTCTTTACTAAATCTAGAATTAACAAGATTGCAGATTGAATCCTGAAAAAAGACAAATAGGGATGGTGCGGTTAGTAATATAAACTTAACTGCAAGTTCTTATTCTAACTGATTTTCCTGACTCCTACCTTAGGTTGTCTTATGGACCAACCTCCCTTTAATGAGAGCGAACAATTGTGCTAAAGAAACCCTCCGTTAACGGAGATTGTCCTTGTGAACAATTCTTCCCTCAATAAGGACCGTTGCCTCGACCTTCTTTTCAATGTAGAAGGGTAATAGCTTGTTTCCTAATCTGCGGTTTGACTTTACTCTGGCTGTCTGGCTGCATTACATCTTTCAAGTACAGCTTGCTGTTCCTTTTCGATTTTTTCTATAATTTTCTGTCTATATTCGACAGATATGGCATATATGGCATCCAGCGGTTTTTGGTTCGTAACCGAGTGGATTGCCCTGTTGTACTCCACTGTTGCCCTCATAATCAGTTCAACTGTACCGCTGGCTTTCTTATTCATCTTTGAGCTTCTAGCTATGTACGTCAAGGTGCTATGAAATCTTTCTACCTGACCATTGGAAACACGATATAACGGTATCGCATTAACGATGTCGATTATTTTTCAGAAGTGACACAATTTTTTCAGAATTGAATGCTGCTTCGTTATCACAGAATATCGTTTTCGTTTCCGATTGATCAGCTAAATACTGGGCATTTTTAACTCAATAATTTTTTTTGACGGGATCGGCTGGACGACAGCGAATTTAGCGAATTTGTCTTCTTATCCGTAGAAAAAATGTCCATATGCAACATTTCCCCATATATGAAGGTATTGGTGAGACTCAAAGTTTTTGCTTTTGTGGATGCCTGTTTTTGTGCATACTTTGCTATTTGTGACAGCTTTATTTGCCAAATTATTCATTGTGGGAAAATAGAAGTCGCGAAGGACTTGCTTAATATTCTCCTATGCGGTTCTGTGCGCTCGGTTATGTTCTGTCGTCACGATTTCTATTTGCTCGTTTTTGTCAGTAATCTCTGACACATAGTTTTTGCAATGCCACAACTTAATGGCTGGGAAGTTCAACACGAGTTCGTGTTGAAAGCTAGCGAGCATTGGAAGATCGCAGTGAATTGCGTTGACTGCATCTGGGATATTGAGTGGTTTGAATATCTCAAATAGTAAAACTTTGTCCACGAAGCTAATGAGGTGGCGAATTTTTTTGCCGAAGATTATCATTTTCCTTTGTAGTGGGAAACATGCCTCTTCTAAAACAATTTGGGCTTAAAAGCAATTTATTGGCCTGTCAGTTGTCTCTACCGTGCAGGTTAACAAGGTCGCACTGTGAATGGTTACAGCGTCCGAAAAGGGCTCGTCTTGCATTGCGTTTAAATTTTGTCTAGATAAGGCATCGGCCACAAAATTCTCCTTACCCGGTTTGTAGAACACCCTGGCGCTGTGTTCGTCTGTGAATGCTTTCCATCTTTTGATTTTTGCATTCGTGTTTCTGTCAGATACAGCGAAGGTAAAGGGCTGATGGTCGGTGAATATATTTATTTCTCTCATCCCGTATAAATAATTCTGTAACCTCCCTAAAGCCCATACTATGGCCAGCAACGCTCTTTCATTTATAGCGTTATGAGACCCGCTATCTTTAAGTGCTCTGAAAATCATAGTTATTGGCCTACCATCTTGAGACAAAACGGCACCGATGCCTTCCATAGAAGCGTCAGTGGTCAGATCAAATGCTTATTTAAAGTCCGGGTACATGAGCATTACACCATCTGATTCCAAAATACTCCTCAGAGCTTCAAACGCATTACGTTGAGCTTCATTTACTCGCGAAGCCATTTTTACTGGCGAAGCCATTTTCATTTTCTCCTTTAAGGACGTTGGTCAATGGCTTAGCTATTGCTGCAAAATCTTCAATAAAAAACCTCTGTAATATTTGGCTAGACCAAGAAATGATCGAAGGCTGAACATTTTTTTTGGCTCAGGGTTGGTTCTGGCCCCTTTTTTTGTTACCACGAATCCCAGACGCTTTCTTTGAAAAACTGTCGTTTCTTGAGCAACACGCATGTTAGCATTGCATAGATATTCCAACACCGTGTTTAGTGCTGGACATGATCGGCTTCGTTTGCGGAAATAATTATGACGTCGTCAACGTACACATAGCAAAACTTCCCAATATGTTCTCTGAGGACATCGTCAATGGCCCTTTGAAAAATACTTCCCGCATTTTTAAGTCCATAAGGCCCGAGAACGAGGCTTTTTCGCAATCATATTCTGCTAAATAAATTTGGTGGTAACCCGATTTTAAGTCAAGGGTCGAGAAAAACTTTGGAAGGTGGCAATAACAGAAGTATTGAAACATAGTGCCTAGTTAGAGGTCGAAAATGCCCTTGCCCTCTTCAATATCATAGCCTTGAGCTTTTTGCTAACAGAGTTGGTATTTTAATATCGTCTACATCTGTGAAATTTACACTAAGCTAATCAGTATTTTTATTGTTTTCCTACCCAGCTGCTGCTTGATTAAAGGCAGCCGGGAGCGTTCCCTAAAAAATTAACTAAGTCATTGTCGTAGCCTGCCTCATTATCATCTTCAATGTCAGCTACGGCGGCTTCTGAAGCGCTTTCATAATTGGGCTCTTGCTCGTCCTGGCTATTTTGAATCACGTCGATCAAGCGCAGACCTCTTTGGCCAGTAGCTCAGTCGGACGTGTTTTACCTTTTTTGTACCTGTTCAACTCCTGCTTGAGATTTCTCAGAGTAAGCGCGTCGCTAAAATTCGGAAGTGGAATCGATTTCCATCGGTTCAAGCTTTTGACCTGACTCCTCGCTCTAATTTCTTTCTTGGGGGTCATTGTCATTATTGGTCTGCTGTCTTTTGACATAATGTGGATTCTTTTCTTGTCCATGCTCAGGTTTTCCGAATTTTCTCTGCCTTGAACCCTGTGGGTGATTCCTGTTTTCATCCCTAACCTGCTCTCTCTCTCTCTCTTTCTTGGCCATAGCCTTGGCATACGTAGATGAAAACATGCTTCGTTTTATGCTTGCTTCAGCTTCTCTGGCCAAAGCGCACGGTAAGTCTTTCGGCTGTGCCGGGAAAACTACCGTTTTAAGCGATTTTTTCATACCAGAGATAAATGCGTGAAGCGCATCCGACCTAACTTCCTCATTAAGCAATGTGGCTTGCTCGGTTTCATGTGTCATGACAATTTTATTTGTGACGAGTGTTAACTTTCTTTCAACCTCGTCATAATATTCTATAAGGCTTAAGTCACCTTGCATGACCATCTCAAATCCCTGCCTCAACAATTGTAGCGATGTCTTGTCAGCGTAGGAACAATCTAACCTGGCTATTATGGCGTCAAAGTTAAGCACTGTATTGTGTGAAACTAAAACTGCTCTTGCCGCCCCTCTGATTTAGTTCCTAATTATTGGGACGGCTTGATAATGACCGCAGCTGCCATTAAATGGTTTCATGATACGGTATTCATCAGAGCAGCCACCAAACTCGGAGATAAACCTTATAATGACGAGAGGGATTTCGCATTTGATTTCTGGTCGGACAGAAATTCGTTGATAACTTTGCACTTGTTGCGTTTCAATTCATAAGTTGTTTACTTTCAATGCCACAGCGCCTAGCTGAGACTGCAACTTTTGTTCCCGCTGAGCAAGAGCTTGGGCAACAGCATTCTCAATTAAACCTTGTACAAGTGCTGGGTCCATGATCGTTTGGTTGTGTGCTGGGCTAGCGTCAGGGGTCTGTACTTGGCTAAAGTTTTGGTTTTGTACTTGGCTATTATTTTCTGTTGCCCAGCCTATGTCGTTATCACTGTCGCACTCCACCTTTATTTGCCTCTTTAAATTAAAGCGGCTCATATGCCTGCTATTTTTATTATTTAATTCCCTAACTGGACTTTTCGCATGAGCATGAAACACAAATATTAGACTCAATTCAAACAAGCGATAAACGCAGCGGTCCAAATTGAATTTAAATATTTCGTTTTCAATTACACAAGTAAACTTATTAGATTTTAATTTTTCTTAATCTTTTATTTATTATTTTTATTTATGATTTGAAAACTAATTTTGAATAAACTTACATGGTTTTACAAAATTGTACAAAATGTTGTCTGTTGTCTTCAGGCGTGAATCCAAAGTAGTTGGGCGCCAATTATGAAGTGTGCGAGTGCGGTCCCACGTAGGGACTGTAGAATCGGCTCCTGGTCCACCGGCGATGCTTCCTCGTGTTTAAGTTAATCGGTTATTGTGATGCGGAGGTGACTTAGCCCCCTATCGCTAATTCGAAACAATGATTACGACTTAATGCCGGAGTAATGGTTTATTTGCGTCTTATGTATTTGTGCGTTTTCACAGAACTAAACTCAAAATACAAGAAAGGCACATAGCTAAACTTAAAGGCGAAAATCCATAAGCTACAAAGTTGCAGTCGGCAAGCCGACTCAGCATAAGCGCAAACATAGCCACTTGCGACAGTGTCAAGTGTCCTGTTGCGCTGCTAACTAAACAGTCAGGGCACTGAACTTCTGTGTCTGCGGAATGCGTCTGGATCGACGAATAAACGAAGCATTTTGATATTCTTATACATTGTATTTAAGTATAACTCTTATATGTTAACTTATATGTATATTTGAGAGGGCAGAAAGAGAGAGAGGGAGTAAGGGAAAAATCAGCACACAGTGGGTCTTCATATGAGAATTCGACCATTTTGGTAGAACGCTTGCAGCGCATTTATTACGTCTGCCATTTTTCATGGCTAGAACCTTAAGAGAGCGACCCGAGCAAATACGAAGCTGTGTGGATCTCAACGTTCAGCGTGGAAAAAGTTTGTTCTAGGTGTTCCGGTCTATGTGTTGTATGGTTAGTGGTAGAACAGAAATTATTTAACAAAACGTTTGGCCAAAGCAAAATCACTTGGCCAGTGAAGCCAGCTACATTCTCGTATATTCTTAGAATTCTCAACTGCTTTAGTTCAGATTTTTTAGATCGCGCTATAGCAGGGAATGGCGCTGTGGGTAAAACTAATGCATGTCACGTAAAAGTTCGAAGTTCCAAACTCAGCAACGCTTTAGGGGTTTTATTTTCTTTTACAAATATTTGGTTGTTTTTTTATAAGCTTACACTTGTTTCTTTTTTTTTCTTCTTGATTTTATTTTTATTTCAGCTTTTGTCATTTACTCTATAGCGCATTTTAGATATACACTATTAAAGCGACAAAATGCCCTTATTGCTACAAAGTCTAGTTTGATTTTAATTTAAGTCTCTTCTGAGATCCAAGTGGTTCAATCTTATCAGTCTTCTGTTTATTGTGTTAGTGGCTTAATTGGCTGCCAGCTGGTTCGGGTGAGTGGATATTCTGTCCGTATACCTTGTGCTGTGTCGGCCAATGAGTTCAGCAATTGTCGGCATCTTAAGGTCAGTGTGCAGGGTTTCGTTTCTGACGAAACATTCGGCTCCGGTGCATTTCCTTAGTGCTTTCTTAATTTGGGTTCTAGTAGCAGACACCATTAAAGGCATTGCATAAGTAAAGACAGGTGCCACTATTGCGTTATATATTTGTCTTTTGCTGCGTAGTGACATGGGCTATCGCTTCTTAGCATCCAATCAAGTTTTTTTAATTTAAACTTGCACTTTATGACTGTCTCACTTATGTGCGGACCATAGAGCAGTCTCTTATCCAGTGTGACTCCCAGATACTTCACCTTATTTGCTCGTGGTATAGGAGCTCCGGAGAGTCACTTCGGGGTAGTCTCCCCTTCTGATTGCAAAAGTGATATGCGTAGATTTTTGCGCGTTAATACCGATATTCCAGCGAATCAGCCACCGATTGAGGTCGTGCAGGTATATTTGCATCTGAGCAGAGGTTACTTGGGGCGACTTATTGCGACTCAGTATGGTGGTATCGTCTGCGTACGTCGCTATAAGCATACCAGTGTTGCAGGGAGGCAACGGCATGTCAGCGGTGTATAGTGTATACAACGTTGGGCCAAGCACACTACCTTGGGGCACGCATGCTCTGACTGGTCGACTCGACGATGTTGCCTGTCCTTTTCGGACCTGGAAGCTTCTTCCTGACAGGTAGGAGGCCAGCATCTTGAAGAGAGAGCCAGGTAGAGCTTTTCTTATCTTGTTAAGCAGACCCAGATGCCAAACCCGATTGAATGCCTGCTTAACATCAAGAAAGACTGCAGAACAGTATTCCTTATTTTCAAACGCACCGAGAATGTGGTTGACTACTCTATGCACTTGCTCTGGCTTACCGTGCTGTCTCCCGAAGCCGAATTGATGATCTGGTATTGTGCTACTTTGACTCAGGTCATTGAGCACGAGAACAAAATTGAGAACAAAATTCTTTCGAATATTTTACTACAAAGTAGTCTAAACTTAATTCGGGCAGTGCCCTGAAAACTTTGCCATCTATTCGGTCACATCCCGGAATTTTTTTCGTTTTTACAGCTTTCTTCAGCTTGAGAACCTCTGCCTTTGTGCATGCTTCTATGGGGATACCTTCTGGGATAGGAGAGTTCACGGTTCTTCTGATGCTCTCTAAGTCGGCTGGCTCAGTTGTTTGCAGCGGGCAGAAATGCTCGTGGAGGTGATCAGCAAAGGCTCTGGCCTGCGCTTCGTCTCCGGTAAGCCACCCACCCGTAGCGATCAGTATGGGGTGACGACGTAAAGGCTGTCTTTTGACGTTACGCGTATATCACCATAGCTGAAATTCTGCACCAGCTGGAGTATCTGCTCGTTCAAGACTCTCATTAATGCGCGTGTATTGCATCTGGGCCAGGGCAACTTTCAATTGTCTGGTGGCTTCGTTGTATCTGCTTTTGTCGCTGGCTGCACGTGTTCTGATCCATCGGCTTCTTGCCCATCGTTTGTATTCGAGCAGATTTTGAACGTGCGGGGTGAGAGGAATGTTGCAGTGCGAGTGGTTTTAATTATGAGCGACCGGTGCGGCTAGCAGCGCTGCTTCTGCTATGGCAACTTGCATTCTATTTGCTGCGTACTCTTCTGCAGTGTGGAGTTCTATTTCCTGCACATGAGTGATGCTAAGAAGCGATAGCCCATTGTCACTACGAAGCAAAAGACAAATATATAACGCAATAGTGGCACCTGTCTTTACTTATGCAATGCCTTTATGGGGGTCTGCTGCGAGAACCCACATTAACAAAGTGCAAACCACTCAAAATAAAGCACTTAGGAAATGGACCGGAGCCGAAACGAAGCCCTGCACACTGACCTTAAGATGCCGACAATTGCTGAACTCATTGGCTGACACAGCACAAGGTATGTGGACAGAATATCCGCCCACCCGAAACAGCTTGCAGCCAATTTAGTCACAAACACAATCAACAGAAGACAAAAGATTGCACTCCTTGGATCTCAGAAGAGACTTAAATTAAAATCAAACTAGACTTTAATAGTATATAGTTAACTACAAAAGCTGCAATAAAATTAAAATTAAGCACAAAAAAAAGAAGAAAATAATATAATAAAAATTTACGATTGTTCATTACAGTTAAATGAAATATCTATTAAGAATTCATACTATGACTATTCACAAAGCATCTATGTTATAAACAATATTACTAAATTAGAACCCATATACTACTTACAAACAACAGAAATTATTAACCAACATACAAAATATAACAGTGTGTTCCAAACTATTACTTTAATTATTTTTGTCATTACTATTATAAGAATAATATTGTACTTATTCTATAAGTTTAAAAGCCCTTCACTATACCCAAATATATACGCCTGAGGAGAGGCTATTTTCTTAAGGATGAGGGAGTAATATATCGGCCTCCTCATATAACATAATAACTTAGCGACAAGCACTTGCGCCCTTTCCCATAAACTCAGATTTCATATAACTTGCATAAACATTCCACTTGTAGCCGATAGCCGAGCCCCAAGCGTGAGAACGCTTGATCAGAATTTTTATCCTTAGCAGCCGAAAAGCGTGAGATCGCTTATTCAGCATATTATCACCAACAAATCAGATTCACTCAAACACAGCGAGTTCTAAGCCACGGCTCTAACATTGCTGTAACATTTTTAATAAGATAAGCTCCAACTGTTATAGAAAAATAAAGTTATGTTTTTTAATAAAGATAGTTGTTAAATATATATATATATAAATTATATATATATATATATATATATATATATATATATATATATATATATATATATATATATATATATATACATAAAAGTCTCTAGCTCTTCTAGGTTCTAAGATCGACGCATTCATACATACAGACGAACAAGGCTAAATCGACTCAGCTCGTCACCCTGATCAAGAATATATATACTTCATGTATAATATAATTATATAGTATAATTAATAAGTTTATATCAAAAACATTCAATTAGCTTGTTCCTCATAATTAAATGTGTCGTGCCGTGAAACCTCTTTCGTTTACCAACATGGCAAGTTTTCAATCATCGTACCATACACTCAAAGCTTTTTTATTGCAGATATGAACACTTTTTATGAAGGCTCATTTCATTAACAAAGCTCGGGTAAAGACGGAGCTTAAAGTTATGTATAGTTTATCACTCCAAATCCAACTGAAAACCCTTTTTATTCCACTAGATATGAAATATCAGTAATTGTATTGAGATTGCGTTAGTATATTTTATATATAATTTTATTAGCCAGTAGAAACACCTAATGCGATCCCTCCAATGAATGCCGTTAAAAATATGTGAAGATCGTTAATTTTCGGTCCTTCTTCATCTCCAATGTATTTGGCATACCATTTCCTCACTTTTTTTGCTCTTCCTTTAAATTGATTTTCAGCTTTATCAAGTTTTCGATCCAAAAATTTTTCCGTCTGAAAGAATAGAGAAAAATACTAAGCATTAAACATGAATGGCAATCGAATACTAGACAAACTGAGGTATGATATATTATATATTTTAAAAACATTTGAAATATTCTTGATTATTTTTTCCACCAATGCAAATTTAAAATAAAGCAAACAAATATTTTTTCATAAAAACTCAAAAAGATAATAATAGGTAATTTTAAATTTTTTTAAAATTTTGACACTGAACTGAACACATTGCAAGGCAAATCAGGGAATGATGGTTTTGTTGAAATGTATGTAACAGGCAGAAGGAGACATGGCAGACCCCATAAGCTATACATATATATTCTTGCTCAGACGAACCCAGTCGATTTATCCCTGTCCATCCGTATGTCTGTAGAGATACTTAATTTTTTTGTAGGCCCTCTTATAGTGCGCGCAGATTGAGTTTTTCACAAAAAATTTACATTCATTCCCGTTTTAATGTTATAGATCGAAAACTTTAGCGAAAAAATATTTATATCCCTAGATAATTAGATCCCTCGATGAAGTTACTATTTCTATATCACCCAAAATTACAGTTGTTTCTTAATTTTGCAGTCATTATATTGTCTATATTAGTTACCTTTGCACTTAATACTTTGTAAAGCTAAGGCTAGTAAAGCTAAAATTAGCATAATAATCAATACACCTTTTCCCGGGCACATTTTGTTGATAGATCGTGTAGCTGACCCTTCTTGTGATTTAATTTTTACGACTCTAAGTGTATTATATTGACCTTTGCGAACTTCTTTTATTATCCCTAGTAACCATCCATCCAGCAGGGTGTTAATTTTCATCATTAATTAATATTATTTTTCCTTTTTCCATTTATTTCTTTGTTGAAGGGTGTACAAATAGTCATTTTTCCATGTATTCCAAAAATCTCTCCTCATTTTTTGGATTAGATTCCATCTATCTAATTTTTTCTATTTTCTCTTCTCCCATTGACTCCACATCACCTAATGTGGGTGTACCTGTTAAAAAATGTCTTGGAATTAATATTTCCATTTTATCGATGTCAGTAGTAGTTCGGTACAGAGGTTTCGACTGCTTCAACTTGTCATAATAAGGTTGTCATTTGTTCGAAGGTTAAATTGCTATCTGCTATAACTCTTTTTATATGATACTTTTCTGATTAGTCTAGCCTCCCAAATTCCTCCAAAGTGACGTCTTGCCGAGGGAATAAAATGCCTTTTTATTTATTCTTTTTCAAAAATGTTGCTAGAAACCTTCTCATTGCAGCTAAAAACGCGTCTTAAGTTAAGTAACTAACTGCTTCTAAGTGTATAGCTTTTGTTGCCATGCACACAAACAAAGCTTTATACCCTTTATACGTTTTTTGTCCACGATGCTTAGAAAATTTCATATAATAAGACCAAGCATAGTCTATTCCTATATTTGGGAACGGGTATGACATTGTGATGGTATTTTTAGGGATATTTGCTATTATTTGTTGTGTGGGTGTCTAATGATATCTTTTGCATGTAATACAAATACGTAAATATTTCTTTGGGCAGTTTCTGAGGGCGCGGCAAATTGGAAAATACATTTTCCGGTATATCAGAAGCCATGGAAATTGAAGTACTTGAGAGTTGAAATTTTAAGCGTATACTCGCGTTGACAAGCCAAGATCAAAAAGATATGGCGGATATATCTTCCCACATTGGGGGCGTGGCAAATTGGATTTGATTATATAGTGATTTATACATATTCTTATATATCTTTAGCACTATTGCTACTAGAGACTTGAAATTTGGAATGTATAGTCGGGTTGACAGCCCAAGACCAAAAATATATTGCAGATATATCTTCGCCCATAATGGGCATTTGAAACCGCAAAGGTTTATATGTCCTAAAGTTTAGGAGCTAGAGTTTCAAAATTGAATAGGGGGCGTGGCGTGGTACCCGGGGCGAAAAATACTCTGTAATTTGCACATTTTTGAAGCTTCCAAATTTTGCAGTTACATTACCTTAGACTGTTTTTAAGGATTTGCCAAAAACAATTACATATCTACGCATACTGGAAAATCTGTTATATTTTAATCACTATTGTTGCTAGAGACTTGACCCTAGAAAAAGATATGGCGGGTATATCTACTTCCATAGGGGGCGTGGAATCGGGTATTTTCTACACTTTTAATTTTTAAGTTACTATTGGCCTCCTCTATTGAGCCATGAATGAGTATTCTACCATCGGTAACGCCCGACTGCAATGTTCTTATTTGTTTTTTTTTTCTTCTATTTTTTTAATAATTACAAACTTATTCGAAATCCATTTTCTTATATTGACCCATAAATTTGCAAGTTCACGACAAATTTGTCTTACTATTTCTCTACAGTTTTGTATTGATTCAGCAATTGTCATAAGATTGTCCATGTAAAAATCAGTTTTGATTATATCTTTAAGCGATGCTTTATTACAATTGTCGGTTATATCTAAGATATCTCAACCATAAGTGATAGTTGTAAGTTTGTAGGTCCTTAATTTCTTGGAGAATCTTTCCAGACAATATACTGCCTTTACATTTTTTCTATGTTTGTCACATATGTTTTGTCTCAGCGACGTCATTTTAATATAATGTTAAAACTTCTTTATTTGTGAAATTAGATGCCCTAGCTTTATGTTTTCATACATGAAATTTATGCGTCTTAAACCAAAAACATTGCGAATATAATCGAATACCTTTTGGATTGAAAAATTCTCCAGCATTGTTTCAAAATTGTATGAACAATCAATTAAAGGATTTAATTTACAAAGATTTTTTACTATACATGGATGATATAATTTTAAATTCCACTTCATTGTAGGAACGCTTATTATCATTAAAATGAGTATTCAAAAAACTCAGAAAAGCTAATTTAAAATTACAACTTGACAAATGTGAATTCATGAAGAAAGAAACTTAATTCTAAGGTCATGTTATAAAAAAAAGGAATCAAACCAAACCCAACAAAAATCTATGCTACACTTTCCGATTCCTAAAACAACCAAAGAAATTATATAATTTTTAGGACTTTGTGGTTATTACAGAAAATTCATTCCAAAATTCGCACACATTATCAAACCAATGATTTTAAATTTAAAAGTGCAACAATGAATATTAATTAGTATTTCCGCTTTTGAAAAGCTCCAATTACTTATTAAGTCCGATCCAATATAAATTTATCCAAATTTTCTTAAGCCATCTTCACCACTACTAATGCCAGTAACATAGCAATCGGAGCTGTACTGTCACAAAATCAAAAGCCAATATATTATGCAAGTAGAACATTAAATGAAGATGAAATAAATTACTCCGCTATTGAAAAAGAATTTTTAGCTAATGTTTATGAATTTGATTATAAAATAAAATATGTACAAGGCAAAGAAAATTATGTTGCTGATGCTCTATAAAGAATTAAATTAGAGGAAAATTTACTAGGAGAAACCTCCAATACTACAGCAGCAAGAGAAACAAAATTACATTTCGTTTACCGAAAGACCGCCAAACTATTATAAAAAAAAAAAACAAATTGAATTTATAAGAAGTAATGCAAATTATATTAATACAAATCATTATTTACATTAAACACAAATTTAATAAACTACATTGAAATGACAAATAACTATGCAAAAAAGATAATAAAGGAATACTTATGTTCAAAGGAAACTAATTTATTTTAACAATGAAACAGATTTCCTTATTTTCCAAAAAGCTTTCGTAGAAATAATTGTCCCAATAAGATTACTAAAGTAATGAGATCGATAAAGAAATAAAGAAAAAATAAAGATATTGAAACACACCAGAAATTGTTAGAAATTACCTCTAATATTTAAAAAAAATATTACTATCCAGACTATCAAAAGCCAATTCAAAATATAATCAACGAATGAAAAATTTGTAACAGCTAAAAGAGAGCATTTGAACTAACTCCAGAAAATCACAATCCCAGAGGAAAATATGTAATTGACTTTTAGTTAGTAAAAAATAAACAATTTCTATAATTTCAATTACAATTTCTTGTATAGACTTATATTCCCATTATGCAACTTTAATTGAAGTTAATGGTCTAGATTGGTTAGAAGACAAAAGAGCTCTTTTAAAAATATTCAAAAACATGGGGAAACCAATGGAAATAAGAACAGATAAAGACTCAGCCTTTATGTGTTCCGCATTATAAATTTTGCGGAAATCCGAACTAGATTCGCAATTTTACTTTGCATATAAAATAAATAAAACAAAAAATAATAAACTGTTAAAACATCGGCAGATATTTTTATTTATGCAGGATCTCCTGATTATAATACACATCTAAATAAAACAAACAAATAAGATAAACAATGAAAATCGACAAGATTAGAAATCAATCGACAAGATTTGGTATCAATCACCGTTAGTGAGATCGAAATCTACCAATCCTTTTAAACAAACAGGAAGCTTAAAACAAATCGATGAAAATCATTATGAAGAGGTTAATAGAGGTGGACAATTAACATATAAAATATAAATCAAAATTTAAAAAGGAAAAGATAGTTAAAAAAAAGTAAATATGACGATTCCCGATCAAACAACGACTCGAATCAAGAAGATATTTTCACATTAATGACTTTACTTATAAGAATAATTTTATTAGTTTATTTTATATTTCCAATAAAAAGCCAAAGCTTAGAAATAAGTCCGATAAAATTAATAAATCTTATATTTACAACCGGAACAATGAATTTTCCCGTAAACTACGAATATCACTAACAATAAATCTGACTAAAACTGAAGAAACTTATAATAATTTAATTGCAAAAAATACAGCATTTGCAACACTGACTAAAATTATATACTTAACAGAAGAAATCAACGGCTTAAGCTTATTAAACGTAACAAAAGAGGATTTCTTAATTTTATGGGAAATTTTAAAAAATACCTTTTCGAAAAACTAGACCAAGAAGACAAAGAAGAATAGCAAACAAAAATAAATAACTTATACGAAAATAGTGTCCAAGCAAATAAATTAAATGAAGTAATAAAAGCAGTCAATAGATGAATAGAATTTATGAACAAACTAAGCCTAACTAACGACAGAAAGCAAAAACTTGAAATACTTATCTTTAATTTACAAGAATTTACTGAACATATTGAAGACATTGAACTAGGTATACCATTAACAAGATGAGGTAAAATACCTCATAAATTATTAAAATATAATTCACTATCACATATTAACTTGGTTAAAAACTACTACAAATGAAATTTTTTAAAATTTCAAACAAATAATTCCTTACCCCGACGAAAATAATAACATATTGACAGAAACAATACATGACAAATACATTGCGCAAAAGAATAACTCATATATTGCAAAGAAAAAAAAAAAATTAATAATGAATAAATGTTTAACAGGAAAATTAAATAAAGAAAAAAACAGAAGGTAGATATTCAAAAACTACGAATTAAAATACGTAGAACCAAATATTATTTTAACAAGGAATTTGCCTGAAACTACTTTAAATCAAAATTGTTTAAACAGAAATCATAATAATAAAAGGCAATAATTTAATAAAAGCAATAAAATTCAGTTAGATGAAATATTAATTACGAACACAGAATTAGAATATACACAAAAAGTTTATATAAGTAATAATATCACTAAATTAAATCAAAGCGCATATATCCAAACTAAGCAAGTCTTAAACGTACATACAAAGTTTTTCAATATTTTACAAATTATAACTTCAACCACGCTAATAATCATTGTAATAGTACTTATACTGTATCTTATTTATGAGCACAAATCCATACCACAAAAAATTATTATAAATTTAAGAAAAGAATGAAATTCAACCCCAGACACGCAAACAAACTCTGAAACCGAAACTAATCCACAGATAATCGAAATAGACCCAAACTTATATCCGGAATTAACCGCCTAAGGGCAGGCTACATTTTTAAGAATAGGGAAGTAGCATATGCATTCTCCCTACTCACATCCATTCTCATCAAAATTTATAAACATTAATAAACGCAAATATTTCTGAAATCAAATGGTGACAATAAAAATCGTGATTCACATGAATATATTAAATATCATAAACATCCGTCAGAATTGCTATTCTCACCAAGAGGAGCCACCTTACATAATATTTTAAGATAGGGTCCATTGACCGGTGCGGCAGGGCCGCATGTAAAAGTACGAGAAAAGTTTAAATTTAACCCATAAATAAACCGAAATGACGATAAGGAAAAGTGTAGTTTTATTTTTTTCTGTAGAGGATTTTTTTACGGATAGTTACTAACTGGTAGTCTGAGCGAGGTAAAGACCCATTCGCCGTAATGGGCCGGAAAACCCCACGTGGCTCGAAGAGAACGTCGGTGGCAACGCCTTAGGAATCTGACAGAGGCGAAATCCCGGTCAGTTACATAGAGAAAAGATTGCAAACCTAACCAACGACTTTCCCCTCCCCTCCAGAAACTTCCAAATCTCTTGTAAGTAAAAAAAACCTCCACATTGACCGGATTCAAGACTCGAACTGTTTTATTCATTTAAAGTAGTAGTCTTATATCCCTAACATGAGAATCTTAAAACTAATTCCAGTCACCGGAAGGGTAATTTGAACACGTCGATCTCAGATGCTACCAGAGCTAGAGATTTGAAATTCTTTTCGTAAGGTCCGTTTATAACACGCACAAAAATTGGATAACTATTCCTTGTACATACATATATATATTCGTATTTGTTAAATAAGCAATAGAATTTATAGATCATATCCTGAAGATAGAAGTTATTAAATAAAACGGTTGTCAATTGCCAAAATCACGTGGCCAGCAGCGCAAGCAATTAAATTTACAAATATGCAAAAGTACAAAAAAAGCGTGCATTCTCGCATATTGTAAATATTGCAACTACTTGAATTGTAGTTGAATTATCAGCTGTTACTTTAATTTTGGATTTATTACCAGTTGTTCAAGCAGTGACGGTGTTGTTAGAATCGGTGCACGTCGGCAGAAATCCCAGGTTCGGAACCAGGCGATGACAGTACTTTATTTTTTTTCAGGTGGCAGATTTCAGGGGTTCTCCTAGGCGGGCACCCTTGACTAAAGCTTCTTACTTTTTTTTTTGTTTTTTTTTTTTTTATTACTATTACATTTAAAAGCAAAACTACTTGTTTGACAAACCTGCTTTTAATTGTAAAAGCTTATGATTGAAAATTAATTTTTTTTTTGGTTTTTTTTTTTAATTTAATTAAAAACGCTTATCGGGTTCAGGGGACTTTCTAGTAGGGCACTCCCAACTAGATTTTTTTTTACCGGGAGGAGTGATCAAAGATTCTTTCCGAATAGAAGCGAAAACAGAGGTTTAAAGGGATAATTTAAAAAGTTTTAATAAAGGTAACTGTAGGGAAACACTGCATTCTTTAATGACATAAGCAGGAACTTAAGCTGACCAGTAGAGAGATGATTTCAGAGTCCGAATGGCTGAAACCAGAGATGCACGGGAAGGATATACAGAAGAATAAATGTACTAAAAAAAAATTTCAAAAAGATCTGAGGTAATTACAAGTTTTGTCCAATCCAAGAAAAAGTGAGGAAGCCAAAATTGCTTGGTGCCCGAACAAAATGCCTTTTGCAACGTGTAAGATAATTCCCCCCGATAAATTAAAAGATTCATCAACCGAACCAGACCTTTTGAAATTCTTAAAACATTTAGTTTTAACATTTATAATATTGAAAAGAAAGCAAACCAGGAGATCCTATTACACTTATCTAGGATAGAGTTTGAAGTGTCATAAAAAGTGGTAGCTGCCAAATTATTATCAACTGAGACATTCTTTTGGAGTTTTTGGTGTGAAAATCGGTTATTTATGGATGTTGATCTCCCTCTGGGATAATATGCATACTCTGGTATACATAAATGGAATGATCTGGAGTCAATTATGATAGTCGTCATTAATAATAACATGATCAACTGAACGATTTAGAGAGGCTAAACAATTCCTAAAAAAAATTAATGACCTTTTGTCGGAATAAGGTACTTTGAATTGGGAGTTGAAGAACAATAAGCGTTAGGCATATAAAAATCGCCAAAGTATTATAAGATGATTAGGAGTCAATATATTACGATTCTTAGCTTTGAATTCATGTACAACTATATGTGGTAGCCAAAACTTGGTATCACATACAGTTATGAAATATTCGGCATGCAATTTTACGAGTTGGAAAATTAACCTTGAAATAAAAGCATCGAGTGGAGTTTTTTTAAACAATATAATCAGTTACTCCATCGTATCTCGTATTAGAAGTCTAGATAAAAAAACTTGCTTTTGGGAGACACGACAGGTGAACGGTGACAGTAATAGTAGATGAACTGTCGCCACAACCGATTTTAGCAGGGGACATGATTTAATCATAGTTTCGCTCCGTGTGACCTGCCCATTTAGTTTGCATTAAATTCTCACACAACCGACAGATAACAAAGTCCGCTTGTGCAGAATCAACTCCTTGCCTTAAATGAACAAGTTTTTTTGCAATATGTCACATTGACAATTAGGATCAAACACACTGAACGATAAGAAAACGAGTAAGAGTGCTCTAGTCGAGACTACTTGACTAGGAGATACCCTGAACCGTGCTAAGAACGGATTTTATAATCATTTTAGGGTTCACGCGCATAAGCACGCGCAGGACTATCGTAATCAAACTTTCAGAATGTAATAATATCATTCATATGTATGTAATATTTGAAATACGCTTTCTATAGCTTTAACGGTTACGATATACAAACAAAGAATGGTATTAAAGTGCTGCGAGTACAAAACGAAATTATTTCGAGAGTTATATGCAGTAGAAAGCACTTACACTACCAAATATAAAAATATATGCACGTTAAACGAAAGCTTAAAATCCAAAAATAAAAAAAGTAAGTTAAGTAAGCGCGTGAAACACTCAACTGAGAAAGCTCTACAATATATAGTCAATATGTGAAAGAGTTAACATTTTTATTATATTGGTGAAAATTCAATAGAATATGTAGATCAATGGTCAAAGTTTCATTAAAAACGTTTTAGTATTACAGAGGCTATTAAACAAAACTTTTGATCAATTGGCAACACCATGTGACGAGTAGAGCCATACTTTAGTTTAGATTTACAATATGAATCGGGTAATAAAGGTGCGTTCTCTAAAGCCGGACATGTTTGACGGATTTTTATTCCCCTTTTCTACAAATATTTTATTTGCTGTAATTTAATTTTAATTTAATAAGGTGAGAGTTAGAATACCCTTTTTTTTAAATGCATAACTACTAATTTAAAAACGCAGATCATTCGGCGTTTAGAGTTTAGGGCACCTCTTATTTGCTCAAAATGTATGTAACACATAACGTATTAATAATATATTCTATAAAGGCTAAAATATTTTTTGTTTTGTTTTATTTCTCTCTTATACCATTATTTTGCCTTTCTTTTAGAAGTATACTCGAATATCAGTGAGCTTATAAAGATTATACATATCTTAATTTTTAGATAGTTTCTTGTCTTACATACTACATTACATAATACATACAGTACAATATTACATACTACATACATTCTATACAAATATGGAAAATGCATATAATCTGTTGGTGATTTCAACAGCATCTGATTAAAGCTTGATATAAATAACAATAACTGCTGACAATTAACTTTTGAATGTGTATAAATAGCGGTAGCATCAGTATTTAATTCTTATTATACAGATGGAAATTATATGTTCATTTGTATATTTTTACCTTATCCATCCAATTTGCATCATTGCCTGATATTGATGATTCCACCTTTTCAGCTATTTTATCCACTTTATTCGACAGTTTGGGCCAGTCAATTTTAATAAATCCTTCTTGATGCGCAATTTCAATTAAAATAATACTTCCTCCAATAGCAAACGCAGCAAACTTTCCAAACTTCATTGTTGTGTACCCAGTCGCCCTTTAAAAAACGTTATGGTTACACAATTTAAAGCTTTAAATAAATAATAACATCGATGAATCCTCAGCAGCTGAATCCGAAACAGCTGATTTTCCTGCATATTTACATTTTAAATTTCAGGGTTTACACAAGTATATGTTCCAAAAACATAAAATATGTTCCAAAGAAAAGAAAGGCGAAAAGGACATAGTTTTGCTGATAAAAACGATATTTCAGTCTTCGAGTAACTTAAAATTCTCAATACATCAGATCTTATTCTTATCGATCTATCTTATAAGATCTTATACTTATCAATCCCAAATATAATAACAATTTTCATATTAACACAGCTACTATACGGAAACAAAAGTCTAAAAGAACAACAGAAGCACAAGAAAAAGTTATTTATAATACAAACAAACTTCTTGTATGGTTAAAAAAATAGAATGCTCTAGTCGAAACTGCTCGACTAGCAGATATCCTGAACCATAGATGGAAAATTAGGCTCAACGAATTCGATAGAAAAATCAAGTATATGCCCGACAAAGAAACCCACGTCGCAGACGATTTATCAAGAGTGAAAATAAATGAAAGTTTGCTCTGCACACAAGTAACAGAGCAGCCACAATACAAAGTGCCCATGAGTACAACCTTAATTACTTACTTATAAAAGAAATACGGATAAATTTTTTAACAGAAATTAATTTGAGCAACCGCCGATCTATTAGAGTTTCTATACAAAAAAAAAAATGAGTTTTTAAAAGCAGAAATGAGTTTATTCTTCACAATTAAGTGACAGTTTAAGTATCAGCTGATAAGTCAACACAATTCAATGGCAATTCCGATTCTTACAATTGACAGGAATGCACGCGATTGAGTGCTGCTTGCCACGTGGTATACGGAATCATCTATATATTCTATTGCATATATGGCAACTTACTAAAATATGTACCCCTTTCACAAATTGGTTATATTTGCATCTGACTAGCTAATAGAATTTCTGATATCGGCGCGTTCACATTCCCATTTTTAATGGGTTTACGGTATAAAAAGGTACAAAAGGCAAAGTTGACGTAACAAACTAGAAATATTAAAAACAAGGAAGAACATTGCAGTCGAGCGCAACCGACTGGGTGATACTCTGTTCAAGTACGAATAGTGCAGTTTGGAGCCACCTAATGTATTATTCTTTTTAACACAAAATTTATTTTTGCTGTTTAAAAAATTTAAAATGTATTCTAGTTAATATTTTCAGATTTTACACACCCCAAAGGGTGTCCCAAATTAATTACAGTTAAAATTGAAGAGATCTGAAAAATAATTTTTTTTTTCAATTTGCTACGCCTCCAGTAGGCGTGGACAGATTATTTTTGGCCAGTTCTTAGAAATAGTAAAGTAACTGAGCATGTGGAAATTACAGAGTATTTTTTAGGTGCCACGCCCCGAAGGGGTGTAAAAACGAATTTTAAATCATCGATTGAGGCCCCCAGTAACTCAATGGTAAAGTTTCTAGCTCTAATTTTTAGGTGATATAAACTTTTGCGATTTGCCACGCCCCCTATGGGCATAGATATATCCGTCATATTTTTTTGATCTTGAGTCGTCAACCTGACTATATATTTAAAATTGCAAGCCGCTAGCATCAATAGTGTTCAAAATATATTCGTCTCTATAAAATCACTATATAGTCAAATATAATTTGCTACGCCCACAGTGGGCGGCGTAGATAAATATTTTTTTGATTTGGGCTTTCTAGCTCTAACTGTAGATAGACGTAGATATATCCGCTATAGATGTAGATATATCCGCTATAGATATAGATATATCCGCTATATCAATGCGTTTTCACAATCCAAACTCTAGTGCTTCAACTTCCAATTTGCAAGACACAAATCGACTTAGCTCGTCTTCCTGATCTGAATATATATATACTTTATGGGGTCTCGCCTCCTTCTGACTGTTACATATGTTTTAATAAAACCATTATATGCAGCTCACATATCAAAACGATTAACAAAAGTATAAAATCATTAAAACACGAGCATGGAGTGATTCGCAAATTACGCCTTGAACAAGCGTAGCAAAGATAAATTCGTAAAAATTAGATTAGACAAAATAAATAAAAAACTACCTTACAGAAATATCAGTGACCACAATTTGAAGAAAAAGAATCGGTTATAGTAGCAACTATAATCAGAAAAGAAAACTGCCTACCTACCTAAGCTAACATGTGTAATTGCTTATTATTTCGCTTTAGTATTGCTTTATAGAAAAATTACGCGGGAAGAAGCAGCAGTCAACTTATATCTCTGTCGAAGAATTAAAGAAGGCCGAAATAGTCGTCGAATTTAAAATTTAGACATGAAATTAATTTGCTGGAAAGCTTTGAGTGAATTACAGGCGCTCAACCCCTTGAATAGTTGATTATAGTTGGAGAATCACAGCTTTCCTGGCTGAGGAAAGAAAACCCTACACTGCCTAAAATTGATAAGGAACTTTATTAAAAGGGAGCTATGGATCATTGGGCTACGGAACTGATTAAAAAATAATTTCGCGAATGTACCTGCATAAACGAGAAATGACCAGTCGACTGGGAAATTTACCGGTGCTCTGCCAAATTGAAGCACAGTAAACTAACGCCTACTGGTGGAGGCCACATATTGACATCTAGTCATTTTATTGCGGGAAGACCACTAAGACCACTGCGTTTAAAAAAGTCAAACCTAATGGAAGGCCAACTTGGTCTACTGAAGATGGCCTATGGGAATGATAACTAAAACAAGGAAGATAATAAAGTTCGACTATTAACGACAATAAAAAATATGAGTGAGGACAAACGATAATAAACAAGAGCTGTTTGTTACCAACTCAGGATAAGTATGAGCAAACTTACTCTCCAAAAGAACGAATGAAAACACGATCCTTTATGATTTGTCAAAAGGTACACATTGAGGATCTAGCCTTACACACTATTAATGGACACAACCTAAGCAATAGATACACTAGATTTATGGGTTGATTTTATGCATGAGTTTAATACCCAGACTCAGAAGAATAAAATTTAATATCATATTTTATATATTTTATATATTTTAAACACAACCGCAGTCAAGTATATTCTTTATCTCTCTTTAAGGAATAATATACACTAGTATTTAGAAGAAAACTTTTTGGATCTATTGAAGATAGTACTGCTTAATACCGCTGTATGGCGGTGAGAAAATGATGCGCAAAACAAAGAGTCTATTAATAATTTTAGGCATTCAAAACTTTAGGTCCATATGATAAGAATGCATGGAAACGAATTTTTGCGTGGCATAAGTATTTTGACTAAGTTTTTGTTCAAATGTTTTTTTCGTTTGAGCACTTGACAACCAAACAACTTTTATAGTTAACTTTTATTGATATAAGTTAAAAAAGAAATAAAAAATGTCGACCGATTTCAGCTAGAATATCAGATCTTCAAATGAATGTTAGGTGTCTTTTCAATCTGTGCTCTCTTAAATTAATAACTTTAACAAGTAAAAAAGCTCCAGTCGGGGGTGCCCGACTAGGAGATCCCCTGAACCCTGCCACTTTATGTTAAAAAAAAAAACCAAATAAAAAGAAAATACTGTTATCGCCTGGTTCCGAACCTGGGATTTTTGGCCGACGTGCACAGATTCTAACAACACCGCCAATTAACTGCTTGAACAGCTGATAAATACAAAACTAAAGTAACAGCTGATAATTCAACTATAATTCAATCAATTCAAACAGTTTTGATATTTAGAATATACGAAAATGCACGCATTTTATTTAGTTATGCACATGTATATGATCTACATATTCTGTTGCTTATTTAACAAATACGAATGTATAAGTATTTGCAAGGAACACTGGCACACATATATACGCACGCATAAACACGCGCTCTGCTTACTGCGTAGTTTACGCAGCTGCTGCAGTTGGGCTTACTGCAGTAAGGGCTAAATTATAAGAACTTATTTATTGAAACAATTTTTGTTGTAGATAGACTCGTTTCAGAATAAGATAATGACATTCATTTATATGTATTTGCCACAGCACAAGTCTCTAGTATATTAAATACGTTTTTTTTTGCAAATTTGGCCGGAAGAGGACGTGGTATCTAAAATAATACACTGTAAATCTGAACTCTCTTACTTAAACAGTATACGAGTTACGCTTAAAAAAACGAAGTCAAATGATCGATTTTTATCGATAAAAAAGGAAAGAGGATGAAAATTAAAATTTCAGAATTCTAGCTTTTGTGGTTTACGAGTTCGCTGAGTTCGTACAGAAGGACAGACGGACATGGCTAATATAGCCTGATATAGACTCAGCTCGTCTCCTGATCTAGAATATATATACACTATGGGGTCTGCCCCCGTCCATCTGCCTCTATTTTCAAATTGGGTCGAGTTTAAAGAACTTTTCATGCAGCGCTTTGATACAATAGAAACTCCAGCGGCCATGTTTCTAAATATGTTGTCAAATCGACCGTCTGACGCCGAGTATCTTGCAGTCCATGCAAGCCGCATGGAAAGTTTTGATAACCGACTGAAGCGCTTAAGTTTCACATCAAACATTCGGACCAGAAGTGATTTACAGTCCGAATTAAAAGCGTTCACTGTTTAAAAAAAGTTTCCTTTTGGTTAGGGTTAATGGAACAACAGTCCGCAGCTTATCCTAAACATACAAAACATTCAACGATGGAGTGTTATTAGGCAATATAATGATTGAATGCAGACTCATGAAGCAGAAAAACCAATATGCGAATGACAATGGGCGGTACCGTGAAGAATCTAGTGTAACCTGCTAAAAGTGTGGAGTCATAGGTCACATTGCCAAACAATGTACAAAGAAAGATGTTGAGAAGATCAAGAGGTTCAACCGGGAAAATCGAGTGGAGCAATGCAGCGTTGCTGTACCCGTGTACATGAACCATACAGGCCAAATTTTTTTAGTTACCTTTGATTCCGGAGCGGAATGCTCACTATTGAAATAATGCTAGGTATAAAATTTTCTGGTAAAAGTTTTAATAGTATTGTAATGTAAGGCATAGACAGCAATGGCATATATAGTGTTGTACAAATATTAAGTAACGTAAAAATTGATAATTGTATTGAGATTTTGTTTTATGTAATAAGCGATGATCATATGCAAAACGATATTGTTATTGGTCGGGAGATTTTAATTCAGGGTTTTCATATTGTCATTTCATCAGGCCAATTTACGATTTTAAGAGCGAAAACGGTTAATTTATGTACAAGTAATGAGTCATCTGATATTGATACAGAACTTGATGGACAAGATAAAATAAAACTATATTCATTGTTGCCAGAATATAAATTTCGTTTATGAAAGGTATCCCCTGTACTAAAGTCAATGTTGGCGAAATTAAAATTAGACTAGTTGATGAAACGAAAACGGTTCACAAAAGGCCATCAACATTAAATCCATGTGAACGATATTTAGAGCAAGAAAAAATAACAGAACTGCTAAAGTGTAACATAATTACACCAAGTTGCTCTACTATTAGTAAAAATAAAAAATGGTTCAGTGTATATGCGATGACTATAGGAAATTAAATTCAAATACTGTCGCCGATAAATATTCTTTGCCACTTATACAGGATCAAATATATAGACTAAGAGGAGTTATTTATTTTACTTGCTAAAATATGGTTGGGGATAATATCAAATTCGCTTGCATGTAGATTCTATTGAGTATACAGCGTTCGTCACCCCAGATGGCTAATATAATTTATTATCTATGCCGTTTGGGCTTAGAAACGCACCCTCTGTCTTTCAAAGACTATTAATGCTGGCGTTTGGGGAGCTCGCATTCTCTTATGTCATTGTCTATATGGATGACATGATAGTTGCCTCAAGCGAAGCTTTCGCCGAAATTAAAGATTGTGCTAGATATTCTTATAAAGGTAGGATTTTCATTTAACATTACAAAATGTTCCTTTTTGAAAACAACGGTCGTTCCAATATTTTTGCTACAAGGTTAGTGCTGGTGACATTCGTCCAAACCCCCAGGTAATTAAAGCATTGACCACTCTTCCGCCTATACAGACGTCACGTCACTTAGACAATTTATTTTGTTAGCATCGTATTGCCGACAATTTATTAAAGAATTTTGGCAATTAATGAAAACATTATATTTCTTAACTTCGAAGAAAAATAAATTTGTATGGAAAGCAAATCATGAGCAAATACGCAAGAGTTATTTCTACCCTTACAGATAGGCCGGTTCTTGTTATTTTTGACCCAAGTTATCCAATCGATTCCAATTTTGTTACACAAAATTGATAATAAACCACATGTGACTAAATACTATGGTATTCTAACCAACTCCCCTGCAGAATCAAGATATCACTTTTTTGACAGGTACAATTTGAGAACCTTAACCAATAAAAGAAGTTATAAGTATGCACATGAAGATTTAAGAAAATTGCTAGACGGAAAATTGCCCGTTGAGTTAAATGTGTATGACGATTATAATAATATTGTTGAGAGCGAAAAATCGATTTCTAATGGTGAAAAGTGTGAAAACCAAGATACTGAGAATATTTGAGCCATTGAAAAGAAAAATGAAGAGAACTAATAAGGGTTATCGTTGTTTTTGACAAAGGCAAATGGCAGAGTACTCAAATCACAAAGCAAGCACAAGTGCAAAATAACTAATGCTGTTTTGATCATGGCGTGAAGTACGCGCTCTGCTTACTGCGTAGATTACGCAGCTCCTGCACTTGGGTTGCAGTAAGGGCTAAACTATGAGAACTTATTTATTGAAAAGTTTTTCTTGTAGATAGACTATCGGATCAGAATATTATGACATTCATTTGTATATGTATTTGCCAGAGCACAAGTCTTTGGTATTTGAAATACGTTTTTTTTTTTTTTTTTTGCAAATTTGACCGGAAGGGGACGTGGTATCTAAAATAATACTCTGTAAATCTGAACTCTCTTACTTAAACGGTATACGAGTTACGCTTAAAAAACGAAGTCAAATTATCGATTTTTATCAATAAAAAAGGAAATAGGATGAGTTTTTGAAGAAATAATGATAAACTCATACTGCGTATGATATACGAGAATACATTTAGCTTTTGTGGTTTACGAGATCGCTGCGTTCGTACAGACGGACGGACGGACATGGCCAATATAGTCTGATATAGACTTAGCTCGTCTTCTTGATTAAGAATATATATACTTTATGGGGTCTGACCCGCCTCCTTCTGCCTGTTACATGCATTTTCAAAAAAACATTTCAATAGGTTCAGAGTATAAAAATAAAAGAAAAACAATTAAAATCTTAGTAATTATGTTGAAGTAATATGCAAAGACATTTGATGTTACCTTGAAGAATTTTCGTGTAATGGTCAGGATGGCCATGTCGGATCGTACTGTATGAGTGCGTGCTGTATATGTATAAACATGCCGGCGCGTGTTGAGAATGTGTGTGAGACAGTTACACTGAGTTTGTGTTGACGCACTTTGAGTGTTTCACAATTTAATTTTTAGTATTACGCTGATATTGCATCAGCCTTTGTAAGGGCTGCGATTGGTTGATTGAGTTGTGGCCACTAGAAAGTACCGTTTTAACCGTTTTAAAGAGGCGATAGCGTGGTGCAAGAAACAAGTGTGCGACGCAAGTTAGTTCAGTTGAGAACTTCTACGCTCTACCTTCGACAATGGATGGCAATCTTGATACTGCAGGTGCCAACGCTTCATCGTGGTGTACTACTGTGGAAATTATCTTGCAAGAAAATGCATTGAATGTGCGCTAGTCGTCGCTACAACTTCAGCATTAGAAGGGAGCGATTTAAAGCGGTCTTCTCAAGTAGGATACACTGATATTACCTGGGTCGACTTTAAAGAACTCATGCAGAGCTTTGATACAATAGAAACTCCAGCGGCCATGTTTCTAATTATGTTGTCAAATCGACCGTCTGACGCCGAGTATCTTGCAGTCAATGCAAGCCGCATGGAAAGTTTTGGTAACCGATTGAAGCGCAAATATACACATACATACACATACACATCAAATATTCGGACCAGAAGTGATTTACAGTCCGAATTAAAAGCGTTCACTTTTAAAAAAAAGTTTCCTTTTGGTTAGGGTTAATGGAATAACAGTCCGCAGCTTATCCTAAGCGTACATAACAAGCAACGACGGAGTGTCATTTTTGCGGCAAATTAGGCAATGGTTGAATGCAGACACATGAAGCAGAAAAACCAATATGCGAATGACAATGGGCGTTACCGTGAAGAATCTAGCGTAACCTGCTACAATTCTGGAGTCATGGGTCAGATTTCCAAACAACGTACAAAGAAGAATGTTGAGAAGAGCAAGACGTTCAACCGGGAAAAGCGAGTGGAGCATTGCGGTAACCAAGGGATACATGAACAAATTTTTTAAATTTTTTAAGTTTCCTTTGATTCCAGAGCGAAATGCTCACTGTTAAAAGAATGCTGAGTATAAAATTTTCTGGTAAAAGATTTATTAAAATTGTAATGTTAAAAAGCATAGGCAAAACTTTAAAAAATAAAACTGGACTTTACCGTTACCATATAGCAAAGCTTCAGGCAACACAAGGATTTTTTATTATATGAAGTATAACTAATAGAAAATAGTTAAAGGCTTTTTTTTGATTATTGAACTTTAATATATTGATGAACATATTTAAATTTTTTTTTTAATTCCAATTATGGTTTTTGGGTGTCAATACATTTTGGTCCACTGTATATACAGTGGGCCCAAAAAGTATTGGCACACCAAAAATTATAAAGTTTAAGCACCTATATCTTTTGTTCCATTGGGGTTGCAAAAAAAAAAAAGATATTGGGATTATGTTCGTATATATTAATATTCAAATATTAAAAAAAACTTATATACATACATATGTACAGAGACATAATTGTACACTATAAGTTGCTTGTCTATGTGTTTGTCTGTACATAATAATTGACTCTTCGCAGGATACCTCCATTCATGACTCATAACTACCACATAACATGTCCTCTTTTTTAAGTGAAAATATGAATACAAATACATACATACACATATATGGTCATAAATCCTAAAATATCTTTTTTTTTAGTTTTCTACCCGTTTTTTTACTTTAATTATAAATTTTAAGTTTCGATACGCACCATCCTGAAGTCACCCCAATAAAAAGCTGTGAGTAAGCTGAGCGACTACTTATATCACCTAATACTCCTTTTATAAACTTATTTGCACCTTCCATCCGTAAAATCGTTTGAAATACTTAATATTTATTTGTGATGGCAGTTCCTATCGTTAAAATAATGTAACTAAACATCGGCCAACGATGAGATATTTTTCCTCTCTATTATTTCTAGAGATGGAACTATTTTGTGTATTTAGGTATATAATAATTTTTTCTTTAAGTTGGTCCAAAAAATTATATTTTCACATAGATTTTATTTTTTTCTAAATCTCATAGACTAACGTCTTAAACCGATAACAAAATAAATGAATTTATTTAGATATTTAAACTTGTATCACCAACTATACCTTAAGAATATCTGTTAATATTATTAAAATTATCGCAAACTAGCTGGACAGATTATAAACGTTATTCAATATTCTATCAAGAAAGCAGACTAAAAATTGTTTGCTTTTTATAATTATAATAATCTATCATTTGCAGTCGATTTAGTAGACACTTCTGATTTGCAAATGTTTCTTAGTAGATAATTGCGGTACATGCTTCTATGAGTATATAATATATTAAACCAACCCTATTTATAAGGAAAATATCTAATTTAACTACAGTTGTACATGGTATTATGACGTACTATGTATGATGCATACCATGCATAGTAAATATTGAAAGAATTTAATATATGTAGCTTAAAAATTTTGTGAAACCCATAATTTATTTAAAATCGATGAATATCTAAAGGTAAATGAAACTAATGTGAATGAAACAAATGGGTTATTTATTTATACATAAATATATACATATGTAGATGTATACAAATTTTTGCTTTACATTACGGAACATATTTACTTATGTTGTTTTATAGAACATTGTCGCTTTTATAATTACATATGTAATGTATCGACACTGACCATACAACAGAATGTATAATTAGTGCCATACAACACATGGTTAGTGGCATCGTTGTTCGTTGTGTTCGATAGTTAAAATACTCATTTATTTAACAGTTACCAATTCATCCTTAAAAAACATTTTTATAGTGAAATGAACAAAGGTCGGATGTTATAAAGGAAATTTCTTCAATGCAGTTAGGTGCCAATATTTAATATTGTTTAACCTTTTATATTATAACGATTGTGTCAAAATTCTTTGGTATTTTTTAATTAAAACTAATTCTTACCCACATACAAGGTATGAAACGTAGGCATATCATGACAAAGTGCACTTGCAAATGTCCATAATCAAAATATTCACATAGGTATGTGTGAGTGAATGCAACCACTTACATATGTTCATAAGAATGAGTCACATTTTTAACTGATAACATTAGATATACATACAACTTACATATGTATGTACATATGTACCTTAAGATACAAACATTCGTGCGTATCCTGCTTTATAATGAACGCATTACAATATCTTAAGCAAGTAATTGTATACAAATTCAGCTAATTTTTCTTTTAATAGATAAATAGAACAAAAAAGATTATGTTCATCAATATATTAATATTCAATAATTAAAAAAAAATTTTAACTATTTTCTATTAGCTACATATATTACTAGCTATTAGTTATCTACAATCGGCACAAATTAAATTATCTCTACTGCAAAAATAAATCCTATCGGGAAATTGTAGAACTAATCGATGTCATTCTCGAGTGTGCGAAATAATATAAAACTGGAAGCATAATCCAGCGGAAAAGTGGAAACAAACAGCCAAGTTGGGCGTCCCAAAAAATTAAACAACGCCAGGAAAGGCTTGTGGCCACTGTGAGCGAGAAGCCAATGCAGTCTGCAGTTAAACTGTGCCAGGAGATGCAAGATTCTTTTGAAAGCAAGTTTTGCCCACAAACCGTGCGAAATAAATTGAAGAAGGCTGGGTATCATAGCAGAGTTCCGCGGATTTTTCAAAAGAAAATAAGGCAAACAGGGATTTTGCTTTAAAAAAATTAATAATAAAAAATAAAAAAGGTCCATTCGGATTCATTCTGGAACAATGTTCAACCTTTTTTTTCATTTTTAAAAATAGTTTGGCCCCAGTGTTGACAAGTGTCGCCTTAATGGAACACAGTGGCTGTTTTTTTATGTTTCTGTAGCAATTTTTTTGAAGTGTGTCAATACTTTTTTAGAGTTAATTTGTGCCTTCTTATATATGTATGTATGTATTCAGTAGACAAAAGTTAAAATTTAATATTAAATCCTCATTTCGATAAATGTGGGCCTAATCAATGAAAATCATGACTTCCCCCCACAGAATTAAAATACTTTGTTTCTTAATAGAGATAGGCATGGCCTATTTAAAAAAATTCCGTGTTGGGCCCCCTACGAAAAATTACCGTGTTTTACCGTGCCAAAGTCTAGATAGGCATGGCAGGCACGAAAAGCACGGTACAGAAAGAAACACTCAAGATTATAAATTTAGATATGGCAGTATCGATAAGTAGGCCTAGTTTTATCGCTTGTTTGTCAGCTTGAGCTGTAGCACTAACCATACAACACATAGACTAGACAAGTAGAACAAGCATTTTCAGCGTATAGTGAGGCCGCATGGCGAATCAATCAACTTCGTATTTGCTCGTATCGGTCGCTTATCGCTTCAGGCAGTGAAAATATTGTCCGGCATAGTCAGTGCGCTAGGAGCGTTCAACCGAAATGGTCAAATTCTTATACAGAGGATGACTGTATGCTATTTTTCCTTGCTCTCTCTCTCTCTCTTTCTCTCTCTCTCTCTGCTCTCTCAAATATATATGTATGTATGCACAAGCAGCAGCAGCTCACAAAAATTCAAATTTCTTCGCCCAGCGATCGCATTTCTTCCCTTTCGAGAGAAGAGTATACCAAACTGCTGAAAGCGTTTGCCATGCTCATGCAAATTATTCAGATTTTTATTATTATTTGTGTGAAGGGTATGAAAACGTTGATGAGTATGAAGAATATGTTTTCGCGACGAGCATGCACACACACTTACAGTCCTTTGCCTACATGTATAAGCATTTCTGTGCCTGTGTGCGAAACTCTATTCTTGCTGCTTGTGGAAATTGTAAGAACCCAGCGTTTGATGTTGCTTGACCTTGCGAATTGCATACACACATTTGCATACATATGTGTGTGTATGAGCGATGATAGAATTTTTCGAGTGTGTCGCGATTCAGTAGTTTGATAATTTTTTAATTGTAGAGTGACTGTCAAATGAGCATTTACGAATTGCAATTGCAGATGTCGTATTGTGGTGATAATATAAATATCATTTTAGATGAATTTAATTTAATAGATAAGTTAGGCTGTTCTGTTTTTGTGACCGCTAATGGGAAAAATATTGTTTCTGCATTGAAGCCTTATAAGCGACTTGCGTGTGCGTGTCACAATTTGAATTTAGTAATGGACGATATTGTTGAAAAGCATCCCACTTTAGAAATTCAAACTTTTGTAGAATGCGCAGAAAGACTTCTTCAATATTTTACTTGCACGTATATTATGTTACACAACATTTTTGAAGTCCAAGATGAAGTGAAAACCTTATTATTGACTAAAAACGAACTCAGGCGCATTGCAAATTTAGATTTTACCTTACTTGAAAACCTGATTACTTAAAGATTTTATAGAGTGCTCTGAAAAATTAAGCAGTGACAAAGAGCCAACTATAGCATTACTTTAAAGTACAACAAAAAATTGGACCCGTGCTGGTCCATGCCGTGTCAGTGCGTGCCGTGCCTCTGAAAAAATTCCGTGTTGGGCCTCAGTTTTTACCAGCCGTGCTTGGATCGTACCGTGCCTCAAAAAGGAGGCCCATACCCATCTCTATTTCTGACATTTACAAATTTTAAAGGCGATAAAACAAAGGTCTCCTAAAGCTTTTTACTCGTTCGCGAAGTGAAATAAGTGCAATGTCTGCCTTGCTATCTGACCGTATGAACGAAAACCATTTGCAATATGTACTCGGATACTCTTCTTGTGTCTCTCAATCGATTTACCATTGACATGACGAAAATTTACTCTCGTCATTAAAAATGAATTGATTCCAGAAATTTAGAGGCCCTCGATCGAATTTTTAGGCATAATCCATCTCCTTCACTATATTGACATCAAGCACAATGGTTGCGCTGTAAAGCTCTTGTTTCTTACAACATTCATAATATTCATTTATGTATGTATTGTATGTGTTGCAGCGTCACTATTATTATTGTCGTTTGGCATTGTTTTAGTGCAGCGAGTTTCGTTTGCACACAGATCCCGAATACAACTGAACAGCCTGAGTTCCTGAGTTATCTAGTGCTTTCCGAACCACACTCGGCGACAGCTACAGACACTGTCGCCCCGCTAAAACGGGACTTTTCCAAACTACAAAACAAGGCGACCAATTACGGCGCATAAATGGGCTAATGCAATAGTCTTATGAAATTATAATTATTGCGAAATACCCAAATCAGCAAAGTCATACGCAGCCGCATGCTGCACACTAAATACCCTGCGCGCTTTTGCTATGCAGACTGCGCTTGTGTGAGATCGAAGCAATCACCATACGCTGTCGTAGAACTCACATGCTCTGTTCAAGGGTATAGAAGCACAGGCCCGACTCACACGCAATACACACAAGCAAGCAGGCAGACAGAAAGACATAGGAAAGTAGGTAGAAAAGCATGCACATACAAAATACACGCCGACACGTCGCCAACACATTCAAACTACAGTGTACCCAAAAAGTATTGGCACACCAAAAATTATAAAGTTTAAGCCCCTATATCTTTTGTACCATTGGGGTTGCAAAAAAAAAAAAAGATAATGTGATTATGCTCGTATATATATTAATTTTCAATTATTAAAAAAAACTTAACATTTTAACTATTTTCCACTAGATATACTATATTTTCTTAAAAAAAAGGCACCAATTAACTTCAAAAAAGTACCTATAAAATCATAAAAAAAATAACTTTAATATAGGATTAATATTTTGTGGGGCCACCTTTGGCCTCAATATCGGCTTAGAGGCGTCTCCTCATGCTTTCAACCAATTTGGCTGTCTCCTGCAATGATATTTTATCCCATTCGGTACTAAGCGACGTATTTAGGGAATTCTTAGAGGTTAGTTGATGGGTCCTTATTTTTTTATCTAATATGACCCACATGTGCCCAATGGGATTAAGATCCGGTGATTGCGGAGGATTTTTGAGCTGATTACAATGGTAAATTAGCCATTCCTGCACCAAATACGATGAGTGTTTGGGATCGTTTTCTTGTTGGAACAGCCACTGTGTTCCATTAAGGCGCAACTGGTCCACACTGTTGGCCAAATTATTCTTAAAAGTATCGAGAAAACCATATTTATCCAAGTTTCCATTGATAAAAGCGAGTTGGCCTACTCCAGATGCCTTTCAACATCCCCACACCATCACGTTTCCACCGCCGTGTTTTATAGTTTTGCGGAGATTCTTCTCCTCAAGCTCTTTCTTGGCTTTGCGTCACACTTTTTGGCTGCCATCGACCCAAAAATGTTTAGCTTGGACTCATCACTGAAAATTACATCGTTCCAGAATGAGTCCGGGTGGCCAACGTATTTTTTAGCACAATTCAGGCTCTTCGCTTTATTTGGTTTAGAAATAAAATGCCTACGCCGTGGAACCCTGCCATGATACCCAGCCCTATTCAGTGTATTTCGCAAGGTTTGTGGGCAAAACTTTTCTTCAAAAGAATCTTGCAGATCCTGGCACAGTTTAATTGCAGACTGCATCGGCTTCTCGCTCACAGTAGCCTTTCCTGGCGTGGATTAAAAATTTTGCGACACCCAGATCGGCTGTTTGGTTCCACTTTTCCGCTGGATACATAATGTTTGATAACATTTCGCTTACTCGAGAATGATATATCGACTAGTTTTACAATTTCCCGATAGGATCTATTTTTGCAGTAGAGATTTATTATAATTTTTCGCGTTTCCAACGAAATTTCTGTTCCTCTGCCCATTTTAATGATTTATTAGGGATATTAAACGAAAGCTGACACTAAATGTATAATTTTTCAGTGCGCATGTGCATGAGAAGCACAGAAAAAATCAAAACGAAAAAAAACGGGACTTTACCGTTACAATATACCATAGCATCAGGCAACACAAGGAAGTCAGTCAATACTTTTATGGTGTTAATTTGTGCATTTTTTAGCATATGAAGTATAACTAATAGAAAATAGTTAGGCCTTTTTTTTTAATTATTGAACTTTAATATATTGATGAACATATTTAAATTTTTTTTTTTTAATTCCAATTATGGTTTTTGGGTGTCAATACATTTTGGTCCACTGTATATACAGTGGGCCCAAAAAGTATTGGCACACCAAAAATTATAAAGTTTAAGCACCTATATCTTTTGTTCCATTGGGGTTGCAAAAAAAAAGATATTGGGATTATGTTCGTATATATTAATATTCAAATATTAAAAAAAACTTATATACATACATATGTACAGAGACATAATTGTACACTGTAAGTTGCTTGTGTATGTGTTTGTCTGTACATAATAATTGACTCTTCGCAGGATACCTCCATTCATGACTCATAACTACCACATAACATGTCCTCTTTTTTAAGTGAAAATATGAATACAAATACATACATACACATATATGGTCATAAATCCTAAAATATCTTTTTTTTTAGTTTTCTACCCGTTTTTTTACTTTAATTATAAATTTTAAAAGTTTCGATACGCACCATCCTGAAGTCACCCCAATAAAAAGCTGTGAGTAAGCTGAGCGACTACTTATATCACCTAATACTCCTTTTATAAACTTATTTGCACCTTCCATCCGTAAAATAGTTTGAAATACTTAATATTTATTTGTGATGGCAGTTCCTATCGTTAAAATAATGTAACTAAACATCGGCCAACGATGAGATATTTTTCCTCTCTATTATTTCTAGGGATGGAACTATTTTGTGTATTTAGGTATATAATAATTTTTTCTTTAAGTTGGTCCAAAAAATTATATTTTCACATAGATTTTATTTTTTTCTAAATCTCATAGACTAACGTCTTAAACCGATAACAAAATAAATGAATTTATTTAGATATTTAAACTTGTATCACCAACTATACCTTAAGAATATCTGTTAATATTATTAAAATTATCGCAAACTAGCTGGACAGATTATAAACGTTATTCAATATTCTATCAAGAAAGCAGACTAAAAATTGTTTGCTTTTTATAATTATAATAATCTATCATTTGCAGTCGATTTAGTAGACACTTCTGATTTGCAAATGTTTCTTAGTAGATAATTGCGGTACATGCTTCTATGAGTATATAATATATTAAACCAACCCTATTTATAAGGAAAATATCTAATTTAACTACAGTTGTACATGGTATTATGACGTACTATGTATGATGCATACCATGCATAGTAAATATTGAAAGAATTTAATATATGTAGCTTAAAAATTTTGTGAAACCCATAATTTATTTAAAATCGATGAATATCTAAAGGTAAATGAAACTAATGTGAATGAAACAAATGGGTTATTTATTTATACATAAATATATACATATGTAGATGTATACAAATTTTTGCTTTACATTACGGAACATATTTACTTATGTTGTTTTATAGAGCATTGTCGCTTTTATAATTACATATGTAATGTATCGACACTGACCATACAACAGAATGTATAATTAGTGCCATACAACACATGGTTAGTGGCATCGAATAATTTTTTTGTGTTCGATAGTTAAAATACTCATTTATTTAACAGTTACCAATTCATCCTTAAAAAACATTTTTATAGTGAAATGAACAAAGGTCGGGTGTTATAAAGGAAATTTCTTCAATGCAGTTAGGTGCCAATATTTAATATTGTTTAACCTTTTATATTATAACGATTGTGTCAAAATTCTTTGGTATTTTTTAATTAAAACTAATTCTTACCCACATACAAGGTATGAAACGTAGGCATATCAATGACAAAGTGCACTTGCAAATGTCCATAATCAAAATATTCACATAGGTATGTGTGAGTGAATGCAACCACTTACATATGTTCATAAGAATGAGTCACATTTTTAACTGATAACATTAGATATACATACAACTTACATATGTATGTACATATGTACCTTAAGATACAAACATTCGTGCGTATCCTGCTTTATAATGAACGCATTACAATATCTTAAGCAAGTAATTGTATACAAATTCAGCTAATTTTTCTTTTAATAGATAAATAGAACAAAAAAGATTATGTTCATCAATATATTAATATTCAATAATTAAAAAAAAAATTTTAACTATTTTCTATTAGCTACATATATTACTAGCTATTAGTTATCTACAATCGGCACAAATTAAATTATCTCTACTGCAAAAATAAATCCTATCGGGAAATTGTAGAACTAATCGATGTCATTCTCGAGTGTGCGAAATAATATAAAACTGGAAGCATAATCCAGCGGAAAAGTGGAAACAAACAGCCAAGTTGGGCGTCCCAAAAAATTAAACAACGCCAGGAAAGGCTTGTGGCCACTGTGAGCGAGAAGCCAATGCAGTCTGCAGTTAAACTGTGCCAGGAGATGCAAGATTCTTTTGAAAGCAAGTTTTGCCCACAAACCGTGCGAAATAAATTGAAGAAGGCTGGGTATCATAGCAGAGTTCCGCGGATTTTTCAAAAGAAAATAAGGCAAACAGGGATTTTGCTTTAAAAAAATTAATAATAAAAAATAAAAAAGGTCCATTCGGATTCATTCTGGAACAATGTTCAACCTTTTTTTCATTTTTAAAAATAGTTTGGCCCCAGTGTTGACAAGTGTCGCCTTAATGGAACACAGTGGCTGTTTTTTTATGTTTCTGTAGCAATTTTTTTGAAGTGTGTCAATACTTTTTTAGAGTTAATTTGTGCCTTCTTATATATGTATGTATGTATTCAGTAGACAAAAGTTAAAATTTAATATTAAATCCTCATTTCGATAAATGTGGGCCTAATCAATGAAAATCATGACTTCCCCCCACAGAATTAAAATACTTTGTTTCTTAATAGAGATAGGCATGGCCTATTTAAAAAAATTCCGTGTTGGGCCCCCTACGAAAAATTACCGTGTTTTACCGTGCCAAAGTCTAGATAGGCATGGCAGGCACGAAAAGCACGGTACAGAAAGAAACACTCAAGATTATAAATTTAGATATGGCAGTATCGATAAGTAGGCCTAGTTTTATCGCTTGTTTGTCAGCTTGAGCTGTAGCACTAACCATACAACACATAGACTAGACAAGTAGAACAAGCATTTTCAGCGTATAGTGAGGCCGCATGGCGAATCAATCAACTTCGTATTTGCTCGTATCGGTCGCTTATCGCTTCAGGCAGTGAAAATATTGTCCGGCATAGTCAGTGCGCTAGGAGCGTTCAACCGAAATGGTCAAATTCTTATACAGAGGATGACTGTATGCTATTTTTCCTTGCTCTCTCTCTCTCTTTCTCTCTCTCTCTCTCTTTCTCTCTCTCTCTCTCTCTTTCTCTCTCTCTCTCTGCTCTCTCAAATATATATGTATGTATGCACAAGCAGCAGCAGCTCACAAAAATTCAAATTTCTTCGCCCAGCGATCGCATTTCTTCCCTTTCGAGAGAAGAGTATACCAAACTGCTGAAAGCGTTTGCCATGCTCATGCAAATTATTCAGATTTTTATTATTATTTGTGTGAAGGGTATGAAAACGTTGATGAGTATGAAGAATATGTTTTCGCGACGAGCATGCACACACACTTACAGTCCTTTGCCTACATGTATAAGCATTTCTGTGCCTGTGTGCGAAACTCTATTCTTGCTGCTTGTGGAAATTGTAAGAACCCAGCGTTTGATGTTGCTTGACCTTGCGAATTGCATACACACATTTGCATACATATGTGTGTGTATGAGCGATGATAGAATTTTTCGAGTGTGTCGCGATTCAGTAGTTTGATAATTTTTTAATTGTAGAGTGACTGTCAAATGAGCATTTACGAATTGCAATTGCAGATGTCGTATTGTGGTGATAATATAAATATCATTTTAGATGAATTTAATTTAATAGATAAGTTAGGCTGTTCTGTTTTTGTGACCGCTAATGGGAAAAATATTGTTTCTGCATTGAAGCCTTATAAGCGACTTGCGTGTGCGTGTCACAATTTGAATTTAGTAATGGACGATATTGTTGAAAAGCATCCCACTTTAGAAATTCAAACTTTTGTAGAATGCGCAGAAAGACTTCTTCAATATTTTACTTGCACGTATATTATGTTACACAACATTTTTGAAGTCCAAGATGAAGTGAAAACCTTATTATTGACTAAAAACGAACTCAGGCGCATTGCAAATTTAGATTTTACCTTACTTGAAAACCTGATTACTTAAAGATTTTATAGAGTGCTCTGAAAAATTAAGCAGTGACAAAGAGCCAACTATAGCATTACTTTAAAGTACAACAAAAAATTGGACCCGTGCTGGTCCGTGCCGTGTCAGTGCGTGCCGTGCCTCTGAAAAAATTCCGTGTTGGGCCTCAGTTTTTACCAGCCGTGCTTGGATCGTACCGTGCCTCAAAAAGGAGGCCCATACCCATCTCTATTTCTGACATTTACAAATTTTAAAGGCGATAAAACAAAGGTCTCCTAAAGCTTTTTACTCGTTCGCGAAGTGAAATAAGTGCAATGTCTGCCTTGCTATCTGACCGTATGAACGAAAACCATTTGCAATATGTACTCGGATACTCTTCTTGTGTCTCTCAATCGATTTACCATTGACATGACGAAAATTTACTCTCGTCATTAAAAATGAATTGATTCCAGAAATTTAGAGGCCCTCGATCGAATTTTTAGGCATAATCCATCTCCTTCACTATATTGACATCAAGCACAATGGTTGCGCTGTAAAGCTCTTGTTTCTTACAACATTCATAATATTCATTTATGTATGTATTGTATGTGTTGCAGCGTCACTATTATTATTGTCGTTTGGCATTGTTTTAGTGCAGCGAGTTTCGTTTGCACACAGATCCCGAATACAACTGAACAGCCTGAGTTCCTGAGTTATCTAGTGCTTTCCGAACCACACTCGGCGACAGCTACAGACACTGTCGCCCCGCTAAAACGGGACTTTTCCAAACTACAAAACAAGGCGACCAATTACGGCGCATAAATGGGCTAATGCAATAGTCTTATGAAATTATAATTATTGCGAAATACCCAAATCAGCAAAGTCATACGCAGCCGCATGCTGCACACTAAATACCCTGCGCGCTTTTGCTATGCAGACTGCGCTTGTGTGAGATCGAAGCAATCACCATACGCTGTCGTAGAACTCACATGCTCTGTTCAAGGGTATAGAAGCACAGGCCCGACTCACACGCAATACACACAAGCAAGCAGGCAGACAGAAAGACATAGGAAAGTAGGTAGAAAAGCATGCACATACAAAATACACGCCGACACGTCGCCAACACATTCAAACTACAGTGTACCCAAAAAGTATTGGCACACCAAAAATTATAAAGTTTAAGCCCCTATATCTTTTGTACCATTGGGGTTGCAAAAAAAAAAAAAGATAATGTGATTATGCTCGTATATATATTAATTTTCAATTATTAAAAAAAACTTAACATTTTAACTATTTTCCACTAGATATACTATATTTTCTTAAAAAAAAGGCACCAATTAACTTCAAAAAAGTACCTATAAAATCATAAAAAAAATAACTTTAATATAGGATTAATATTTTGTGGGGCCACCTTTGGCCTCAATATCGGCTTAGAGGCGTCTCCTCATGCTTTCAACCAATTTGGCTGTCTCCTGCAATGATATTTTATCCCATTCGGTACTAAGCGACGTATTTAGGGAATTCTTAGAGGTTAGTTGATGGGTCCTTATTTTTTTATCTAATATGACCCACATGTGCCCAATGGGATTAAGATCCGGTGATTGCGGAGGATTTTTGAGCTGATTACAATGGTAAATTAGCCATTCCTGCGCAAATACGATGAGTGTTTGGGATCGTTTTCTTGTTGGAACAGCCACTGTGTTCCATTAAGGCGCAACTGGTCCACACTGTTGGCCAAATTATTCTTAAAAGTATTGAGAAAACCATATTTATCCAAGTTTCCATTGATAAAAGCGAGTTGGCCTACTCCAGATGCCTTACAACATCCCCACACCATCACGTTTCCACCGCCGTGTTTTATAGTTTTGCGGAGATTCTTCTCCTCAAGCTCTTTCTTGGCTTTGCGTCACACTTTTTGGCTGCCATCGACCCAAAAATGTTTAGCTTGGACTCATCACTGAAAATTACATCGTTCCAGAATGAGTCCGGGTGGCCAACGTATTTTTTAGCACAATTCAGGCTCTTCGCTTTATTTGGTTTAGAAATAAAATGCCTACGCCGTGGAACCCTGCCATGATACCCAGCCCTATTCAGTGTATTTCGCAAGGTTTGTGGGCAAAACTTTTCTTCAAAAGAATCTTGCAGATCCTGGCACAGTTTAATTGCAGACTGCATCGGCTTCTCGCTCACAGTAGCCTTTCCTGGCGTGGATTAAAAATTTTGCGACACCCAGATCGGCTGTTTGGTTCCACTTTTCCGCTGGATACATAATGTTTGATAACATTTCGCTTACTCGAGAATGATATATCGACTAGTTTTACAATTTCCCGATAGGATCTATTTTTGCAGTAGAGATTTATTATAATTTTTCGCGTTTCCAACGAAATTTCTGTTCCTCTGCCCATTTTAATGATTTATTAGGGATATTAAACGAAAGCTGACACTAAATGTATAATTTTTCAGTGCGCATGTGCATGAGAAGCACAGAAAAAATCAAAACGAAAAAAAAACGGGACTTTACCGTTACAATATACCATAGCATCAGGCAACACAAGGAAGTCAGTCAATACTTTTATGGTGTTAATTTGTGCATTTTTTAGCATATGAAGTATAACTAATAGAAAATAGTTAGGCTTATTTTTTTAATTATTGAACTTTAATATATTGATGAACATATTTAAATTTTTTTTTTTTTAATTCCAATTATGGTTTTTGGGTGTCAATACATTTTGGTCCACTGTATATACAGTGGGCCCAAAAAGTATTGGCACACCAAAAATTATAAAGTTTAAGCACCTATATCTTTTGTTCCATTGGGGTTGCAAAAAAAAAGATATTGGGATTATGTTCGTATATATTAATATTCAAATATTAAAAAAAACTTATATACATACATATGTACAGAGACATAATTGTACACTGTAAGTTGCTTGTGTATGTGTTTGTCTGTACATAATAATTGACTCTTCGCAGGATACCTCCATTCATGACTCATAACTACCACATAACATGTCCTCTTTTTTAAGTGAAAATATGAATACAAATACATACATACACATATATGGTCATAAATCCTAAAATATCTTTTTTTTAGTTTTCTACCCGTTTTTTTACTTTAATTATAAATTTTAAAAGTTTCGATACGCACCATCCTGAAGTCACCCCAATAAAAAGCTGTGAGTAAGCTGAGCGACTACTTATATCACCTAATACTCCTTTTATAAACTTATTTGCACCTTCCATCCGTAAAATAGTTTGAAATACTTAATATTTATTTGTGATGGCAGTTCCTATCGTTAAAATAATGTAACTAAACATCGGCCAACGATGAGATATTTTTCCTCTCTATTATTTCTAGGGATGGAACTATTTTGTGTATTTAGGTATATAATAATTTTTTCTTTAAGTTGGTCCAAAAAATTATATTTTCACATAGATTTTATTTTTTTCTAAATCTCATAGACTAACGTCTTAAACCGATAACAAAATAAATGAATTTATTTAGATATTTAAACTTGTATCACCAACTATACCTTAAGAATATCTGTTAATATTATTAAAATTATCGCAAACTAGCTGGACAGATTATAAACGTTATTCAATATTCTATCAAGAAAGCAGACTAAAAATTGTTTGCTTTTTATAATTATAATAATCTATCATTTGCAGTCGATTTAGTAGACACTTCTGATTTGCAAATGTTTCTTAGTAGATAATTGCGGTACATGCTTCTATGAGTATATAATATATTAAACCAACCCTATTTATAAGGAAAATATCTAATTTAACTACAGTTGTACATGGTATTATGACGTACTATGTATGATGCATACCATGCATAGTAAATATTGAAAGAATTTAATATATGTAGCTTAAAAATTTTGTGAAACCCATAATTTATTTAAAATCGATGAATATCTAAAGGTAAATGAAACTAATGTGAATGAAACAAATGGGTTATTTATTTATACATAAATATATACATATGTAGATGTATACAAATTTTTGCTTTACATTACGGAACATATTTACTTATGTTGTTTTATAGAGCATTGTCGCTTTTATAATTACATATGTAATGTATCGACACTGACCATACAACAGAATGTATAATTAGTGCCATACAACACATGGTTAGTGGCATCGAATAATTTTTTTGTGTTCGATAGTTAAAATACTCATTTATTTAACAGTTACCAATTCATCCTTAAAAAACATTTTTATAGTGAAATGAACAAAGGTCGGGTGTTATAAAGGAAATTTCTTCAATGCAGTTAGGTGCCAATATTTAATATTGTTTAACCTTTTATATTATAACGATTGTGTCAAAATTCTTTGGTATTTTTTAATTAAAACTAATTCTTACCCACATACAAGGTATGAAACGTAGGCATATCAATGACAAAGTGCACTTGCAAATGTCCATAATCAAAATATTCACATAGGTATGTGTGAGTGAATGCAACCACTTACATATGTTCATAAGAATGAGTCACATTTTTAACTGATAACATTAGATATACATACAACTTACATATGTATGTACATATGTACCTTAAGATACAAACATTCGTGCGTATCCTGCTTTATAATGAACGCATTACAATATCTTAAGCAAGTAATTGTATACAAATTCAGCTAATTTTTCTTTTAATAGATAAATAGAACAAAAAAGATTATGTTCATCAATATATTAATATTCAATAATTAAAAAAAAATTTTAACTATTTTCTATTAGCTACATATATTACTAGCTATTAGTTATCTACAATCGGCACAAATTAAATTATCTCTACTGCAAAAATAAATCCTATCGGGAAATTGTAGAACTAATCGATGTCATTCTCGAGTGTGCGAAATAATATAAAACTGGAAGCATAATCCAGCGGAAAAGTGGAAACAAACAGCCAAGTTGGGCGTCCCAAAAAATTAAACAACGCCAGGAAAGGCTTGTGGCCACTGTGAGCGAGAAGCCAATGCAGTCTGCAGTTAAACTGTGCCAGGAGATGCAAGATTCTTTTGAAAGCAAGTTTTGCCCACAAACCGTGCGAAATAAATTGAAGAAGGCTGGGTATCATAGCAGAGTTCCGCGGATTTTTCAAAAGAAAATAAGGCAAACAGGGATTTTGCTTTAAAAAAATTAATAATAAAAAATAAAAAAGGTCCATTCGGATTCATTCTGGAACAATGTTCAACCTTTTTATTCATTTTTAAAAATAGTTTGGCCCCAGTGTTGACAAGTGTCGCCTTAATGGAACACAGTGGCTGTTTTTTTATGTTTCTGTAGCAATTTTTTTGAAGTGTTTCAATACTTTTTTAGAGTTAATTTGTGCCTTCTTATATATGTATGTATGTATTCAGTAGACAAAAGTTAAAATTTAATATTAAATCCTCATTTCGATAAATGTGGGCCTAATCAATGAAAATCATGACTTCCCCCCACAGAATTAAAATACTTTGTTTCTTAATAGAGATAGGCATGGCCTATTTAAAAAAATTCCGTGTTGGGCCCCCTACGAAAAATTACCGTGTTTTACCGTGCCAAAGTCTAGATAGGCATGGCAGGCACGAAAAGCACGGTACAGAAAGAAACACTCAAGATTATAAATTTAGATATGGCAGTATCGATAAGTAGGCCTAGTTTTATCGCTTGTTTGTCAGCTTGAGCTGTAGCACTAACCATACAACACATAGACTAGACAAGTAGAACAAGCATTTTCAGCGTATAGTGAGGCCGCATGGCGAACCAATCAACTTCGTATCGGTCGCTTATCGCTTCAGGCAGTGAAAATATTGTCCGGCATAGTTAGTGCGCTAGGAGCGTTCAACCGAAATGGTCAAATTCTTATACAGAGGATGACTGTATGCTATTTTTCCTTGCTCTCTCTCTCTCTTTCTCTCTCTCTCTCTTTCTCTCTCTCTCTCTCTTTCTCTCTCTCTCTCTCTCTCTCTCTCTCTCTCTGCTCTCTCAAATATATATGTATGTATGCACAAGCAGCAGCAGCTCACAAAAATTCAAATTTCTTCGCCCAGCGATCGCATTTCTTCCCTTTCGAGAGAAGAGTATACCAAACTGCTGAAAGCGTTTGCCATGCTCATGCAAATTATTCAGATTTTTATTATTATTTGTGTGAAGGGTATGAAAACGTTGATGAGTATGAAGAATATGTTTTCGCGACGAGCATGCACACACACTTACAGTCCTTTGCCTACATGTATAAGCATTTCTGTGCCTGTGTGCGAAACTCTATTCTTGCTGCTTGTGGAAATTGTAAGAACCCAGCGTTTGATGTTGCTTGACCTTGCGAATTGCATACACACATTTGCATACATATGTGTGTGTATGAGCGATGATAGAATTTTTCGAGTGTGTCGCGATTCAGTAGTTTGATAATTTTTTAATTGTAGAGTGACTGTCAAATGAGCATTTACGAATTGCAATTGCAGATGTCGTATTGTGGTGATAATATAAATATCATTTTAGATGAATTTAATTTAATAGATAAGTTAGGCTGTTCTGTTTTTGTGACCGCTAATGGGAAAAATATTGTTTCTGCATTGAAGCCTTATAAGCGACTTGCGTGTGCGTGTCACAATTTGAATTTAGTAATGGACGATATTGTTGAAAAGCATCCCACTTTAGAAATTCAAACTTTTGTAGAATGCGCAGAAAGACTTCTTCAATATTTTACTTGCACGTATATTATGTTACACAACATTTTTGAAGTCCAAGATGAAGTGAAAACCTTATTATTGACTAAAAACGAACTCAGGCGCATTGCAAATTTAGATTTTACCTTACTTGAAAACCTGATTACTTAAAGATTTTATAGAGTGCTCTGAAAAATTAAGCAGTGACAAAGAGCCAACTATGCATATTTACCCCTTATTTTTTTTTTTTAAATTGGTGGAAAATTGCTCAAGTTTTGACTCTACAATTGTTCAGGAGTTGAAAAAAGGCTTAGAAACAAGATTTTCTCCATCTGCCGTCCACTTGGCTTATTTTTGAGTACCCCGTATAAAAATTTTTTTTTTTGTCGGAAGAAAAAAGGGAGCAAGTAAGAGCAACAGTAAAAGCCATGATAGTAGATATACAAAGCAAGTAGAGCGTACAGCAGTCTCATGAAAACCAAGCTATCGCAACAAATTTTAATGCGTTTTCCAAATTCATGGACCTAAATTATTCAACAAAAGAAAAATTGAAAAAAGTTCTGTAGAAATAGAAATTGATAAATATTTAGCAATGACTGAGTGTTGTGACACAAATGTTTTGAATTTCTGGAAAAAAACAATACTCTACAAAGTTTGTAAGCATTGGCAGGAAATATTTTAAATATACCAGTAAGTTCGACAAGTAAACGACTTTTTTATACTTCTGGCATAATTTTAAATAAAAAACGAACACGCCAGTAGCAACTTAGATAAAATATTATTTTTACATACAAATATGCACTCAATTTAATGAAAAATGTTTCAATTTATTAAATAGCATTACTTTAAAGTACAACAAAAAATTGGACCCGTGCTGGTCCGTGCCGTGTCAGTGCGTGCCGTGCCTCTGAAAAAATTCCGTGTTGGGCCTCAGTTTTTACCAGCCGTGCTTGGATCGTACCGTGCCTCAAAAAGGAGGCCCATACCCATCTCTATTTCTGACATTTACAAATTTTAAAGGCGATAAAACAAAGGTCTCCTAAAGCTTTTTACTCGTTCGCGAAGTGAAATAAGTGCAATGTCTGCCTTGCTATCTGACCGTATGAACGAAAACCATTTGCAATATGTACTCGGATACTCTTCTTGTGTCTCTCAATCGATTTACCATTGACATGACGAAAATTTACTCTCGTCATTAAAAATGAATTGATTCCAGAAATTTAGAGGCCCTCGATCGAATTTTTAGGCATAATCCATCTCCTTCACTATATTGACATCAAGCACAATGGTTGCGCTGTAAAGCTCTTGTTTCTTACAACATTCATAATATTCATTTATGTATGTATTGTATGTGTTGCAGCGTCACTATTATTATTGTCGTTTGGCATTGTTTTAGTGCAGCGAGTTTCGTTTGCACACAGATCCCGAATACAACTGAACAGCCTGAGTTCCTGAGTTATCTAGTGCTTTCCGAACCACACTCGGCGACAGCTACAGACACTGTCGCCCCGCTAAAACGAGACTTTTCCAAACTACAAAACAAGGCGACCAATTACGGCGCATAAATGGGCTAATGCAATAGTCTTATGAAATTATAATTATTGCGAAATACCCAAATCAGCAAAGTCATACGCAGCCGCATGCTGCACACTAAATACCCTGCGCGCTTTTGCTATGCAGACTGCGCTTGTGTGAGATCGAAGCAATCACCATACGCTGTCGTAGAACTCACATGCTCTGTTCAAGGGTATAGAAGCACAGGCCCGACTCACACGCAATACACACAAGCAAGCAGGCAGACAGAAAGACATAGGAAAGTAGGTAGAAAAGCATGCACATACAAAATACACGCCGACACGTCGCCAACACATTCAAACTACAGTGTACCCAAAAAGTATTGGCACACCAAAAATTATAAAGTTTAAGCCCCTATATCTTTTGTACCATTGGGGTTGCAAAAAAAAAAAGATAATGTGATTATGCTCGTATATATATTAATTTTCAATTATTAAAAAAAACTTAACATTTTAACTATTTTCCACTAGATATACTATATTTTCTTAAAAAAAAGGCACCAATTAACTTCAAAAAAGTACCTAAAAAATCATAAAAAAATAACTTTAATATAGGATTAATATTTTGTGGGGCCACCTTTGGCCTCAATATCGGCTTAGAGGCGTCTCCTCATGCTTTCAACCAATTTGGCTGTCTCCTGCAATGATATTTTATCCCATTCGGTACTAAGCGACGTATTTAAAGAATTCTTAGAGGTTAGTTGATGGGTCCTTATTTTTTTATCTAATATGACCCACATGTGCCCAATGGGATTAAGATCCGGTGATTGCGGAGGATTTTTGAGCTGATTACAATGGTAAATTAGCCATTCCTGCACCAAATACGATGAGTGTTTGGGATCGTTTTCTTGTTGGAACAGCCACTGTGTTCCATTAAGGCGCAACTGGTCCACACTGTTGGCCAAATTATTCTTAAAAGTATTGAGAAAACCATATTTATCCAAGTTTCCATTGATAAAAGCGAGTTGGCCTACTCCAGATGCCTTACAACATCCCCACACCATCACGTTTCCACCGCCGTGTTTTATAGTTTTGCGGAGATTCTTCTCCTCAAGCTCTTTCTTGGCTTTGCGTCACACTTTTTGGCTGCCATCGACCCAAAAATGTTTAGCTTGGACTCATCACTGAAAATTACATCGTTCCAGAATGAGTCCGGGTGGCCAACGTATTTTTTAGCACAATTCAGGCTCTTCGCTTTATTTGGTTTAGAAATAAAATGCCTACGCCGTGGAACCCTGCCATGATACCCAGCCCTATTCAGTGTATTTCGCAAGGTTTGTGGGCAAAACTTTTCTTCAAAAGAATCTTGCAGATCCTGGCACAGTTTAATTGCAGACTGCATCGGCTTCTCGCTCACAGTAGCCTTTCCTGGCGTGGATTAAAAATTTTGCGACACCCAGATCGGCTGTTTGGTTCCACTTTTCCGCTGGATACATAATGTTTGATAACATTTCGCTTACTCGAGAATGATATATCGACTAGTTTTACAATTTCCCGATAGGATCTATTTTTGCAGTAGAGATTTATTATAATTTTTCGCGTTTCCAACGAAATTTCTGTTCCTCTGCCCATTTTTAACGATTTATCAGGGATATTAAACGACGCTAAATGTATAATTTTTCAGTGCGTATGTGCATAAGAGAAGCACAGTAAAAAACAAAACGAAAAAAACGGGACTTAACCGTTACAATATACCAAAGCATCAGGCAACACAAGGAAGTGTGCCAATACTTTTTTGGCGTTATTTTATGCCTTTTTTTTAGAAAATATAGTATATCTAGTAGAAAATAGTTAAAATGTTAGGATTTTTTTTAAATAATTGAATATTAATATATAAACGAACATAATCACATTATCTGTTTTTTTGCAACCCCAATGGAACAAAAGATATAGGTGCTTAAACTTTATAATTTTTGGTGTGCCAATACTTTTTGGGCCCACTGTACATAAATTAGTTGAACATTTCAGGAAATTATAAAACTGTCGAAGTTCGCCAAGTTTTTATTTCCATTATATACAGTTTGTCTACTGATTGTTTGCAAAATCGAAAACAAAAATAAAAAAAGTGCCTTTCCTAATAAAATATGATGTCAAAGTTGAACTTGTATGACTTTTTTGATTTTGCAAACAATTAGTAGACAAACTGTATGTACATGCTCAGCAGCTAAAATCCAATACGTTCTAAAGTTTAACAAGTGGTGGTGTGATTGTGGTCATATGATTACTGGAGGTTTCGGAAATTTGTAAAGGATTGATGGACCATCTTTAAGTATTGAAATTAAAAAAAAAAGGCTCCAAGTGTAGAGAAGTTCTGTTTATCAAGGTGTTGATATTTTCAATAAGACAAGGAGCACATAATACTTAAATATACTTGGCATGTACCATGCCAAATTTGTTTAAAACCACCACCACTAGAGTCCTGATCTAAATCCGCATAAACATCTTTACCATATATTGGAAAGAAGATCAGAGAAGACATTGTTGGTACGCTGTACACAAAAAAAAGTACGTGCGTACTTGCCTATTTAAGGAATCGAAATTGCGATTGAATTGTACTTGGATTATAAGCTGCTGGTTAAATTGGCTAGATGGCATTCGAGCTGTGAAGTGACTGTGTTGGTAGACGCAGTGCGCGTCGCGGAAACTTCTTGGGGGTTTAATTCCATGCGTTGTTCAGTTTTCTTTTTGGTTTTTTTTTTGAGCTTGAAAAATGTTATTTCATTTTATACACAAGCTTGATGATATACATATAATTAATAAGTACTTTTTTCCACTTTTAATCATTTTGAAACTTTCAGTACAATTGTACTGCTAAAACATTTATACACCATACACACCATATACACCATAAATAAACTAAGTAAGTACAATTGTACTCTAACTAGGAATCATGATTGAGGTTGCCAAATGTTATTATTGATAGTAATCTGTTTTGATACCCTGAACCCATTGAAAATGGGATTTGATTTAGAAACTCCATTAATATGAAAATATCAAAAATTAAGTTCCCATAGTATAATAATATATACTGCCGTCTAAGCGCAGTTACTGAGTAGTAAGAAAAAAACGTGATTATGCGTGCCACTGTATGTGTGCGTACATGTGATGCTTATAATACATGTATAATAGAATTATTGGAATATGAATTCTTTTCAGGGTTCGGTTCCTAGTCAAGCAGTATATACCCTGAACCCACTGAAAATGGGAAATCAGTATATAATGGTTAAAATGTGTATAACAGGCAGAAGGAAGCGTGACATATAGAATATACAGATCATATGCTGAAAATTTCATTGACATCCATTCAGTCATTGATATCATTCAGAACAGATGTTCCTAAACAAAACATTTGGTCAAAGGAAAGCCACGTGGCCAGTAGTGCCAGCTACATTATCGTATATTCTTAGAATTCTCAATTGTTTCTTTAGTTCAGATTTGCTAGATGGCGCTACAGCACTGAATGGCGCTGTTGGTAAAAGTGATGCATGTCAAGTAAAAGTTAAAGTTTCGACACTAAGATTTTTCTATTCTTTTTTTTCTGACAAATATTTGATTGTGATAGTCCGAGTTAGAATCCCGCGTTTGTTCAAGTCAAATATTTTTTAAGTTACACTTTTTTTGTGTTTATAAATACAAAAAACGCATATTTAAAACGCAGATCATTTGGGGCTTAGGGTATCTCCTGGTCGGGCACCTCGTTTAGAGTTTTCGTACTTGTTTATGTACATAAATTAAAGCAAAAAAGGTCAAACAATTCGATTTCACAGCTTTATATAAAATTAAAAAAAAAATTAACGTGCTTTCTGATTTCTTTTAGATATGAAAACTAATACGTTATAAGCAACGGAAAAATGATTTTACAACGGTGTAAAACAGCTGAACAGAAAATTTTCATATTTTGGATATTTGTTTCGTTGTTTTGGGCATCAAAGCAGGTAAGTCATTAAATAACTAGTAAAAGTGCTGTACTCGGGACTTCTATCAATTATTCTAAACTTCTTTTTTACACACATAGCAAAAAACACATGCACTGACATATACGCAAGCATAGGCATACGCCCTGGTATCAGTGCAGTTTACGCAGTGGCTGCAGTTTGGGCTATACCATAAAATTAAGTTGTTGAATAAGTTTTCTTCTATATGAACTTTCTTGTTCAAACTTTCAGAGCGTGATAATGAAATAATTATGTGTGTTTATTCCAAAGTACAAGTTTTTAGTATACGTTTTTCGCAAATTTGGGGCAGGGGGGAAATTATAAAATTTTTACACAGTAAACCTCAAATCTCAAAATTACAATTCAAGTTATGCTTAAAAAACGAAGTCCAATTATCGATTTTGATCGATAATAAGAAAATGGAATGAGTTAACGAAAAAGTAATAATAAACTCGTACTGCGTATGGCATACATGAGTATACATTTAAAATTTGAGATCTATAGCTTTTGTAGATTAAAGGATCGATGCGTTCATGCGGGCGGCTCTAGAAGTGATAAGCTTTTACGGTCTGCTACGGCTCCCATAGACGAAGACTACTATATATTCCATATATATCCCATTTCAAGTTTCTATTACCAATTGTGCTCATAATATAACAGAATCTGTGATCCGATTTGCCACGCTCCTAGTGGGCGTAGATTTATCCGCCATATCTTTGATTTTGGGTGGTCAATATAAGTATATTCCACATTTTAAGAATTTAAGTAGTAGCGTTTTTGAGATCCCAGATATAATATTTCCTGATTTGCCTCGTCCATTCTGAGCGTATCTTAACACTATCGGACGGGAGTACTAACGAGTATATATTCTAAATTTCAGGTATCTATCTTCAATAGCCACTAAATGGCTTTCGTTCAGACAGACATTGCAAAAAACTAATATACTCATTTCACTTCGCGTATAAAGACATACATAATTAGTGTCGTCATTGCAGAAACGTCCACGATTAATTTAATATTTCAATCTTTTGTGATTTTCTAACCTTAAAAAAATCATATCGAAAATGGGAAATCAGGGTATACCCTGGTTTTGTTAAAATGTATAACAGTCAGAAGGAGGCGTGGCAGACCCCATAAAGTATATATTATTGATCAGGGCGACGAGATGAGTCGATAAAGCCATGTCCGTCTGTCTGTCAGTATTAACACGTTGATCTCAAAACCTATAAGAGAAGGCCTTGTATAGCACACGCAGATCGAGTTTATGTAAATAAATCTTTAGCTATTCGCGTTTTAATGTTATCCATTAAAAAACAATTCCAAATTTGGTTATTAAATCATATATCACACATCTTTAATGCTAGAGTCTCCCAATTTGGCATTTAGTCTCATGAATATATAATACATATTTGATTTTTGTTACACTTTGGATACCGGCCCCAAATTTCCACAAATTCATTAAATTGAAGTTAATTTGCAAATATAGCTAATATGTGAGAGTTGGCATTTTTATTAAATTGACAAATATTCAATAGAATATAAAATTTATGCTACAAATTTTATTGAAATTTATTGAGTAAAACAGAATTGTGTTTAAATTTTCAGCTTTTGCTTTAGTTTTGATTTGCTAGTTGGCGGACCACCACTAAGGTGGCTGAGTTTATAAAGACGATGTGCATCACCAAGATATTGTTTGGGGTTCAATGCCTTTTTGGTTTATCATAAATTTGCTAAATAGCGCTCGGGCAATTAATTTGCGGGGTTGGAGAGACGTGACCAAAAAGTTCGCGGGGTTCAATGCCAAACAATGTTGAGGCTTTCTTTTTGTTTTATTTTTTTTTATTTTTTTTTTACAAATATTCTTTTTGCTTGTGAGACTGCAGGCTATCTCCTAATCTATGGGCACCACCGACTAGATCTTTTTTACTTATGTAGTCGTTGGCCTCCGACAGCTACGTTCTTACTTGTTATCGATAGTAAAAGAATGCGATGACTCAAAGTTGAGTATAAAGATGATTATAACTTCATACAGCATGTGATGTACAGGATAATAGATATAAAATTTCAAGTGGTTTCCGAGATCACTGCGTTCATACGAACGGACAGACAGTGTGACGGACTGACGGAGTACGTGAGTTAATTACTATCTTATTGATCGTATAGGCTCTGAGATGGATAGATATACAGAAGGGAAAATATATTATATACTATAACCCATTGAAAATGACTAAGAGCTCCATTTAATATCTTTAATAGGTAAAAGCAACCCGGTCAACTTCATACACTGGTCGTTTCTTTCACCTTTATATACATTAAATTAAGACCACTATACTCCTTATATAACCCATACAAACTTTGCCAAATTTTATCCAATTACTAAGAAACCTGTATTTTTTAGGATTGTGTCTGGTATGGAGTTTGTAATACAGATGTCTTCAATCACAATCAATATTGTTCCTATAATGGCACACCAAAAGCAATGCCTGAAGATGGACTGAATTTGTTAACAGAAAGGTGTAGTTTTTTACTTCAAGCAGAGGAAAAGAATTTTTGCTGTGACGTTGATCAGGTACTTTAATAGGGAGTTATTGTTGAATATCAGACTAATTTTTGTTCTCTTTATTAGGTAAAAATATTAAATGAGAACATTAAACTGGCTGCGGCTATTCTAGAACGTTGTCCATCATGTATGACAAATTTGGCTCGCCATATTTGTGAACTAACATGCTCTCCAGAACAATCAAAATTCTCTAGAGCAGCCGCTACAAAAAAGAATAAAAAAGGTATTATTATTTATATTCTGTTATATCTAATACAAATTTTCATTGTTTTTTTTTTTAAATTTTTTTTCTAAAGGTGATCTTTATGTAACTTCATTGGATTTACATGTAACAGAAGAGTATATCAACAAGACTTATAAGTCATGTTCACAGGTGGGTCATAATCTTAAGTTATGATTAGTAAAGTTTACACCAATTACCAATAAGATAGAGTGGATAGTACTTTCTAATTATTGGCACCAGTAAACTAAATATTGTGGTTTCAAGGTAGAAGAAACTGTTACGATTCTAAAAAGATCGATAAATTTGATCTCTGAGATCTAGTGAGTTTACATATGCTTATATATCTTGAGTACTATTTATGCGGCTTAAAATTTGATGTACTCGGACTGATGACCCATTAAAAATATATGGCGGAATTATCCAAACCCATAGGCGGCGTGGTCAACCGCAAAAGTTTTTATCTCTTAAAGTATTAGAGCTAGAAACAAAAAATTATCATCATTTGCGGTTCAGGATATCTCTTAGTTTCACATCCCGCAGACCTTATAAAGTATACATCTTCTTGGTCAACACGACAAACTGAGTCTTTACAGTCGAAAATTATTATAAGTTTACCTTTTTCCGGTCTAATACAGATGTAAATACATAAAGGCGCGCGAATACAAGTGTAGCTGTTTAAAAATGTTATTACAACTGTATTTTAAAAATTAGTTGTCAATAACAATTAAAACTTGAAAAGAATATTTGTAACAAATAATATTCGTTTTTATTAATAGGTATCAGTTCCACAAACCGGTCAATTAGCATTTGATCTAATGTGCGGCGTATATCCAGCATCACGATGCAGTCCTACGAAGTGGTTCAGTTATATGGGAGACGCAACTAATGTATATGTTCCGTTTCAAATAACATATATTCAACATCCAACAAACACGGCAAAGAATGGCTTCACCCCAATAAATCCAAAAACAACGCCCTGTAATGAAGCTGTAAACGTAAGTTGTATATGAAACTATACAATTTGATAGGGGTGTGTATTTGATTTTATCAAAAAATATTTAAAAAAAAAACAAAGGGCTCTAGTCGAGACTACTACCGATATCTCAAAAATTCTATGCATATATATACACACACACACACAAAACGTGGAAGCTGTGGACGCGTCGTGCCTTGCAGAACTAAAGGCGGTTGAACTGACTTACTGTGCGGCAAAACGTGGAGTATTTCGGCGACGGTCGAGGTTACTGGCCCAATGGAGGAGAGCGGTAGAGTTGGTAGCGTTGGTTTTTCGGCGTTTTATCCAATTTTTTCGCGCGAAAAAGAAAATTTTAACCGTCACGCTTAGACAAATAAGTAAGGATGTGCATTCACTCTAATAGCTGTTAGTAGTGCTGGAAACTGCAGCGGACAAACAGCTGCTGGTGAGTTGTAGTCTTAGCAAAGACAGCAACCTAACTTCTGAAGTGACTTTGCCGGTAACGAAAGTAGTGCATCTAAGCTGAGTCATAAGCTTATAGGTCTGTAAGCTTAATTGAAGCCTCCAGACCAAGAAGTAGTGGGTGACGCCCACTACAGGATCTTCGCCTTGGTAGTCGGAGTAAAGATGGAGGCCAGAATGAAGGATGAGTTTCAAGCCTTTGCGCGTCGCTCAACGTTGCAGCGATCACCACAGCAGCAGAAGACTGCGTTGCAGCAGCTGACCGTGTCCATTCGGTCCCCAATTGAAGGGTGTCAGGCACCAAATTCATCAAAGAAGGTGACAGACCAGATAGGCGTTGCCTTAGAGGGCTTATCAGTATTATTTGGGGGTCAGTGGCATATAAATGCCCTAATATATGTATATATATATATATATATATATATATATATATATATATATATATATATATGAGGCTATGTGGCCCAACAACAAATAAAAAGAAACAACAGAAAATTAAAATAAAGGATTGGGAAATCACTACACAATGTGGGAGATTTGTCAGATCATCAAATTTATGACCTGCTTACTCCTGGGTACTGTGTGTGATTTCCCTAAGATACCTACTATGCTAACACGGTAAACGGAGTTTAGGTTCCCACTTTAGATCACGTAGGGCAAAGAGTAGAAACTGTTTCTGGACCAATTCAATACGATCCTGAATACAATGTATACTGTGGAGACCATAGAATTAAACAATATTCTAAAGTAGGTCTTGCCAGCGAAATATTAAGTAGTTTTGTTATAAAGGGATTGTTGAACTCTTTCAACCAACGTTTAATAAAGCAAAGAACTTTTCATTAATTGAATAATTAGCATTATATGGAATAGTACGATTGAAGGTCATTGTCATATTTTTAGAACAGTTTTAATGCAACCATTAGCCACACACCAAAGTTGGAAGGAATTAAGATCATCTTGTAGGCGTAAATGATCGAGTGCATCTGCATACATAAATATCTTTGAATGAGATATTTAGCTAGGAATGTCATTTATTAATAGGTAAAAAATAACGGTCTCAAATGACTAACCTGAGGTACACCTGACAAAACAAAGACAAGTTTTTAACCCTTTAAATAGGATGCAATCCAACTCATAAGTTTAGGGGAAAATCCTAAGTGATCAAGCTTTTTAAGTAGTATATCATGGTGTACTGAGTCAAATAGTTAACTGAAATCAGAATAGAATTTACTTCACTAGTCAATGACAGTTTTTTAAATGAAATGCAAACTGATATACAGATTTTCTATTAGATAAGTTGAGGTTGACCGGTTTTGAACGAATCCATGCTGAGAAGATGAAATAATGGATTCACAAAAATGTAAGGTCGATGCTATAATTTTTTTAAGAACTTCGGAATAGCAGATAGTTTTGCAATAGATGTAATAAGAAATGTGTAATTTTTAATGTAGTTAGTCATTTATTACGACTTTTTCAAAATAGAAGGGAAAACGAAGGTTTTCAGGGTAACATTAAACAGTTTTAATAAAGCTAACTGTAGGAAAATACTGCATTCTTTATTCACACAACGGCTGATGTTGTAGCTGGAACTGAAGCTGATGCAGGGGAACCATTTAGAGCATTCATTGGTATAAGGATATACAGAAGAATAAATGGATTGAACAAAATTTGCAAAAAGATGATGCATTATGGTCATTAGATGCTTTTTTCAATCCAAGGAAAAATGTGGAAGGTGAACTAGAAGATTTACGCTTCAAGTTTACAAATGAATTAAATTGCTTGGTATACCGAAAAAATGCCATTTGTAATTTATAAGGTATTTCTCGCAACACAGTGAATTTAAAATATTAAAAATTTTACTTGGCTATATAATATTCAGACCAATCAACAGTGGATACAGACTTTTTAAAATTTTTAAAAAAATTTTACTTAATATTTCTAAAATTAGAGAGTCTGAGTAAATCCGTTTATAAAAATCCGGAATAGGGAGGCGCATAGAAACACACGCATCTAGAATAGTGTTTAAATTGTTATTAGAAATAGTTTTTGCTAAATTAATGTCAACAGTGTCATATAAGGGAGACCAATCAGTTATAAGGTGCGCGAAATAAGTAACTGGGAGAGTACGTTGAATTAGATAAATTGCTGTTTAAACTTAATAAAATATCAACATTATTCAACTCAATTAAATCCAAAAAAAAAACTTGAGAAAATATAAGAAAATTAAGCAAAATATTTTCAAACCAAATAAGTAACTGGGACAAATTCAAACTTTGTATCTTAAAACTATAAAAAATCAACTAAAATCAATACAAAATGTTTAAAAGCAAAAATTAATTTTAAATAGAGCTCCCTTTGTTGTTTAACGTTTTAATTATTCGTGTTGGCATTGAATTAATCAAGTTTTTTCAATGCGTTATAAAACAAATTAAAGTCTTTCCATTATATCCGAACACAGTCCATATCATTAAAGACCCTCCTTGAATTCACATATCGCGATAATAATACCGGTAGCCATCAGGACCATCTAAATTAAACTTTTTTCATTACTAAAAATTATATTTTTTGGGTTACCAAAATTGGTATCTGTTGACAAACTGCAAACTAGCAGCTTTGTGCCTAGGCAGTAGCTCCGGTTTTTTTTTCGTATGAAATATTTCCTGAGCTCTTCAAAACTTGCTGCACACATCTCGGATGTCGGCAGAGAAAAATTACTCCGTATTTGAGATGCGCTGATATTTTCTTTGACCGCTAGATTTATTATTCGTCTTTTGACCCAGCTGTCAATAAATGATGGGCGAACAAAACGGGTCTCTTTTTCTAAAATTTTCTGGGTCTTTGAGTAAATTTTTCACAGTATTCTTTTTCTGCCAACATTTTCTGTAATTTTACTAATTAATATCCCAATACTACGCAGTGTCACAATTCTGCCACGCTCTTCATCAGTTAATCGGGCGAAACTGGACATTTCTTTGTACAAAAAAAAAGCTAAAACTCACTTAATATTATTTATTTTAATAGCTTAAACAAAAATGTTTATTTAAAGTTCAAATAGCACGTGGTCATCTATCCACAAATGATAGAAAAGCATTCTGTCCCATTAACTTATTTCGTACGCGAAACCCGTCTAGTTTCAAAAAATAAACATATCGGGCTAACCCTACGGTACTTTTTCGCAGTTTTTTGCATAGCGCTCAAACACTCTACAACTGCAATAGAAAAGAAAGCAATAAAACAAAAAATTGACAGTACAATCTGTTTAGTCTCATTATTATAAAAATCTAGCTATTATGAACATTCGGACTCAACCAAGTTTCAGTGCGAGCAACAATATCAAATTGAACACTAAAACTTTTCAAAACAAGTTAGAAAACTCTAGTTGGGAACCCGAACCTCTTCTGATCTGCGTTTTTTATAAATATATTCCGTATCTTGTATCTATCCAAATCTTAAACAAAAAAAATGAAGTTGAAATTTCAGTCTTGCACTTTCACAATCAAACAGCGTGTTTGTCAAAAAAGTTGTTTTTTCTATTCATTAAAATAGCAATAAAAGTTGAAAAATAGAAGATAATCAAGAAAAAAAAAAACAAGTAAAAGTGCTCTAGTTGAGACTGCTCGACGAGGAGAATCCGTAAACCCTACAAAAAGCAGATATTCAAAACATTCTATGCTTATTTAACAAATACAAATATATACATACAAGCAACCTTGAACACACACAAGCACACACACGTAGGCACTCACGCATAGGCTCTCGAAATTAAATTAATTATTGGATAAGTTTTTTTTGTAAATGGACTTTCGTAATCAAATTTTTAGACCGTAATAATGGCGTTTATATATACGTATTTTCCAGAGTACAAGTCTATAGTACTTGAAATACGTTTTTTGCAAGTTGGGGCAGAAGGGGCATGGTATCAAAATTATAACAAAAATAAAAATTGTATAATTTATAAATGGAACTAACTATATACGAGATATATTATTACTAAATTTCGATAAGTTTATTAATCGATAACAATTGGACAGTAATTTTGAAACCAACTCGATTTGCGCGAGCTGTGCACGGACCAACAAAAAAATTTCCAGTCTCTAGCTCTTTTGGGTTTTATGATCGTTGCGCTTATACAGACAGACAGATAGACATGGCTTAATCGACTCGCTCGTCTTCCTGATCAAGAATATATATATGGGGTCTGCCACACCTCCTTCTGCCTGCACAGCACTACACTCTTTTGCACGACTATGTGGACTCGACTCACTCCTGTCTCAGGTTTCGCTAACTTCTAACACTATATATAGCTGCACCGCACCAATGCCTCGGTGGCAGCTGATGATCCTGCATCTTTGCGTAGTTGCCTATGGTCCATGATACGATGTCCTTTTCCAGTTAAAGTCTTTGATATCGATGTCCTTCGACATCGGTGTCCTTCAATGTCCCTCGATGTCCATTTATGTTGATCACTATACTCGCGTTGACTTGCGACACTTTCACCTTTACTTACACTTTGTATTACTTTTTCGAATCCCTGTACCTAGCTGCGGGCGCCTTTTTATAACACAGACGCAGGCCCTACATTTTTTCGGCTGTGGAGAGGGGCCTGTCTGTCGCTCGTGTCCGGTCTAGCGGCAACATCACGCGATCTTTTGCGACGCCAAATGTCGCTCGATCGCGTGTCAAAGTACCAATATGACCGTGCGAATGAAAACATCCACTACCTTTACTCGGCCATGAACGGTTCGGGGTTAGTCGTGCGAGCGACGCGAGCTTATTGCTAAATCTGTAGGAGCCAAAGAGGCGAAAAATTGCTCGCTTTGCTCTGTGGAGCAATATATATATGCACATATATGCAGATAAACACATAATAACTACATGTAATTGTAAACATTAATACGTGCATACATACATATATTGCTCCTCACAATACATGTATATACATATATGTATGCAGACGCAAGCAGCAGTGTTTTCTCTGAAAAAAGAGTATATCCATGCTCATGCTAAATTTTAACACTTTCATTATTATTTGTAGGAAGAGTAAAATTTTTTTTTGGCGACAAGGAGGCCCACACACTTATAGTTATTTATGGACGTGTGTACGAAACTCTAGCAAATTGTAAATACAACCAATAAGTCTCCTTTTAGACTGACTATAATACCTGAGTGCTGTAGGCTCCGTATCATTATTACAGGGGACTGCCCACTCATCATTATCATTATCTGTAACGCTGCGTCCGGGCACTAACCATACAACACATAGACTAGATAAGTAGAACAAGCGTTTTCAGCGTATAGCGAGGCCGCTTGGCGGACCAATCAACTTCGTATTTGCTCGTATCGGTCGCGGCATAGTCAGTGCGCTACGAGCGTTCAACCGAAATGGTCAAATTCTCATATTGAGAATGACTGCATACGACGAATTGCATATACACATTTGCATACATATGTGTGTGTAATGTGCGATGATAGAATTTTTCGAGTATGTCGCGATTCAGTAGTTTGATAATTTTTGAATTGTAGAGTGACTGTTAAATGAGCATTTACGAACTGCAAGTCATTTTAGCAATATGAAGTATAGCTTAATGCAGCCTGGCACCTGTGAATGCATATGAATTTCCTTACACAACTAAATCTTTAATAGCCCACGACTTGATATATTCAAAAGAATTAAATAAACTTATTTGTTTATGAATTCCTGTGATTTTTCGATTTAAAAATGTTTATGGACTTCTATTATTAAAGTAAATATATGCTATATCGATATCTGTAGATCAAAGAAATATATATATATATATATAGCAAGCAGAGCGCTTGCTAATAATTTCTTAGATTTCATAAAAATAAAGAAAGAATGATTTTAATTCTTCGGTAATGGGAGTAACAATTTTTATACTATTATGCATGGTTTTATGCAATGTCCGTCTTGCAGTCCGTCCGTCTTGCAGTATTTGGAATGAATACTGGCGTTGACAACCCAAATTAAAAAAAAAATTACTCAAGGCGTGGTAAATTTGAAAAAAAAATTATGTTTTTTCAGGGCTGTTCAGTTTAAAAGAATAATACAGTAGATGGTGGTAAGGTATCAGTACTGGCCCTAAGCGTGTGGGAACAGAGTATCACGCAGTCGTTATCTGAAAACCTAAAAGAGCTAGAGACTTGAAATTGTAGGTCGGTGATTAGCACGTGCAGATCGAATTTGTTTTGAAAATGCGATAAATATTCCTGTTTTAATGTTATCAATTCAAAACGTTATCCAAATTTGGTATTTATTTTAATGTATATTTTATACAATTTATAGTGGTATATTGGATTTGGGTAATGTTGTTCTTTTGTCTGCAAGTATGTCCTTATAAACGCAAACCATTTCGCCGCTATTGAAGTTAGAGACCTTAAAATTTTTAATATATACTTGTATACACCCTCGAATTATTAAGCATCAACTTTTACCGATACGCGCACTATGGTTGTGGTTAATCCGAAAATGCATTTTTGGTTTATCAGAAACCATGTCAGTGAAATCCTGAAATTTTGAATGTATACTAGCGTTGATAAATTGTAAAAGCTTATATCTTCTAAAGTTTTAAAGCTAGAAGCTTAAAAATGGATAAATAAGTTGATGGGGAACAAAAATGAATAATTACGCCTCTTTGGGGCGTAGCACGCCCAGTTATTTCCGCATTTTTGGAGCGTAATCCCCAAAGTTTTATAGTTTCGTTACCGTAGACTCCTCCGAAAATTAGCCGAAAATTGCAAATCTATGCCTAATGAGGCCATAGCGCATTAGATCTAAATATTTTGTGTTTTGCACAAATTCTCAAAATAAAGATATTGATATGCTTGAAATTCAAAATATATATACATGGGTGAACAACCCAAGAGCAATAAAATATAGCCGATATATCTGCACCCAATAGAGACGTGACAAATAAGCAAAACTGTATCTTCTATAGTTTTACAATTAGAAACTTAAAATCTAACCACTAAATAACTGTTTACCTCATTATCACATTTGATACCATAATATCTAATGTGTCATACGCTATAAACAAAACTATTGGTTTGCACTTGCGTTTGCATTATTACCAATATTCAAAGTTACATTATCAGCTCTTGAGGTAGCAGTGCTGTCTCTTTCAACAACATAAAAACTGGTGCTCTCTTTCCTGTCTCTTTTAACAGCTTCTTTATCACTGGAGTTCTCTTTACTTTCTCTTTCAATAGCTAACACCTTGACCTTTACTAAAGTGCATCTTATTATTTATTGCCGTAAGTGAAGGGGCTTGCCTTTGTCACACGATTTAAACTTAACTGAAGCTCACCTAACGTATCATGCCAAGATCGGGTACTAGTCTCAACTGCAGCTAATACTTTTTCAAAGTGCCTATGATGCTTTCTCTCTATTCATTTGCTCTACTCGTACTTGTCGCAATTAACTTTAAATGTATCTTTAAGGTTTTTGCTCCCAAATGGCATAGACAAAAATTCATAAAAATACATATAGGGCTGACAAAAGCTGTACACTCTATTGCATCTTCATGCAGAGGGATATTGTAATATCAGGACGCCATGTCTAAGTGTGAAAAATATTTCGCTCCATGAGATCTGTCTATCTGATCCGATAATTATGGTAAAGGTCGCACCAAGTCAATCAAATTTGTATTTTGTTGTTCAATTGTCATATATCATCTGCTATTGTAGGTATCAAACCAGATCCCACTTCTGATACCTGAGTCTGAGTTTTGTCATCTGTATTCTTGTCAGCGGGCTTTGATCGGATCTTTTAAAAGCGAAAAAATACAAATAGACGCAGACTAAAAGATAATGCACAATTATAATTTTTATAAAACACTCGATACTGCAGAGCCAGCCACACACAATCTAAGTAAACGCCTACATTCATATGTTAGGGACATATAATAATACTCCAACAAATTAGAATGTGTTATATGCAAACTTGAGAGAGACAGCTTGGGCTATTCTGCAGCTAATCTCACTACTCTCAAAGCTTGCAAGTGAAGTTATGGCAGAATGACGTCACTTAAAGATTTTATAAGGTTAGTCTTAAATATTTATTAAAAGAACAACTTGTGGAACTCGAATGAATAAGAATAAATTTATATTTTGTTTAACAGACGTATTGTTATAGCCTGAACCCATTGCAAATGGGAAATCAGAGTAGATTGTTTTTATGAAAATGTATATAACAGACAGAAGGAGGTGTGGAAAACACCGTAAAGTATATTCTTGATCAGGAAGACGAGTCGATATCGTCCGTCCTTCCGTCTGTACGCAGCGATCTCGCAAACCACAAAGGTTAGAGATCTAAAATTTTAAATGTATACTCCTGTATATCGTACGCAGTACAAGTTTTTCATTTTTTTTTCGACAACTCACCCCATTTACTTATTATCGATAAGAATCGATAATTTGATTTCGTTTTTGAAGCGTAACTCGTATACCCTTAAAGTAAAAGAAATCAAATTTACAGTGTATATGATTAATGAATAAAAAGAATTGGTAATTTTTGAAGTTTGAATATCTCGTCCCCTTCCTGCCAAATTTTCAAAAAACGCATTTCAAATACGAGAGACTTGTGCTTTGGAAAGTGCATACATATATTATCATATTCTGAAATTTTTTACGATCGTCCATCTACAGGAAAAAATACTTAGCAATATAATTTATCATAATATAGCCTCTACTGCAGCCCAACCGTAGCCGCTGCGTAAGCTGCGCAGTAAGCAGAGCCCGTGCTTTTGCGTGCGTGTGTGTGTGTGTGTGTGTGCATGTGTTGTTTGCTATAAAGACTCTAAAATGATTATAAAATCGGCTCTTCGCAGGCTTTCGGGTATCTCGAAGTCGAGTAGTCTCTTTCTTGTTGTAGATGAAAAAATTGAAAGCAGTTATTTTTTTGCTGCTAAGCGTGAATTCAGGTTGCTCTTAGGGCAAAACATGTGCTTTTCTGATTGACGCACATTCAAATATCAACAAATGGAGTTTTCTGTTTGAAACTTGGAGAATTACCAATTGGCCGACCTTTAAGGGTTTTTTTTGAGCATTACAAATATATCAGCTATTTCGATGCGAAAATCGGCTAGCTTCAAGGGAGAAACGTACTCATACTCTGTTTTCGTGTGAATACGGTAGCGGCGTAGTAATCCATCTACGAGATGAACAATTCCGATGTGATTGTTGCATTCTTTAAAAATATTGCCACAGTCAACCTCAATGTATTGTTATTTGGAGGAATATCAGCACCACCCGTTATAAACGAATTCACGTCATCGAATATAGGAGCTCGATCTCAACAGCTGTTTAGGGATCAGGGCAGGGATGCAAATAAGACATGGATGCAAGACTACAGAATATTCAAAAAATATATATAATAAATTTCAACACCATTTACTTTAACACCGCTCTTAGGTAGCTCTACCGGTTAAAAGTTTAACAAATTATGTATTTCACAACTTCACTTATCCTGAAAAATCGCTTAAACCGTAAACTTGAACAAAATTAAATAAACTCGTAAAAAGTTCAACAAATATTGACTTAGGCCTTGGACTTAGGACTAAGAAATTTATTGAGGCTATCTTTACAATTCTTTAAAAACGGGATGAAATGGGATTGCAGGGTTCAGGTCGCAAGAAAAAAGTGTGAGTCGGGGCATTATCGTGGTGTAACTTCCAGTCGGCTGCGAAGACTTCTCGGACCGGATTAAGCCTTCTTTTGAGTTTCTTGAGCATTTCTATGTAAAACTTGGAATTGTCGGTTTGTCATTGTGTCCGATGCTTTTGATGCTAGGAGGCAACTGACCATTCGTTGGCTAGAGACTACCGAATCCAGTCGGCGCGTACGCTCTCCGAAGTACAGTCACGGCGGAAAAATCAGTCCTATTACGTTCCGGATAGACCCTGTTTGCTGAACGCTATTTTATTTAGCAAATATCAACATCCAGTACGAAAAACTCACTATGTAGAGATCACCAAATTCTTAGGTCACCGACAGAGACGAATATATCTACTCCAAACCACACTGGTCGCTGGACCCACACCGAGTGCTCCAACCTAATACTGCAAAAAATGCGACCGATTGCATTAACCGATTATTAGCTTAAACTTGCTCCCGAATCAAATCGCAAGAAGCACCAAGGAGCAATCCAAAAAAAAAAAATCTCCAGGCTGCGGCCTAGTAACCCCTAAAATGATTACTGAACTTCCTTATTATGATATGTGTCATTGCCCAGCACTTCAATGCCATTACCAAACTTGCCCAATTCCCAGAGACATGGAAGTAAATTATCATAATGATACCTATAAGCCTATTGTCGTGCCTATCAAAAATGTTTGAAAAATGTCTGTTATCTCGGATTATTCATAGCACTATCCGATTCCACCAATTCGGCTTTCGTGAAAACACAGAACTTTTTAAAAATTGTATAACATCAAAAACGAAACTGCTATAAGCAGACTATTGACAACATCCACCTTGATGATGATACAGTTATTCTCAGTCGATCCAGATGCCCAATGCAAGTAACTGCGCAATTAGCTGCCCACCAGGTCAACGTAGGGAAATGATTATCCGATTGGCGAAGTCAACGAACAAAAATGTAGTCATGTAACTTTCACCCTAATCAGGCAAAATTCCCCTTGGCTCATGTTACTAAATACCACACTTCCAAAAACTAACGAAGTGACGTATCTGGGAGTACACTTAAATTGACACATTGAAGCTTAGAGAACTCTTCTGAACTGAAAGCTAATATCCTCCATTGGCTTATTACGCTTGCTCTCCTCTCAGTTTGGACTACAGGGTCCTGTTCTACATCTCATTTTTATTGTCCACCAAGTATGCTCGAAACGAAAACATATTCAAATATTTAAACATTCTACCAGTAGCGACCAATAGCGGAAGAAAAGCTAAAATACCTAATCATATTGCGCGAGGTCTTTCTAGATTGTCCAGTCGACCATGTCTTCGTCGTAAAGAGATTAATAGATCTTGGGGACTCGCATTCAGAATACAGTCTTTTAATAATAATAGTAATAATAATTTAATAATGGAAGAAAAAATATGTAAGAGTATTCTAGTTGACACAAAGAGCTGATAATCCAATCATTCTACCATTTTTTATACAAGCAACACATGCACACATACATACACATGCACGCACAAGCAGGCGCTCTGCTTACTGCGCAGTTCACCCAGCGGCTGCGCTTGGACTGAAGTATGGGTTATATTATGGAAACTTATTTGTTGAATATGTTTTATTGGAAGATGGACTTTCGTAATCAAATTTTAATAACGTAATAATGACATTCTTATGTATGTATTTTCGAAAGTATAAGTCTTTAGTACTTAAAATACTTTTTTGCAAATTGGGGCGAAGAAGAAGTTGCATAATAATGCAAATACACATAAAACTAAATATAAATGTTGTCGAGTCTAGCTACAAAGATGTACGACATATAATATCAGTACTGAATTTCTATAAGTTTTTTATAACAATTGGACAGTTTTGAAACAAACTCGCTTTGCTCGAGCACTACACGGACCAACAAAAAAAATTTCAAGTGTAGTTCTTATTGGTTCTGAGATCGACGCGTTCATACATATGAATAGACGGGAAGACAGACGGATATGGCTAAATTGACTCAGATCGTCTTCTTGATTAAGAATATATATATTTTGTGGGGTCTGTCATGCCTTCTGTCTGTTAAATACATTTAAACAAAACCCTTAAATGGGTCATAGGCATCAACAAGAATTTTTTAAAGTTTCATACTCTTAAAAATATAGCTCTAACGCCTATGGGCCAACTTATATTTAGTTTTTGGTCTGTATTTTCTGTATCTATACGTTCAATCTTAAACTGATCAATAAACCGAATACATTTATTTATACTTATAACAAAATATTATACACTTTCGGCTTTTATTCAAATTCAAACAAACTTTTTTTTCAGAGTAAGCTTCCAGCGTGTTCATGTACTGATTGTGATTTGTCATGCCCTCAATCCCCAGATGAACCGATACCTAAACCATTTAACATTGCCGGACTTGATGCTTTTGCAGTTATTATGACAGTCGTATTCTCCGTTGGGTCCCTTGTTTTTTTATTGGGAACATTTTTATTTACGAAAGACTCAATGAATGGTAAGTATTTTTTATTGGCAACATTTTTATTTACGAAAAGTTCAATAATAAATGGTAAATATTTAACAGTTCTTTTTTTTATGACAGATTTTTGTGTTACATTCTGTACCTGTCTAGGATTATGTAACGCCTGCTTGTAGTAATATCTAGTTTATTACTTACTAATATTTACTAATAATAACACGCTCCTTAAATGAAAAAAAGCATTTAAAAACTTTGGTATATGCTTGCGCTTTGCCATGTGCAAACGACACGTTTGGGTTTGATGTAAACAGTCAGAAAATATATTTTTATATAGCGATATCTTAAATATACATATGTATATATACAAGAAACATAGAATGATTGAATTTGTAGCTCTGTGCCGGTCTCAAGGTATATCTTAGTCGTCTGTGTTTTATTATTATACCCTGTTACCATTGAAAATGTTAAATGTAAAAATGTATGTAACAGATAGAAGAAGGCGTGGAAGACTCCATAAAGTATATATATTTTTGGATTAGGGCGACGCATAGACAGTACGTCTGTCTGTCCGTCCGTCTCTATGTCCGTATGTATGACGGCGTCGATCTCAGAACCTAAAGGAGATAGACTATTGAATTTTTTTGTAAGGTCCGTGTATAGCACGTGCAGATCGAATTTTTTTCAATTATTTGATAACTAATACCGTTAAATTGCTATCGATTAAAAATCGTATCGTGATTTAGTAATAAAAGCGTATCTCTTACATTTTTGAAGCTAGAGTCGCCAAATTTTGTATTGAGTTTCATTTAAGTAAAGTAAAGTACTAGAGACTTTTGCTTTTTAAAATATATGTATATGAATGTCATGATGACTCTAAAAATTTCATTACGGATCTAGAAGTAACAAAAAAGTTTCCATAATATAGCTAATACTGCCAATACAGTTAGCAGAGCGCTGGCTTTTGCGTGCGTGCGTGCGTATATGTGTGTGCATGTGTTGCTTGTGTACACATATGTTTCATTAAAATCCATTAAGCATCAAAGATGCTATTAAAGAAAACGTTTGGTCAATTTGCAAAAACAAGTGGTCAGCACTAAACAAACAGCGATCCTTTTTTTTATACATATGCACGCATACATTAAGACATTCAAACGCATTCATCAAACGCATTCAGAATCATTGCATTTTGTTATGATTATTAGCTACCACTTTAGCTTCAGATTTTCTACTTATCGTTCGAAGTGGCGATGTTGGTACAAGCGGTGCGCGTCGCCTTGTAGACCGTTTGTTTTTTTTTTCATTTATAAGATTATGATAGATACAAGATAAGAAGTATATTTAAAAACGCAGGTTGGACGGTGTTCAGGGGATCTTCAAGTCGGACATTCCCGACTAATTTTGTAAAATGTAAAAATATGAATCGATTCTGTTTTTTTAGATGATTTTCAAATTGGCACTGATGGCGCTTTCGACGATCCGATGTACAGGCAGCAGCCACGATATTTTGAAAAGCTTGGTGCTCGTACTGAATATTTCTTGGAAAACATATTCACTAGATGGGGTACATTTTTTGCAACTTGTCCATGGCTGACTTTGTTTGGAGGTGCAAGTTTCGTTATATTGCTAGGATACGGAATAGTGCATGTAGAAATAACTACAGACCCGGTACAACTTTGGGCTGCGCCAAGCTCAAAATCTAGAATGGAGCGAGAATATTTTGATTCTAAATTCGAACCCTTCTTTAGAATTGAACAAGTAAGTTTATTCACATTTTACCTCTTAATTGTAAGGCAATTAAAATAAAATTGATTTTGTTACAAAGGTAATAATCAAAGCTGTGGACCTTCCATACATTGTGCATAATACATCAAATGGGCCTATAAAGTTCGGGCCAGTATTTGCAAAAGATTTTCTTGCTGATGTCTTGGATCTACAGCAACAGATACAGAACATCGAAGCGAATGGAACTTTTTTACATAATATATGCTATGCTCCTTTAAAAGATGACAGCGCTAATGTAACAGTTTCTGATTGTGTTATCCAATCTATTTGGGGCTATTTTAAAGATAATATAGGGAAACTTGATGACCATGATGAGGATAATGGATTTAATGTTAGTATATTAAATAAACAAGCTTTTTACATATGCAGTTTTATTTCATTGATAATATAAAATAACTAACTTTTCATTTCATTTCAGGTAACATATTTGGATGAATTGTATGACTGTATCAGTAATCCATATTTATGTTTAGCTTCTTATGGAGGACCAGTAGATCCAGCTATTGCATTAGGGGGGTTTTTAAAACACGGTGAACAACTTGCAGGGACTACAAAATATGAGCAAGCTAATGCTTTAATTTTATCATTTTTGGTTAGAAATCACCATGATAAAGGGAAATTAGTTCAAACATTAGAATGGGAAAAAAACTTTGTTGAGTTTATGATAAATTATATAAAAAATAATAAAAGTAAAGCAATGGATATTGCTTTTACAAGTGAACGGTCAATTGAGGACGAATTAAATAGAGAGTCGCAATCAGACGTAATGACCGTTTTAGTATCATATATTATTATGTTCATTTATATAGCAATATCCCTTGGTCATGTACAGCAATTTAAAAGATGTTTTATTGACAGTAAAATAACGTTAGGCATTGGAGGCGTTATCATAGTTTTGTCATCGGTAGTCTCTTCAATCGGGATATTCGGATATATTGGAGTTCCTGCAACATTAATTATTGTTGAAGTTATTCCGTTTTTAGTACTGGCAGTTGGAGTTGATAATATTTTTATTTTAGCTCAGACGTACCAAAGGGATAATCGAAAAGCTAATGAAACAACCGAGCAGCAGGTGGGACGAGTTTTAGGACGTGTAGGCCCTAGTATGCTACTAACATCTGTAAGTGAGAGCTGTTGTTTTTTTCTTGGTAGTTTATCTGATATGCCTGCTGTTAAGGCGTTTGCGCTTTACGCAGGCGTTGCGTTATTGATAGATTTCATATTACAAATAACCTGTTTTATCGGCTTGTTCACTTTGGACATAAACCGAAAGGATGACAACCGCTTAGATTTATGTTGTTTTATCAAATGTAAAAAGTCTGATATAATGACGAACAATGCGGGACTCTTATATAAATTTTTTAGAAGTGTATATGTTCCATTTCTAATGAAAAAGGTTGTTCGAGTTGTTGTAATGGTTATCTTTTTTGGGTGTCTTTGTGCTAGTATTGCTTTTGTTCCGAAAATTGATATCGGACTTAATCAAGAACTAGCAATGCCTGAAGACAGTTTTGTTTTGCATTACTTTAAGTCCTTAAATGCACATCTTAACATTGGTCCTCCGGTATACTTTGTACTTAAGGGAAATATAAATTATTCAAATAGCTCACAACAAAACTTAGTATGTTCTGGACGATATTGCAACGATGACAGTGTCTTAACACAAATTTATTTAGCTAGCCGAAAATCAAACTTAACATATATTGCTCGTCCTGCTTCAAGTTGGATTGACGATTACTTTGATTGGGCTTTGTCGTCAAGTTGTTGCAAGTATAATCCAAAGAATGGAAGTTTCTGTCCCAATCAAGGTAAGCACTAATTTAAAAATTTCCTCTTTAAATGCAATAAGTATATAGTAATATAAATACATAACAATTAACAATGTCAAAATTTTTTGATCTATTGTAGATATGTCCTGTAAAACCTGCAAAATTCAGAAAAATAATCTTCAGCGGCCCAACGAACTTGAGTTTGGAAAATATCTGCCCTTTTTCCTAAAAGATAATCCAGACGAATCATGTGTTAAAGCCGGACATGCAGCCTATAGTGGAGCTGTTAGGTTTAGCTATGAGCAAAAAACACTTAATATAGACAGCTCATATTTTATGGCCTATCATTCAATATTAAAAACATCGAGGGACTATTTCGAAGCATTAGAATCAGCTAGAAAGATATCTGCTAATATTACACAAATGTTAAAATTTAAACTTATCTCAAACGGATTACCGGTTGACTTAGCAATGCAAGTTGAAGTTTTTCCATATTCAGTATTTTATGTGTTTTATGAACAATATTTAACTATGTGGTCAGATACTTTACAGAGCATTGCAATTTCAATACTTTCCATATTTATAGTAACATTCATTTTAATGGGTTTTGATTTACATTCCGCGCTTGTTGTAGTAATCACTATAACAATGATAGTTGTTAACCTTGGGGGCCTTATGTATTTTTGGAATATATCTCTTAATGCTGTATCTTTGGTCAATCTTGTGATGGCTATAGGGATATCTGTAGAGTTTTGTTCACATCTTGTACACAGTTTTTCATTATCAAAAGAATTTAATCAAGTAAAAAGAGCTGCCGATAGTTTATCTGAGATGGGTAGTTCGATATTTTCTGGTATAACTCTTACGAAGTTCGCGGGAATATTAGTCTTAGCTTTTGCGAAAAGTCAAATTTTTCAAATATTTTATTTTCGAATGTACTTGGGAATCGTAGTTATCGGCGCAACACATGGTTTAATCTTTTTACCAGTTTTGCTTAGTTATATTGGTAAGTAGATCCACTAACTTTAATTATTATAGTATATTTTTAAACCCTGAATCCATTTAAATTGAAGCGTTAATTAAACAGACAAAAGGCGTGTCAGACCCCATAGTTCATTATTCAGTATTCAACTTGATCAGCACGAAGAACTGAGAGATCTAGACATGTCCGTTCGTTTATTTGTCCGACTGAGTGTCTGTCCATCCGTATAAATTCTGATCTCGTAAATCACAAAAACTAATAATTTCAAGTTTTAAATATGATATTCCTGAATACCACACGCGGTACAAGTTTTATTTATTTTTTTTTCCAATAGCATCCTAACTCCTTACAAATTTATATTTTGAATACCTCACCCCCATCCCCCAAATTCGCAAAACACTCATTTCATATACTATTATAAATTTGTGATTTGGCAATTATTTTTTATTATTATCACGATCTGACAATTTGATAAAGAAAACCCATCTAGATGAAAAGATATTTAACAATTAATTTTTAATAGTATAGTCCATAATGCATCCCAAGCATACACGTTGCGTAAACTGCGAAGTAAGCAGATCGGGTGATTATGGGTGCGTACGTATCTACATATATTTTTATGTTATTTTTTATGTTAGCCTAAAAGAAGCGTAGAATGGGTTCAGGGTTCCCCTAGTCTGGTATTTGTGGCAAGAGCATTCTTACTTGTTTTGGCATATATTATGTATGTACATTTATATACAAAAGTAATTAAAACTTAATGCTTTTATAATATATATTCGTTCATCCATATTCCTAATCATTTAATTTTTCGATGCAAATTAGTAAATAATAAATTAGAATATTTTCGTGGCGAACAAAACAAAGCGCTATAATAATACTCATTGTTATGTTATGTATAACATAAATACAATTAAACATTGCATCTATCATATCGAAAAACAGACAGATAACACAATTTTACAGTTTATATATATTTCTTATATTCAATTTGTTCGGTTGAAATAAGGCTGATAAATATAACTACTAAGCAACTTTTTTTCTAACTCTTAGGTGCGCCAAATATTTCTAGGCTTGAATCTCAAAACCATGACAATTGTGAACAAGAAACTTCCTTATCTGGAGCTAGATAATCTTTTGTACTAATTTTAAGAATGCTAAAAATATCAATATCAAAATCAAAATATGTTGAATTTTGGCGTTACACTTGCTTTTATTTGAAATTATTGTAAAACCAATGAATTATTATTTTCCGAAAACAGCATGCTGCTATCTGGCTAAGGTGTGATAAATTTTAATCAATATTATATGTACATATATGTATACACCGCTTATAAGAACATGAAAACACTATGTATTTAGATTTTGAATAAAGTTTACAATGTACAGAATGTCAAATTGTTTTATTTTATTTAATATATTACAAATATAGTATCAAAGTAATACAGGCTGTACATTTATAAATGTTGTAAGGTTAGCTTTTCTAGCTGGGGCAATTCTCAATCTGACCATGCCCACTTGCAAGAAATTTGTAAAGTGCTGGGACGTGGGCTTAGGGGATAGAAAAGGGGGTTGGTTAGGTTCGCTACTCCACATACCTGTACACGAGCATGCGGTGACCGAGATGTGTGCGCAGCGTGAACACCGACACTCTCGAGGCCACCTACGAATGTTAAATGTTAAGGATTTCGAATGGAGTTCGTATGGAGGTAGTACCACTGGCGAGAAAGGTGAAAAGCGTTGCCGCCGACGATCGCTCCGAGCCACGTGGGTTTTCCAACCGGGGTTTCTCCACACGGCGAGCGGGTTCGTGGCCACACTTGACTACCGGTTAGTGACTACTCTTGGTTTCCCGACGGGACTTGCCGCGTCGATCCACCATCATTAGTTTCTTGGAGGTTAGGGTAGATTATTTTAGAATGAAGAGATTCGTTATTAAGTTTAGTGGTTGTTTATTAAACTCTGGTTACTTTCTACGTTGTTATTCTATGCGGCCCTGCCGCACCGGTTCTTCGGAGACCTAGCACTCTCCTTTATCATTCTCCTTAACCGCGCGCTCTTTTCACGTCCGCGTCGTTTGCTCGTCGTTTTCTTACTCTTCTATCCTCGGCTTGAGTCGCCCGCACGCCTCGGCAATGCAACTTCAGCACGGCTTTCGCTCTTCACCTTCGAGTTTTCACCACGCTAGGCAAGGTTGCATTGCCGATCGTCGTTGTTGTGCGCGCTCAAGCCGCTATTTGCAAATAACCAATTCCTATTATGGCCTCTAATATTTTATTACAAATTCAACTGCCCTTCTTGCGCTTAACTGACTTATATTCTATTATAAAATAAGCTACGCTTCTTGCGCTTACATGTATGGCAGTTTGTCCAGTGGCCGCCTCACACTTACTTTTATTCTACTTTAAAATAACCTACGATTCATGCGCTTACATGTAAGGCGGTTCGTCCAGGGGCCGCCTTACAATGTATTGATTATGAGATATTTGGGTAGGTTGTTGTTTAGAAATTTAAAACAAATACGTCCAATGACAAAGTGAACTTTAGATTCGTTTTCAACCTAACGAAAATATAATATATATAAATTTGTGTTTGATTGGACACAATTTAATTACTAATGTTTAATATCTATACAAATACAGGTCTTAGTAAACACCTTAGATATGTAAATATTTAAGTTCAATTTGGAACCAAAATAAAGTTTTTTTTCATTAACTATAAATAAAAAGCTACAATTAAGAACTGTTAATTATAGTATAGATGGGTGAATCTGACAGTTCTCAAAAGTAATGTTAGCTTGATTCGGTGATATTTTAAAGTAACGCCTTCTGTGTTGAATGGAACCCTATTTATATAAAGATCAATTACAGAATATAAATAAAAATGGATGAAATGAGACTTACATCTAAAAAATAATATTTTTTACGCCTTCGAGTGCTTTACCAGAAAATATTCAAATCTTTTTATACCGAGAATAAGTATTATCATTAACCATAGGACACATAACATAGATGAGACAACTTTTTTCAACGAATAAAATTTGTACATTAGGCCCCAATCAATTTCGTATTTGCTCGGGTACTACCTTATTTTGAGGATCGAGCGGTTTGCTCGGGATTCGCTGGAGCATTCAAGGTTACGGTAGGATTCGCACTGTGAGTTTCGGCGGTTCGCTCGGATCAACTACAGGCCAGTCGCTTTTAGCACATCTAAGGTTAACCTGAGGCACAGCACTACACTCTTTCGCACGACTATGTGGACTCCACTCACTCCTGTCTCAGGTTTCGCTAACTTCTAACACTATATATAGCTGCACCGCACCAATGCCTCGGTGGCAGCTGATGATCCTGCATCTTTGCGTAGTTGCCTATGGTCCATGATACGATGTCCTTTTCCAGTTAAAGTCTTTGATATCGATGTCCTTCGATATCGGTGTCCTTCAATGTCCCTCGACGCAGGCCCCACATTTTTTCGGCTGTGGAGAGGGGCCTGTCTGTCGCTCGTGTCCGGTCTAGCGGCAACATCACGCGATCTTTTGCGACGCCAAATGTCGGTCGATCGCGTGTCAAAGTACCAATATGACCGTGCGAATGAAAACATCCACTACCTTTACTCGGCCACGAACGGTTCGGGGTTAGTCGTGCGAGCGACGCGAAATTATTGCTAAGTCTGTAGGAGCGAAAGAGGCGAAAAAGTACTCGCTTTGCTCTGTGGAGCAACATATATATGCACATATATGCAGATAAACACATAATAGCTACATGTAATTATAAACATTAATACGTGCATACATACATATATTGCTCCTCACAATACATGTATATAAATATATGTATGCAGACGCAAGCAGCAGTGTTTTCTCTGAAAAAAGAGTATATCCATGTTCATGCTAAATTTTAACACTTTCATTATTATTTGTAGAAAGAGTTTAAAAACGTTGAACGATAAAAGAATATTTTTTTGGCGTCAAAGAGGGCCACACACTTATAGTCATTAATGGACCTGTGTACGTAACTCTAGTAAATTGTAAATACAACCAATAAGTATCCTTTTAGACTGACTATAATACCTTAGTGCTGTGGGCTCCGTATTATTATTACAAGGAACTGCCTCATTATCATTATCTGTAACGCTGCGTCCGGGCACTAACCATAAAACACATAGACTAGATAAGTAGAACAAGCGTTTTCAGCGTATAGCGAGGCCGCTTGGCGGACCAATCAACTTCGTATTTGCTCGTATCAGTCGCTTATCGCTTCAGGCAGTGAAAATATTGTCCGGCATAGTCAGTGGGTTGCGAGTGTTCAACCGAAATGGTCAAATTCTTATACGGACTGTATGCTATTTTTCCTTGCTCACTCTCTCTCTCTCTGTTCTCTTAAATATATATGTATGTACATATATATATGTATGTATGCACAAGCAGCAGAAGCTCACAAAAATTTAAATTTGTTCGCCCAGAGATCGCATTTTTTTCCTTTCAAGCGAAGAAAATACCAAAGTGCTGAAAGGTTTTGTCATGATCATGAAGAATATGTTTTCGCGACGAGCATGCACACACAGTTACAGTCATTTGCCTACATGTATAAGCATTTGTGTGCTGTGTGCGAAACTCTATTCTTGCTGCTTGTGGATATTGTAAGATGACGAATGGTGTTTTTTCTGCATCAATCTTCGAGCTTAACCTCGGTTGCACAGCTGAGGTCGGGGGTCGGGATCCTGATTGATCATCGCGGTCCTTAATGTGAATTTAAAGCTTTAATGGGTGAAAGTCGCGGATGTTGTTTTATTTTTCTTTAATTATTTTTTTTTCTATTTTTTAAGACATATAAAGTATAGATATGTATATATGTTAATTTAGATTTTATACTAAGTCAATAAAATGAAATATTGTTCATAATATTTCTTTTTTTCAAAAGAGATTTCTTCTTAATATCTTAAATAGAAATAGGGAAACATATTACTGTAAAACACAATTTAAAAAACGAAAGAAAATTAATCAAATTTAAACTTACTGTTCTCAGATAAATCATTGAAAATCCCATCTAAATTTGAAAACCATTGCGTACGTATTAACATAACAGAAATAGACATAGCTTCCAAATATTTCCAAGAGAAAATGCATAATCACATAAGTTTGCCTCAAGAAAATTTGTTTAAAAAACTGCAGCGAGAATTAAATGACATTATATTACATAAATAAAACAGACAGAAACGGGGATTACTTAATATTGTAGGCTCAGCATATAAGTTTTTATTTGGTACTCTAGATAAAGAGATTGTATTGAATTTCAAAGAAACAATGCAACTACATGAAATTAATGACATAATTGATCAAGTAAACGAAAGGATAGAAAAACTTAAAGAGTTTGAAAACAATCGCAATATACAAGATACATTTGCTTTTGAACTTTTACAATTCTTAGTGTATATAGAAGACATTGAAATGGGATTGCAGCTATCCAGACTTGGTCTTTTTAATCCTAAACTACTAAATTATGATAAACTGACCAGCATCAATAATCGTAGTACCTTATATATACACCAGTAGAAATAACTGTTTCTGTTTTGTGATCTCTTGTGGTAATGCACGAAGTAAGATTAGCGACATATATTTATTATTTATTCATTTATTCGTCAAATACAAACTGAAAACATACAGTAAAAAATGTTCTTATTTCAAGTTAACCCTGACCTATAATCGCTGTGTCAGCAATTTTTGAGTTTGGCATATTTTATAATAAATATTGTTACAGCTTTACTGATGATGCAAAGTTGCGGAGATTGATTTTTGTCAGGCCGAATGTGTTAACTTTTCCCTCACTTGATTGAAGGCCGACCTTAACTTTCCTCAATGTGTCAATGGCAGTTGCTAGAAAGATTTGTTTCCTATTCCTTTTCCATTTTTTGTAAATCTTAAAGAGGAAACAGATGACTACGGTGGTGATGGTGAACATTATAAACATCATGGGCCATATTGATAGTTTTTTTTCTATTTTGTCGATTGTGACGTTTTATGTAGAAGAGTTGACTATCGAACTTAATATGCCCTCATGGGGCTCAAAAAATGTATGCTCAAAAGATGAAGAATGGTGTTTTTTTCTGCATCAATCTTCGAGCTTAACCTCGGTTGCACAGCTGAGGTCGGGATCCTGATTGATCATCGCGGTCTTTAATGTGAATTTAAAGCTTTAACGGGTGAAAGTCGCGGATGTTTTTATTATTTTTTTTTTTCTATTTTATTATTTTATTTTTTTTCTATTTTTTAAGACATATGAAGTATAGATATGTATATATGTTAATTTAGATTTTATACTAAGTCAATAAAATGAAATATTGTTCATAATATTTCTTTTTTTCAAAAGAGATTTCTTCTTAATATCTTAAATAGAAAAAGGGAAACATATTACTGTAAAACACCATTTAAAAAACGAAAGAAAATTAATCAAATTTAAACTTACTGTTCTCAGATAAATCATTGAAAATCCCATCTAAATTTGAAAACTATTGCGTACGTATTAACATAACAGAAATAGACATAGCTTCCAAATATTTCCTAAGGAAAATGCATAATCACATAAGTTCGCCTCAAGAAAATTTGTTTAAAAAACTGCAGCGAGAATTAAATGGCATTATATTACATAAATAAAACAGACAGAAACGGGGATTACTTAATATTGTAGGCTCAGCATATAAGTTTTTATTTGGTACTCTAGATAAAGAGATCGTATTGAATTTCAAAGAAACAATGCAACTACATGAAATTAATGACATAATTGATCAAGTAAACGAAAGGATAGAAAAACTTAAAGAGTTTGAAAACAATCGCAATATACAAGATACATTTGCTTTTGAACTTTTATAATTCTTAGTGTATATAGAAGACATTGAAAAGGGATTGCAGCTATCCGGACTTGGTCTTTTTAATCCTAAACTATTAAATTATGATAAACTGACCAGCATCAATAATCGTAGTACCTTATATATACACCAGTAGAAATAACTGTTTCTGTTTTGTGATCTCTTGTGGTTATGCACGAAGTAAGATTAACAACATATATTTATTATTTATTCATTTATTCGTCAAATACAAACTGAAACTTACAGTAAAAAATGTTCTTATTTCAAGTTAACCCTGACCTATAATCGCTGTGTCAGCAATTTTTGAGTTTGGCATATTTTAAAATAAATATTGTTACAGCTTTACTGATGATGCAAAGTTGCGGAGATTGATTTTTGTCAGGCCGAATGTGTTAACTTTTCCCTCACTTGATTGAAGGCCGACCTTAACTTTCCTCAATGTGTCAAAGGCAGCTGCTAGAAAGATTTGTTTCCTATTCCTTTTCCATTTTTGGTAAATCTTAAAGAGGAAACAGATGACTACGGTGGTGATGGTGAACATTATAAACATCATGGGCCATATTGATAGTTTTTTTTTCTATGTTGTCGATTTTGACGTTTTATGTAGAAGAGTTGACTATCGAACTTAATATGCCCTCATGGGGCTCAAAAAATGTATGCTCAAAAGATGAAGAATGGTGTTTTTTTCTGCATCAATCTTCGAGCTTAACCTCGGTTGCACAGCTGAGGTCGGGATCCTGATTGATCATCGCGGTCTTTAATGTGAATTTAAAGCTTTAACGGGTGAAAGTCGCGGATGTTTTTATTATTTTTTTTTTCTATTTTATTATTTTATTTTTTTTTCAATTTTTTAAGACATATGAAGTATAGATATGTATATATGTTAATTTAGATTTTATACTAAGTCAATAAAATGAAATATTGTTTATAATATTTCTTTTTTTCAAAAGAGATTTCTTCTCAATATCTTAAATAGAAATAGGGAAACATATTACTGTAAAACACAATTTAAAAAACGAAAGAAAATTAATCAAATTTAAACTTACTGTTCTCAGATAAATCATTGAAAATCCCATCTAAATTTGAAAACCATTGCGTACGTATTAACATAACAGAAATAGACATAGCTTCCAAATATTTCCAAGAGAAAATGCATAATCACATAAGTTTGCCTCAAGAAAATTTGTTTAAAAAACTGCAGCGAGAATTAAATGACATTATATTACATAAATAAAACAGACAGAAACGGGGATTACTTAATATTGTAGGCTCAGCATATAAGTTTTTATTTGGTACTCTAGATAAAGAGATTGTATTGAATTTCAAAGAAACAATGCAACTACATGAAATTAATGACATAATTGATCAAGTAAACGAAAGGATATAAAAACTTAAAGAGTTTGAAAACAATCGCAATATACAAGATACATTTGCTTTTGAACTTTTACAATTCTTAGTGTATATAGAAGACATTGAAATGGGATTGCAGCTATCCAGACTTGGTCTTTTTAATCCTAAACTACTAAATTATGATAAACTGACCAGCATCAATAATCGTAGTACCTTATATATACACCAGTAGAAATAACTGTTTCTGTTTTGTGATCTCTTGTGGTAATGCACGCAGATTAGCGACATATATTTATTATTTATTCATTTATTGATCAAATACAAACTGAAACTTACAGTAAAAAATGTTCTTATTTCAAGTTAACCCTGACCTATAATCGCTGTGTCAGCAATTTTTGAGTTTGGCATATTTTATAAAAAATATTGTTACAGCTTTACTGATGATGCAAAGTTGCGGAGATTGATTTTTGTCAGGCCGGATGTGTTAACTTTTCCCTCACTTGATTGAAGGCCGACCTTAACTTTCCTCAATGTGTCAATGGCAGCTGCTAGAAAGATTTGTTTCCTATTCCTTTTCCATTTTTTGTAAATCTTAAAGAGGAAACAGATGACTACGGTGGTGATGGTGAACATTATAAACATCATGGTCCATATTGATAGTTTTTTTTTTCTATGTTGTCGATTGTGACGTTTTATGTAGAAGAGTTGACTATCGAACTTAATATGCCCTCATGGGGCTCAAAAAATGTACGTATAAGATGAAGAATGGTGTTTATTTCTGCATCAATCTTCGAGCTTAACCTCGGTTGCACAGCTGAGGTCGGGATCCTTTGATACCCTAGCTCTTTCGGGCTGGGGTGGGTTGTAATGTGTCCGAAGGCTCTACAACATAAACTTTAATCTTAGAGAGTCCCTACTGAAAACTATATACATGAAAGCCTAAAGCTCAAAAACAGGCAAAATTCAACCTATCAATAAGTAAAAAAATGTTTTAACAATAAAAAATCTTTATACCAGTTCTTCGGTGCGGAATTCAAGGTAGAGATTGATCATAGCGGTCTTTAATGTGAATTTAAAGCTTTAACGGGTTAAAGTTGCGGATGTTGTTTTATTTTTCTTTAATTATTTTTTTTTCTATTTTTTAAGACATATGAAGTATAGATATGTATATATGTTAATTTAGATTTTATACCATGTCAATAAAATGAAATATTGTTCATAATATTTCTTTTTTTCAAAATAGATTTCTTCTTATTATCTTAAATAGAAATAGGGAAATTTAAAAAACGAAAGAAAATTAATCAAATTAAAAACTTACTGTTCTCAGATAAACCATTGAAAATTCCATCTAAATTTGAAAACTATTGCGTACGTATTAACATAGCAGAAATAGACATAGCTTCCAAATATTTCCAAGAGAAAATGCATAATCACATAAGTTCGCCTCAAGAAAAATAATTGTTTAAAAAACTGCAGCGAGAATTAAATGGCATTTTATTACATAAATAAAACAGACAGAAACGGGGATTACTTAATATTGTAGGCTCAGCATATAAATTTTTATTTGGTACTCTAGATAAAGAGATCGTATTGAATTTCAAAGAAAACATGAAATTAATGACATAATTGATCAAGTAAACGAAAGGATAGAAAAACTTAAAGAGTTTGAAAACAATCGCAATATACAATATACATTTGCTTTTGAGCTTCTACAATTCTTAGTGTATATAGAAGACATTGAAATGGGATTGCAGCTATCCAGACTTGGTCTTTTTAATCCTAAACTACTAAATTATGATAAACTGACCAGCATCAATAATCGTAGTACCTTACATATAAAAACCTCCACCTGGGAAATTTATCATGAAAATGTCATTCTCATTATATCACATATCCCTATCGACTTCCAAACATTTAACACTATGAAAATAATTCCTTATCTCGACTCTAAAGGTGACCAACTAGATTATATCAGCACTCCATTTACTATCAACAAAATAACAAAGTTTATAATATAGAAAACGAAGAAATCAATGATAATTGCATAAATAAAATTATATTAAATACTGATCCTATTTGTAATTATAAGCAGCTAACTGAAAAGGAGCTAATAAGATACATTGAACCAAATACAGTAATAACTTTGAATTCATCAAAAACATTTGTAGGGAAAAATTGTCAAAAAACTAATGTAAATTTACAAATTCATGGCAACAAAATGATAAAAATCAACCAATGTCAACTCAAAATAAAAGATATAATACTAAATGAAAATAACTTAATCCCTAATATTGAGCTCACACCATTATATACACCAGTAGAAATAACTAAAATAAAAGCAATTAAACATGATGACGTTGTTAAGTTTATAACAGAAGATAATACACTTAATATTATATATATATATATATATATATATATATATATATATATATATATATATATATATATATATATATATATATATATATATATATATATATATATATATATATATATATATATATATATATATATATATATATATATATATATATATATATATATATATATATATATATATATATATATATATATATATATATATATATATATATATATATATATATATATATATATATATATATATAATATATATAAGCTAATAATATTCTGTTTTGTGATCTCTTGTGGTAATGCACCAAGTAAGATTAGCGACATATATTTATTATTTATTCATTTATTGGTCAAATACAAACTGAAACTTACAGTAAAAAATGTTCTTATTTCAAGTTAACCCTGACCTATAATCGCTGTGTCAGCAATTTTTGAGTTTGGCATATTTTATAATAAATATTGTTACAGCTTTACTGATGATGCAAAGTTGCGGAGATTGATTTTTGTCAGGCCGGTTGTGTTAACTTTTCCCTCACTTGATTGAAGGCCGACCTTAACTTTCCTCAATATGTCAAAGGCAGCTGCTAGAAAGATTTGTTTCCTATTCCTTTTCCATTTTTGGTAAATCTTAAAGAGGAAACAGATGACTACGGTGGTGATGGTGAACATTATAAACATCATGGGCCATATTGATAATTTTTTTTTCTATGTTGTCGATTGTGACGTTTTATGTAGATGAGCTGACTATCGAACTTAATATGCCCTCATGGGGCTCAAAAAATGTATGCTCAAAAGATGAAGAATGGTGTTTTTTTCTGCATCAATCTTCGAGCTTAACCTCGGTTGCACAGCTGAGGTCGGGATCCTGATTGATCATCGCGGTCTTTAATGTGAATTTAAAGCTTTAACGGGTGAAAGTCGCGGATGTTTTTATTATTTTTTTTTCTATTTTATTATTTTATTTTTTTCCTATTTTTTAAGACATATGAAGTATAGATATGTATATATGTTAATTTAAATTTTATACTAAGTCAATAAAATGAAATATTGTTCTTAATATTTCTTTTTTTCAAAAGAGATTTCTTCTTAATATCTTAAATAGAAATAGGGAAACATATTACTGTAAAACACAATTAAGAAAACGAAAGAAAATTAATCAAATTTAAACTTACTGTTCTCAGATAAATCATTGAAAATCCCATCTAAATTTGAAAACCATTGCGTACGTATTAACATAACAGAATAGACATAGCTTCCAAATATTTCCAAGAGAAAAATGCATAATCACATAAGTTCGCCTCAAGAAAATTTGTTTAAAAAACTGCAGCGAGAATTAAATGGCATTATATTACATAAATAAAACAGACAGAAACGGGGATTCTTAATATTGTAGGCTCAGCATATAAGTTTTATTTGGTACTCTAGATAAAGAGATCGAATTGAATTTCAAAGAAACAATGCAACTACATGAAATTAATGACATAATTGATCAAGTAAACGAAAGGATAGAAAAACTTAAAGAGTTTGAAAACAATCGCAATATACAAGATACATTTGCTTTTGAACTTTTATAATTCTTAGTGTATATAGAAGACATTGAAATGGGATTGCAGCTATCCGGACTTGGTCTTTTTAATCCTAAACTACTAAATTATGATAAACTGACCAGCATCAATAATCGTAGTACCTTATATATACACCAGTAGAAATAACTGTTTCTGTTTTGTGATCTCTTGTGGTTATGCACGAAGTAAGATTAACAACATATATTTATTATTTATTCATTTATTCGTCAAATACAAACTGAAACTTACAGTAAAAAATGTTCTTATTTCAAGTTAACCCTGACCTATAATCGCTGTGTCAGCAATTTTTGAGTTTGGCATATTTTATAATAAATATTGTTACAGCTTTACTGATGATGCAAAGTTGCGGAGATTGATTTTTGTCAGGCCGGATGTGTTAACTTTTCCCTCACTTGATTGAAGGCCGACCTTAACTTTCCTCAATGTGTCAATGGCAGCTGCTAGAAAGATTTGTTTCCTATTCCTTTTCCATTTTTTGTAAATCTTAAAGAGGAAACAGATGACTACGGTGGTGATGGTGAACATTATAAACATCATGGGCCATATTGATAGTTTTTTTTCTATGTTGTCGATTGTGACGTTTTATGTAGAAGAGTTGACTATCGAACTTAATATGCCCTCATGGGGCTCAAAAAATGTACGTATAAGATGAAGAATGGTGTTTATTTCTGCATCAATCTTCGAGCTTAACCTCGGTTGCACAGCTGAGGTCGGGATCCTTTGATACCCTAGCTCATTCGGGCTGGGGTGGGTTGTACTGTGTCCGAAGGCTCTACAACATAAACTTTAATCTTAGAGAGTCCCTACTGAAAACTATATACATGAAAGCCTAAAGCTCAAAAACAGGCAAAATTCAACCTATCAATAAGTAAAAAAATGTTTTAACAATAAAAAATCTTTATACCAGTTCTTCGGTGCGGAATTCAAGGTAGAGATTGATCATAGCGGTCTTTAATGTGAATTTAAAGCTTTAACGGGTTAAAGTTGCGGATGTTGTTTTATTTTTCTTTAATTATTTTTTTTTCTATTTTTTAAGACATATGAAGTATAGATATGTATATATGTTAATTTAGATTTTATACCATGTCAATAAAATGAAATATTGTTCATAATATTTCTTTTTTTCAAAATAGATTTCTTCTTATTATCTTAAATAGAAATAGGGAAATTTAAAAAACGAAAGAAAATTAATCAAATTAAAAACTTACTGTTCTCAGATAAACCATTGAAAATTCCATCTAAATTTGAAAACTATTGCGTACGTATTAACATAGCAGAAATAGACATAGCTTCCAAATATTTCCAAGAGAAAATGCATAATCACATAAGTTCACCTCAAGAAAAATAATTGTTTAAAAAACTGCAGCGAGAATTAAATGGCATTTTATTACATAAATAAAACAGACAGAAACGGGGATTACTTAATATTGTAGGCTCAGCATATAAATTTTTATTTGGTACTCTAGATAAAGAGATCGTATTGAATTTCAAAGAAAACATGAAATTAATGACATAATTGATCAAGTAAACGAAAGGATAGAAAAACTTAAAGAGTTTGAAAACAATCGCAATATACAAGATACATTTGCTTTTGAGCTTCTACAATTCTTAGTGTATATAGAAGACATTGAAATGGGATTGCAGCTATCCAGACTTGGTCTTTTTAATCCTAAACTACTAAATTATGATAAACTGACCAGCATCAATAATCGTAGTACCTTACATATAAAAACCTCCACCTGGGAAATTTATCATGAAAATGTCATTCTCATTATATCACATATCCCTATCGACTTCCAAACATTTAACACTATGAAAATAATTCCTTATCTCGACTCTAAAGGTTACCAACTAGATTATATCAGCACTCCATTTACTATCAACAAAATAACAAAGTTTATAATATAGAAAACGAAGAAATCAATGATAATTGCATAAATAAAATTATATTAAATACTGATCCTATTTGTAATTATAAGCAGCTAACTGAAAAGGAGCTAATAAGATACATTGAACCAAATACAGTAATAACTTTGAATTCATCAAAAACATTTGTAGGGAAAAATTGTCAAAAAACTAATGTAAATTTACAAATTCATGGCAACAAAATGATAAAAATCAACCAATGTCAACTTAAAATAAAAGATATAATACTAAATGAAAATAACTTAATCCCTAATATTGAGCTCACACCATTATATACACCAGCAGAAATAACTAAAATAAAAGCAATTAAACATGATGACGTTGTTAAGTTTATAACAGAAGATAATACACTTAATATATATATATATATATATATATATATATATATATATATATATATATATATATATATATATATATATATATATATATATATATATATATATATATATATATATATATATATATATATATATATATATATATATATATATATAATATATATAAGCTAATAATATTCTGTTTTGTGATCTCTTGTGGTAATGCACCAAGTAAGATTAGCGACATATATTTATTATTTATTCATTTATTGGTCAAATACAAACTGAAACTTACAGTAAAAAATGTTCTTATTTCAAGTTAACCCTGACCTATAATCGCTGTGTCAGCAATTTTTGAGTTTGGCATATTTTATAATAAATATTGTTACAGCTTTACTGATGATGCAAAGTTGCGGAGATTGATTTTTGTCAGGCCGGTTGTGTTAACTTTTCCCTCACTTGATTGAAGGCCGACCTTAACTTTCCTCAATGTGTCAAAGGCAGCTGCTAGAAAGATTTGTTTCCTATTCCTTTTCCATTTTTGGTAAATCTTAAAGAGGAAACAGATGACTACGGTGGTGATGGTGAACATTATAAACATCATGGGCCATATTGATAATTTTTTTTTCTATGTTGTCGCTTGTGACGTTTTATGTAGATGAGTTGACTATCGAACTTAATATGCCCTCATGGGGCTCAAAAAATGTATGCTCAAAAGATGAAGAATGGTGTTTTTTTCTGCATCAATCTTCGAGCTTAACCTCGGTTGCACAGCTGAGGTCGGGATCCTGATTGATCATCGCGGTCTTTAATGTGAATTTAAAGCTTTAACGGGTGAAAGTCGCGGATGTTTTTATTATTTTTTTTTTCTATTTTATTATTTTATTTTTTTTCTATTTTTTAAGACATATGAAGTATAGATATGTATATATGTTAATTTAGATTTTATACTAAGTCAATAAAATGAAATATTGTTTATAATATTTCTTTTTTTCAAAAGAGATTTCTTCTTAATATCTTAAATAGAAATAGGGAAACATATTACTGTAAAACACAATTTAAAAAACGAAAGAAAATTAATCAAATTTAAACTTACTGTTCTCAGATAAATCATTGAAAATCCCATCTAAATTTGAAAACCATTGCGTACGTATTAACATAACAGAATAGACATAGCTTCCAAATATTTCCAAGAGAAAAATGCATAATCACATAAGTTCGCCTCAAGAAAATTTGTTTAAAAAACTGCAGCGAGAATTAAATGGCATTATATTACATAAATAAAACAGACAGAAACGGGGATTCTTAATATTGTAGGCTCAGCATATAAGTTTTATTTGGTACTCTAGATAAAGAGATCGAATTGAATTTCAATGAAACAATGCAACTACATGAAATTAATGACATAATTGATCAAGTAAACGAAAGGATAGAAAAACTTAAAGAGTTTGAAAACAATCGCAATATACAAGATACATTTGCTTTTGAACTTTTATAATTCTTAGTGTATATAGAAGACATTGAAATGGGATTGCAGCTATCCGGACTTGGTCTTTTTAATCCTAAACTACTAAATTATGATAAACTGACCAGCATCAATAATCGTAGTACCTTATATATACACCAGTAGAAATAACTGTTTCTGTTTTGTGATCTCTTGTGGTTATGCACGAAGTAAGATTAACAACATATATTTATTATTTATTCATTTATTCGTCAAATACAAACTGAAACTTACAGTAAAAAATGTTCTTATTTCAAGTTAACCCTGACCTATAATCGCTGTGTCAGCAATTTTTGAGTTTGGCATATTTTATAATAAATATTGTTACAGCTTTACTGATGATGCAAAGTTGCGGAGATTGATTTTTGTCAGGCCGGATGTGTTAACTTTTCCCTCACTTGATTGAAGGCCGACCTTAACTTTCCTCAATGTGTCAATGGCAGCTGCTAGAAAGATTTGTTTCCTATTCCTTTTCCATTTTTTGTAAATCTTAAAGAGGAAACAGATGACTACGGTGGTGATGGTGAACATTATAAACATCATGGGCCATATTGATAGTTTTTTTTCTATGTTGTCGATTGTGACGTTTTATGTAGAAGAGTTGACTATCGAACTTAATATGCCCTCATGGGGCTCAAAAAATGTACGTATAAGATGAAGAATGGTGTTTATTTCTGCATCAATCTTCGAGCTTAACCTCGGTTGCACAGCTGAGGTCGGGATCCTTTGATACCCTAGCTCTTTCGGGCTGGGGTGGGTTGTACTGTGTCCGAAGGCTCTACAACATAAACTTTAATCTTAGAGAGTCCCTACTGAAAACTATATACATGAAAGCCTGAAGCTCAAAAACAGGCAAAATTCAACCTATCAATAAGTAAAAAAATGTTTTAACAATAAAAAATCTTTATACCAGTTCTTCGGTGCGGAATTCAAGGTAGAGATTGATCATAGCGGTCTTTAATGTGAATTTAAAGCTTTAACGGTTAAAGTTGCGGATGTTGTTTTATTTTTCTTTAATTATTTTTTTTCTATTTTTTAAGACATATGAAGTATAGATATGTATATATGTTAATTTAGATTTTATACCATGTCAATAAAATGAAATATTGTTCATAATATTTCTTTTTTTCAAAATAGATTTCTTCTTATTATCTTAAATAGAAATAGATAAAAAAAAATTTAAAAAACGAAAGAAAATTAATCAAATTAAAAACTTACTGTTCTCAGATAAACCATTGAAAATTCCATCTAAATTTGAAAACTATTGCGTACGTATTAACATAGCAGAAATAGACATAGCTTCCAAATATTTCCAAGAGAAAATGCATAATCACATAAGTTCGCCTCAAGAAAAATAATTGTTTAAAAAACTGCAGCGAGAATTAAATGGCATTTTATTACATAAATAAAACAGACAGAAACGGGGATTACTTAATATTGTAGGCTCAGCATATAAATTTTTATTTGGTACTCTAGATAAAGAGATCGTATTGAATTTCAAAGAAAACATGAAATTAATGACATAATTGATCAAGTAAACGAAAGGATAGAAAAACTTAAAGAGTTTGAAAACAATCGCAATATACAAGATACATTTGCTTTTGAGCTTCTACAATTCTTAGTGTATATAGAAGACATTGAAATGGGATTGCAGCTATCCAGACTTGGTCTTTTTAATCCTAAACTACTAAATTATGATAAACTGACCAGCATCAATAATCGTAGTACCTTACATATAAAAACCTCCACCTGGGAAATTTATCATGAAAATGTCATTCTCATTATATCACATATCCCTATCGACTTCCAAACATTTAACACTATGAAAATAATTCCTTATCTCGACTCTAAAGGTTACCAACTAGATTATATCAGCATTCCATTTACTATCAACAAAATAACAAAGTTTATAATATAGAAAACGAAGAAATCAATGATAATTGCATAAATAAAATTATATTAAATACTGATCCTATTTGTAATTATAAGCAGCTAACTGAAAAGGAGCTAATAAGATACATTGAACCAAATACAGTAATAACTTTCAATTCATCAAAAACATTTGTAGGGAAAAATTGTCAAAAAACTAATGTAAATTTACAAATTCATGGCAACAAAATGATAAAAATCAACCAATGTCAACTTAAAATAAAAGATATAATACTAAATGAAAATAACTTAATCCCTAATATTGAGCTCACACCATTATATACACCAGTAGAAATAACTAAAATAAAAGCAATTAAACATGATGACGTTGTTAAGTTTATAACAGAAGATAATACACATAATATAAAATATATATATATATATATATATATATATATATATATATATATATATATATATATATATATATATATATATATATATATATATATATATATATATATATAATATATATAAGCTAATAATATTCTGTTTTGTGATCTCTTGTGGTAATGCACCAAGTAAGATTAGCGACATATATTTATTATTTATTCATTTATTGGTCAAATACAAACTGAAACTTACAGTAAAAAATGTTCTTATTTCAAGTTAACCCTGACCTATAATCGCTGTGTCAGCAATTTTTGAGTTTGGCATATTTTATAATAAATATTGTTACAGCTTTACTGATGATGCAAAGTTGCGGAGATTGATTTTTGTCAGGCCGGTTGTGTTAACTTTTCCCTCACTTGATTGAAGGCCGACCTTAACTTTCCTCAATGTGTCAATGGCAGCTGCTAGAAAGATTTGTTTCCTATTCCTTTTCGATTTTTTGTAAATCTTAAAGAGGAAACAGATGACTACGGTGGTGATGGTGAACATTATAAACATCATGGGCCATATTGATAGTTTTTTTTCTATGTTGTCGATTGTGACGTTTTATGTAGAAGAGTTGACTATCGAACTTAATATGCCCTCATGGGGCTCAAAAAATGTATGCTCAAAAGATGAAGAATGGTGTTTTTTTCTGCATCAATCTTCGAGCTTAACCTCGGTTGCACAGCTGAGGTCGGGATCCTGATTGATCATCGCGGTCTTTAATGTGAATTTAAAGCTTTAACGGGTGAAAGTCGCGGATGTTTTTATTATTTTTTTTTTTCTATTTTATTATTTTATTTTTTTTCTATTTTTTAAGACATATGAAGTATAGATATGTATATATGTTAATTTAGATTTTATACTAAGTCAATAAAATGAAATATTGTTCATAATATTTCTTTTTTTCAAAAGAGATTTCTTCTTAATATCTTAAATAGAAATAGGGAAACATATTACTGTAAAACACAATTTAAAAAACGAAAGAAAATTAATCAAATTTAAACTTACTGTTCTCAGATAAATCATTGAAAATCCCATCTAAATTTGAAAACCATTGCGTACGTATTAACATAACAGAATAGACATAGCTTCCAAATATTTCCAAGAGAAAAATGCATAATCACATAAGTTCGCCTCAAGAAAATTTGTTTAAAAAACTGCAGCGAGAATTAAATGGCATTATATTACATAAATAAAACAGACAGAAACGGGGATTCTTAATATTGTAGGCTCAGCATATAAGTTTTATTTGGTACTCTAGATAAAGAGATCGAATTGAAATTCAAAGAAACAATGCAACTACATGAAATTAATGACATAATTGATCAAGTAAACGAAAGGATAGAAAAACTTAAAGAGTTTGAAAACAATCGCAATATACAAGATACATTTGCTTTTGAACTTTTATAATTCTTAGTGTATATAGAAGACATTGAAATGGGATTGCAGCTATCCGGACTTGGTCTTTTTAATCCTAAACTACTAAATTATGATAAACTGACCAGCATCAATAATCGTAGTACCTTATATATACACCAGTAGAAATAACTGTTTCTGTTTTGTGATCTCTTGTGGTTATGCACGAAGTAAGATTAACAACATATATTTATTATTTATTCATTTATTCGTCAAATACAAACTGAAACTTACAGTAAAAAATGTTCTTATTTCAAGTTAACCCTGACCTATAATCGCTGTGTCAGCAATTTTTGAGTTTGGCATATTTTATAATAAATATTGTTACAGCTTTACTGATGATGCAAAGTTGCGGAGATTGATTTTTGTCAGGCCGGATGTGTTAACTTTTCCCTCACTTGATTGAAGGCCGACCTTAACTTTCCTCAATGTGTCAATGGCAGCTGCTAGAAAGATTTGTTTCCTATTCCTTTTCCATTTTTTGTAAATCTTAAAGAGGAAACAGATGACTACGGTGGTGATGGTGAACATTATAAACATCATGGGCCATATTGATAGTTTTTTTTCTATGTTGTCGATTGTGACGTTTTATGTAGAAGAGTTGACTATCGAACTTAATATGCCCTCATGGGGCTCAAAAAATGTACGTATAAGATGAAGAATGGTGTTTATTTCTGCATCAATCTTCGAGCTTAACCTCGGTTGCACAGCTGAGGTCGGGATCCTTTGATACCCTAGCTCTTTCGGGCTGGGGTGGGTTGTACTGTGTCCGAAGGCTCTACAACATAAACTTTAATCTTAGAGAGTCCCTACTGAAAACTATATACATGAAAGCCTAAAGCTCAAAAACAGGCAAAATTCAACCTATCAATAAGTAAAAAAATGTTTTAACAATAAAAAATCTTTATACCAGTTCTTCGGTGCGGAATTCAAGGTAGAGATTGATCATAGCGGTCTTTAATGTGAATTTAAAGCTTTAACGGGTTAAAGTTGCGGATGTTGTTTTATTTTTCTTTAATTATTTTTTTTTCTATTTTTTAAGACATATGAAGTATAGATATGTATATATGTTAATTTAGATTTTATACCATGTCAATAAAATGAAATATTGTTCATAATATTTCTTTTTTTCAAAATAGATTTCTTCTTATTATCTTAAATAGAAATAGATAAAAAAAAATTTAAAAAACGAAAGAAAATTAATCAAATTAAAAACTTACTGTTCTCAGATAAACCATTGAAAATTCCATCTAAATTTGAAAACTATTGCGTACGTATTAACATAACAGAAATAGACATAGCTTCCAAATATTTCCAAGAGAAAATGCATAATCACATAAGTTCGCCTCAAGAAAAATAATTGTTTAAAAAACTGCAGCGAGAATTAAATGGCATTTTATTACATAAATAAAACAGACAGAAACGGGGATTACTTAATATTGTAGGCTCAGCATATAAATTTTTATTTGGTACTCTAGATAAAGAGATCGTATTGAATTTCAAAGAAAACATGAAATTAATGACATAATTGATCAAGTAAACGAAAGGATAGAAAAACTTAATGAGTTTGAAAACAATCGCAATATACAAGATACATTTGCTTTTGAGCTTCTACAATTCTTAGTGTATATAGAAGACATTGAAATGGGATTGCAGCTATCCAGACTTGGTCTTTTTAATCCTAAACTACTAAATTATGATAAACTGACCAGCATCAATAATCATAGTACCTTACATATAAAAACCTCCACCTGGGAAATTTATCATGAAAATGTCATTCTCATTATATCACATATCCCTATCGACTTCCAAACATTTAACACTATGAAAATAATTCCTTATCTCGACTCTAAAGGTTACCAACTAGATTATATCAGCACTCCATTTACTATCAACAAAATAACAAAGTTTATAATATAGAAAACGAAGAAATCAATGATAATTGCATAAATAAAATTATATTAAATACTGATCCTATTTGTAATTATAAGCAGCTAACTGAAAAGGAGCTAATAAGATACATTCAACCAAATACAGTAATAACTTTGAATTCATCAAAAACATTTGTAGGGAAAAATTGTCAAAAAACTAATGTAAATTTACAAATTCATGGCAACAAAATGATAAAAATCAACCAATGTCAACTTAAAATAAAAGATATAATACTAAATGAAAATAACTTAATCCCTAATATTGAGCTCACACCATTATATACACCAGTAGAAATAACTAAAATAAAAGCAATTAAACATGATGACGTTGTTAAGTTTATAACAGAAGATAATACACATAATATATATATAATTATATATATATAATTATATATATATATATATATATATATATATATATATATATATATATATATATATATATATATATATATATATATATATATATATATATATATAATTGCATAAATAAAATTATATTAAATACTGATCCTATTTGTAATTATAAGCAGCTAACTGAAAAGGAGCTAATAAGATACATTCAACCAAATACAGTAATAACTTTGAATTCATCAAAAACATTTGTAGGGAAAAATTGTCAAAAAACTAATGTAAATTTACAAATTCATGGCAACAAAATGATAAAAATCAACCAATGTCAACTTAAAATAAAAGATATAATACTAAATGAAAATAACTTAATCCCTAATATTGAGCTCACACCATTATATACACCAGTAGAAATAACTAAAATAAAAGCAATTAAACATGATGACGTTGTTAAGTTTATAACAGAAGATAATACACATAATATATATAAATATATATATATATATATATATATATATATATATATATATATATATATATATATATATATATATATATATATATATATATATATATATATATATATATATATATATATATATATATATATATATATATATATATATATATATATATATATATATATATATATATATATATATATATATATATATATATATATATATATATATATATATATATATATATATATATATATATATATATATATATATATATATATATATATATATATATATATATATATATATATATATATATATATATATATATATATATATATATATATATAATATATATAAGCTAATAATATTCTGTTTTGTGATCTCTTGTGGTAATGCACCAAGTAAGATTAGCGACATATATTTATTATTTATTCATTTATTGGTCAAATACAAACTGAAACTTACAGTAAAAAATGTTCTTATTTCAAGTTAACCCTGACCTATAATCGCTGTGTCAGCAATTTTTGAGTTTGGCATATTTTATAATAAATATTGTTACAGCTTTACTGATGATGCAAAGTTGCGGAGATTGATTTTTGTCAGGCCGGTTGTGTTAACTTTTCCCTCACTTGATTGAAGGCCGACCTTAACTTTCCTCAATGTGTCAATGGCAGCTGCTAGAAAGATTTGTTTCCTATTCCTTTTCCATTTTTTGTAAATCTTAAAGAGGAAACAGATGACTACGGTGGTGATGGTGAACATTATAAACATCATGGGCCATATTGATAGTTTTTTTTCTATGTTGTCGATTGTGACGTTTTATGTAGAAGAGTTGACTATCGAACTTAATATGCCCTCATGGGGCTCAAAAAATTTACGTATAAGATGAAGAATGGTGTTTATTTCTGCATCAATCTTCGAGCTTAACCTCGGTTGCACAGCTGAGGTCGGGATCCTTTGATACCCTAGCTCATTCGGGCTGGGGTGGGTTGTACTGTGTCCGAAGGCTCTACAACATAAACTTTAATCTTAGAGAGTCCCTACTGAAAACTATATACATGAAAGCCTAAAGCTCAAAAACAGGCAAAATTCAACCTATCAATAAGTAAAAAAATGTTTTAACAATAAAAAATCTTTATACCAGTTCTTCGGTGCGGAATTCAAGGTAGAGATTGATCATAGCGGTCTTTAATGTGAATTTAAAGCTTTAACGGGTTAAAGTTGCGGATGTTGTTTTATTTTTCTTTAATTATTTTTTTTCTATTTTTTAAGACATATGAAGTATAGATATGTATATATGTTAATTTAGATTTTATACCATGTCAATAAAATGAAATATTGTTCATAATATTTCTTTTTTTCAAAATAGATTTCTTCTTATTATCTTAAATAGAAATAGGGAAATTTAAAAAACGAAAGAAAATTAATCAAATTAAAAACTTACTGTTCTCAGATAAACCATTGAAAATTCCATCTAAATTTGAAAACTATTGCGTACGTATTAACATAGCAGAAATAGACATAGCTTCCAAATATTTCCAAGAGAAAATGCATAATCACATAAGTTCGCCTCAAGAAAAATAATTGTTTAAAAAACTGCAGCGAGAATTAAATGGCATTTTATTACATAAATAAAACAGACAGAAACGGGGATTACTTAATATTGTAGGCTCAGCATATAAATTTTTATTTGGTACTCTAGATAAAGAGATCGTATTGAATTTCAAAGAAAACATGAAATTAATGACATAATTGATCAAGTAAACGAAAGGATAGAAAAACTTAAAGAGTTTGAAAACAATCGCAATATACAAGATACATTTGCTTTTGAGCTTCTACAATTCTTAGTGTATATAGAAGACATTGAAATGGGATTGCAGCTATCCAGACTTGGTCTTTTTAATCCTAAACTACTAAATTATGATAAACTGACCAGCATCAATAATCGTAGTACCTTACATATAAAAACCTCCACCTGGGAAATTTATCATGAAAATGTCATTCTCATTATATCACATATCCCTATCGACTTCCAAACATTTAACACTATGAAAATAATTCCTTACCTCGATTCTAAAGGTTACCAACTAGATTATATCAGCACTCCATTTACTATCAACAAAATAACAAAGTTTATAATATAGAAAACGAAGAAATCAATGATAATTGCATAAATAAAATTATATTAAATACTGATCCTATTTGTAATTATAAGCAGCTAACTGAAAAGGAGCTAATAAGATACATTCAACCAATTCATCCAATGAATTCATCAAAAACATTTGTAGGGAAAAATTGTCAAAAAACTAATGTAAATTTACAAATTCATGGCAACAAAATGATAAAAATCAACCAATGTCAACTTAAAATAAAAGATATAATACTAAATGAAAATAACTTAATCCCTAATATTGAGCTCACACCATTATATACACCAGTAGAAATAACTAAAATAAAAGCAATTAAACATGATGACGTTGTTAAGTTTATAACAGAAGATAAAACACATAATATATATATATATATATATATATATATATATATATATATATATATATATATATATATATATATATATATATATATATATATATATATATATAATTGCATAAATAAAATTATATTAAATACTGATCCTATTTGTAATTATAAGCAGCTAACTGAAAAGGAGCTAATAAGATACATTCAACCAAATACAGTAATAACTTTGAATTCATCAAAAACATTTGTAGGGAAAAATTGTCAAAAAACTAATGTAAATTTACAAATTCATGGCAACAAAATGATAAAAATCAACCAATGTCAACTTAAAATAAAAGATATAATACTAAATGAAAATAACTTAATCCCTAATATTGAGCTCACACCATTATATACACCAGTAGAAATAACTAAAATAAAAGCAATTAAACATGATGACGTTGTTAAGTTTATAACAGAAGATAATACACATAATATAATATATATATATATATATATATATATATATATATATATATATATATATATATATATATATATATATATATATATATATATATATATATATATATATATATATATATATATATATATATATATATATATATATATATATATATATATATATATATATATATATATATATATATATATATATATATATAATATATATAAGCTAATAATATTCTGTTTTGTGATCTCTTGTGGTAATGCACCAAGTAAGATTAGCGACGTATATTTATTATTTATTCATTTATTGGTCAAATACAAACTGAAACTTACAGTAAAAAATGTTCTTATTTCAAGTTAACCCTGACCTATAATCGCTGTGTCAGCAATTTTTGAGTTTGGCATATTTTATAATAAATATTGTTACAGCTTTACTGATGATGCAAAGTTGCGGAGATTGATTTTTGTCAGGCCGGATGTGTTAACTTTTCCCTCACTTGATTGAAGGCCGACCTTAACTTTCCTCAATGTGTCAATGGCAGCTGCTAGAAAGATTTGTTTCCTATTCCTTTTCCATTTTTTGTAAATCTTAAAGAGGAAACAGATGACTACGGTGGTGATGGTGAACATTATAAACATCATGGGCCATATTGATAGTTTTTTTTCTATGTTGTCGATTGTGACGTTTTATGTAGAAGAGTTGACTATCGAACTTAATATGCCCTCATGGGGCTCAAAAAATGTACGTATAAGATGAAGAATGGTGTTTATTTCTGCATCAGCTTAACCTCGGCTGCACAGCTGAGGTCGGGATCCTTTGATACCCTAGCTCTTTCGGGCTGGGGTGGGTTGTACTGTGTCCGAAGGCTCTACAACATAAACTTTAATCTTAGAGAGTCCCTACTGAAAACTATATACATGAAAGCCTAAAGCTCAAAAACAGGCAAAATTCAACCTATCAATAAGTAAAAAAATGTTTTAACAATAAAAAATCTTTATACCAGTTCTTCGGTGCGGAATTCAAGGTAGAGATTGATCATAGCGGTCTTTAATGTGAATTTAAAGCTTTAACGGGTTAAAGTTGCGGATGTTGTTTTATTTTTCTTTAATTATTTTTTTTTTCTATTTTTTAAGACATATGAAGTATAGATATGTATATATGTTAATTTAGATTTTATACTAAGTCAATAAAATGAAATATTGTTCATAATATTTCTTTTTTTCAAAATAGATTTCTTCTTATTATCTTAAATAGAAATAGGGAAATTTAAAAAACGAAAGAAAATTAATCAAATTAAAAACTTACTGTTCTCAGATAAACCATTGAAAATTCCATCTAAATTTGAAAACTATTGCATACGTATTAACATAGCAGAAATAGACATAGCTTCCAAATATTTCCAAGAGAAAATGCATAATCACATAAGTTCGCCTCAAGAAAAATAATTGTTTAAAAAACTGCAGCGAGAATTAAATGGCATTTTATTACATAAATAAAACAGACAGAAACGGGGATTACATAATATTGTAGGCTCAGCATATAAATTTTTATTTGGTACTCTAGATAAAGAGATCGTATTGAATTTCAAAGAAACAATGCAACTACATGAAATTAATGACATAATTGATCAAGTAAACGAAAGGATAGAAAAACTTAAAGAGTTTGAAAACAATCGCAATATACAAGATACATTTGCTTTTGAACTTTTACAATTCTTAGTGTATATAGAAGACATTGAAATGGGATTGCAGCTATCCAGACTTGGTCTTTTTAATCCTAAACTACTAAATTATGATAAACTGACCAGCATCAATAATCGTAGTACCTTATATATACACCAGTAGAAATAACTGTTTTTGTTTTGTGATCTCTTGTGGTTATGCACGAAGTAAGATTAGCGACATATATTTATTATTTATTCATTTATTCGTCAAATACAAACTGAAACTTACAGTAAAAAATGTTCTTATTTCAAGTTAACCCTGACCTATAATCGCTGTGTCAGCAATTTTTGAGTTTGGCATATTTTATAATAAATATTGTTACAGCTTTACTGATGATGCAAAGTACTGATGATGCAAAGTCGATTGTGACGTTTTATGTAGAAGAGTTGACTATCGAACTTAATATGCCCTCATGGGGCTCAAAAAATGTACGTATAAGATGAAGAATGGTGTTTATTTCTGCATCAGCTTAACCTCGGCTGCACAGCTGAGGTCGGGATCCTTTGATACCCTAGCTCTTTCGGGCTGGGGTGGGTTGTACTGTGTCCGAAGGCTCTACAACATAAACTTTAATCTTAGAGAGTCCCTACTGAAAACTATATACATGAAAGCCTAAAGCTCAAAAACAGGCAAAATTCAACCTATCAATAAGTAAAAAAATGTTTTAACAATAAAAAATCTTTATACCAGTTCTTCGGTGCGGAATTCAAGGTAGAGATTGATCATAGCGGTCTTTAATGTGAATTTAAAGCTTTAACGGGTTAAAGTTGCGGATGTTGTTTTATTTTTCTTTAATTATTTTTTTTTCTATTTTTTAAGACATATGAAGTATAGATATGTATATATGTTAATTTAGATTTTATACTAAGTCAATAAAATGAAATATTGTTCATAATATTTCTTTTTTTCAAAATAGATTTCTTCTTATTATCTTAAATAGAAATAGGGAAATTTAAAAAACGAAAGAAAATTAATCAAATTAAAAACTTACTGTTCTCAGATAAACCATTGAAAATTCCATCTAAATTTGAAAACTATTGCGTACGTATTAACATAGCAGAAATAGACATAGCTTCCAAATATTTCCAAGAGAAAATGCATAATCACATAAGTTCGCCTCAAGAAAAATAATTGTTTAAAAAACTGCAGCGAGAATTAAATGGCATTTTATTACATAAATAAAACAGACAGAAACGGGGATTACTTAATATTGTAGGCTCAGCATATAAATTTTTATTTGGTACTCTAGATAAAGAGATCGTATTGAATTTCAAAGAAAACATGAAAAATGACATAATTGATCAAGTAAACGAAAGGATAGAAAAACTTAAAGAGTTTGAAAACAATCGCAATATACAAGATACATTTGCTTTTGAACTTTTACAATTCTTAGTGTATATAGAAGACATTGAAATGGGATTGCAGCTATCCAGACTTGGTCTTTTTAATCCTAAACTACTAAATTATGATAAACTGACCAGCATCAATAATCGTAGTACCTTACATATAAAAACCTCCACCTGGGAAATTTATCATGAAAATGTCATTCTCATTATATCACATATCCCTATCGACTTCCAAACATTTAACACTATGAAAATAATTCCTTATCTCGACTCTAAAGGTTACCAACTAGATTATATCAGCACTCCATTTACTATCAACAAAATAACAAAGTTTATAATATAGAAAACGAAGAAATCAATAATAATTGCATAAATAAAATTATATTAAATACTGATCCTATTTGTAATTATAAGCAGCTAACTGAAAAGGAGCTAATAAGATACATTCAACCAAATACAGTAATAACTTTGAATTCATCAAAAACATTTGTAGGGAAAAATTGTCATAAAACTAATGTAAATTTACAAATTCATGGCAACAAAATGATAAAAATCAACCAATGTCAACTTAAAATAAAAGATATAATACTAAATGAAAATAACTTAATCCCTAATATTGAGCTCACACCATTATATACACCAGTAGAAATAACTAAAATAAAAGCAATTAAACATGATGACGTTGTTAAGTTTATAACAGAAGATAATACACTTATATATATATATATATATATATATATATATATATATATATATATATATATATATATATATATATATATATATATATATATATATATATATATATATATATATATATATATATATATATATAATATATATAATCTAATAATATTCTGTTTTGTGATCTCTTGTGGTAATGCACCAAGTAAGATTAGCGACATATATTTATTATTTATTCATTTATTGGTCAAATACAAACTGAAACTTACAGTAAAAAATGTTCTTATTTCAAGTTAACCCTGACCTATAATCGCTGTGTCAGCAATTTTTGAGTTTGGCATATTTTATAATAAATATTGTTACAGCTTTACTGATGATGCAAAGTTGCGGAGATTGATTTTTGTCAGGCCGGTTGTGTTAACTTTTCCCTCACTTGATTGAAGGCCGACCTTAACTTTCCTCAATGTGTCAAAGGCAGCTGCTAGAAAGATTTGTTTCCTATTCCTTTTCCATTTTTGGTAAATCTTAAAGAGGAAACAGATGACTACGGTATTGATGGTGAACATTATAAACATCATGGGCCATATTGATAGTTTTTTCTTCTATGTTGTCGATTGTGACGTTTTATGTAGAAGAGTTGACTATCGAACTTAATATGCCCTCATGGGGCTCAAAAAATGTATGCTCAAAAGATGAAGAATGGTGTTTTTTTCTGCATCAATCTTCGAGCTTAACCTCGGTTGCACAGCTGAGGTCGGGATCCTGATTGATCATCGCGGTCTTTAATGTGAATTTAAAGCTTTAACGGGTGAAAGTCGCGGATGTTTTTATTGTTTTTTTTTTTCTATTTTATTATTTTATTTTTTTTTTCTATTTTTTAAGACATATGAAGTATAGATATGTATATATGTTAATTTAGATTTTATACTAAGTCAATAAAATGAAATATTGTTCATAATATTTCTTTTTTTCAAAAGAGATTTCTTCTTAATATCTTAAATAGAAATAGGGAAACATATTACTGTAAAACACAATTTAAAAAACGAAAGAAAATTAATCAAATTTAAACTTACTGTTCTCAGATAAATCATTGAAAATCCCATCTAAATTTGAAAACCATTGCGTACGTATTAACATAACAGAATAGACATAGCTTCCAAATATTTCCAAGAGAATATGCATAATCACATAAGTTCGCCTCAAGAAAATTTGTTTAAAAAACTGCAGCGTGAATTAAATGGCATTATATTACATAAATAAAACAGACAGAAACGGGGATTCTTAATATTGTAGGTTCAGCATATAAGTTTTATTTGGTACTCTAGATAAAGAGATCGAATTGAATTTCAAAGAAACAATGCAACTACATGAAATTAATGACATAATTGATCAAGTAAACGAAAGGATAGAAAAACTTAAAGAGTTTGAAAACAATCCCAATATACAAGATACATTTGCTTTTGAACTTTTACAATTCTTAGTGTATATAGAAGACATTGAAATGGGATTGCAGCTATCCAGACTTGGTCTTTTTAATCCTAAACTACTAAATTATGATAAACTGACCAGCATCAATAATCGTAGTACCTTATATATACACCAGTAGAAATAACTGTTTCTGTTTTGTGATCTCTTGTGGTTATGCACGAAGTAAGATTAACGACATATATTTATTATTTATTCATTTATTCGTCAAATACAAACTGAAACTTACAGTAAAAAATGTTCTTATTTCAAGTTAACCCTGACCTATAATCGCTGTGTCAGCAATTTTTGAGTTTGGCATATTTTATAATAAATATTGTTACAGCTTTACTGATGATGCAAAGTTGCGGAGATTGATTTTTGTCAGGCCGGATGTGTTAACTTTTCCCTCACTTGATTGAAGGCCGACCTTAACTTTCCTCAATGTGTCAATGGCAGCTGTTAGAAAGATTTGTTTCCTATTCCTTTTCCATTTTTTGTAAATCTTAAAGAGGAAACAGATGACTACGGTGGTGATGGTGAACATTATAAACATCATGGGCCATATTGATAGTTTTTTTTCTATGTTGTCGATTGTGACGTTTTATGTAGAAGAGTTGACTATCGAACTTAATATGCCCTCATGGGGCTCAAAAAATGTACGTATAAGATGAAGAATGGTGTTTATTTCTGCATCAATCTTCGAGCTTAACCTCGGTTGCACAGCTGAGGTCGGGATCCTTTGATACCCTAGCTCATTCGGGCTGGGGTGGGTTGTACTGTGTCCGAAGGCTCTACAACATAAACTTTAATCTTAGAGAGTCCCTACTGAAAACTATATACATGAAAGCCTAAAGCTCAAAAACAGGCAAAATTCAACCTATCAATAAGTAAAAAAATGTTTTAACAATAAAAAATCTTTATACCAGTTCTTCGGTGCGGAATTCAAGGTAGAGATTGATCATAGCGGTCTTTAATGTGAATTTAAAGCTTTAACGGGTTAAAGTTGCGGATGTTGTTTTATTTTTCTTTAATTATTTTTTTTTCTATTTTTTAAGACATATGAAGTATAGATATGTATATATGTTAATTTAGATTTTATACCATGTCAATAAAATGAAATATTGTTCATAATATTTCTTTTTTTTCAAAATAGATTTCTTCTTATTATCTTAAATAGAAATAGGGAAATTTAAAAAACGAAAGAAAATTAATCAAATTAAAAACTTACTGTTCTCAGATAAACCATTGAAAATTCCATCTAAATTTGAAAACTATTGCGTACGTATTAACATAGCAGAAATAGACATAGCTTCCAAATATTTCCAAGAGAAAATGCATAATCACATAAGTTCGCCTCAAGAAAAATAATTGTTTAAAAAACTGCAGCGAGAATTAAATGGCATTTTATTACATAAATAAAACAGACAGAAACGGGGATTACTTAATATTGTAGGCTCAGCATATAAATTTTTATTTGGTACTCTAGATAAAGAGATCGTATTGAATTTCAAAGAAACAATGCAACTACATGAAATTAATGACATAATTGATCAAGTAAACGAAAGGATAGAAAAACTTAAAGAGTTTGAAAACAATCGCAATATACAAGATACATTTGCTTTTGAACTTTTACAATTCTTAGTGTATATAGAAGACATTGGAATGGGATTGCAGCTATCCAGACTTGGTCTTTTTAATCCTAAACTACTAAATTATGATAAACTGACCAGCATCAATAATCGTAGTACCTTATATATACACCAGTAGAAATAACTGTTTCTGTTTTGTGATCTCTTGTGGTTATGCACGAAGTAAGATTAACGACATATATTTATTATTTATTCATTTATTCTTCAAATACAAACTGAAACTTACAGTAAAAAATGTTCTTATTTCAAGTTAACCCTGACCTATAATCGCTGTGTCAGCAATTTTTGAGTTTGGCATATTTTATAATAAATATTGTTACAGCTTTACTGATGATGCAAAGTTGCGGAGATTGATTTTTGTCAGGCCGGATGTGTTAACTTTTCCCTCACTTGATTGAAGGCCGACCTTAACTTTCCTCAATGTGTCAATGGCAGCTGCTAGAAAGATTTGTTTCCTATTCCTTTTCCATTTTTTGTAAATCTTAAAGAGGAAACAGATGACTACGGTGGTGATGGTGAACATTATAAACATCATGGGCCATATTGATAGTTTTTTTTCTATGTTGTCGATTGTGACGTTTTATGTAGAAGAGTTGACTATCGAACTTAATATGCCCTCATGGGGCTCAAAAAATGTACGTATAAGATGAAGAATGGTGTTTATTTCTGCATCAATCTTCGAGCTTAACCTCGGTTGCACAGCTGAGGTCGGGATCCTTTGATACCCTAGCTCTTTCGGGCTGGGGTGGGTTGTACTGTGTCCGAAGGCTCTACAACATAAACTTTAATCTTAGAGAGTCCCTACTGAAAACTATATACATGAAAGCCTAAAGCTCAAAAACAGGCAAAATTCAACCTATCAATAAGTAAAAAAATGTTTTAACAATAAAAAATCTTTATACCAGTTCTTCGGTGCGGAATTCAAGGTAGAGATTGATCATAGCGGTCTTTAATGTGAATTTAAAGCTTTAGCGGGTTAAAGTTGCGGATGTTGTTTTATTTTTCTTTAATTATTTTTTTTCTATTTTTTAAGACATATGAAGTATAGATATGTATATATGTTAATTTAGATTTTATACTAAATCAATAAAATGAAATATTGTTCATAATATTTCTTTTTTTCAAAATAGATTTCTTCTTATTATCTTAAATAGAAATAGGGAAATTTAAAAAACGAAAGAAAATTAATCAAATTAAAAACTTACTGTTCTCAGATAAACCATTGAAAATTCCATCTAAATTTGAAAACTATTGCATACGTATTAACATAGCAGAAATAGACATAGCTTCCAAATATTTCCAAGAGAAAATGCATAATCACATAAGTTCGCCTCAAGAAAAATAATTGTTTAAAAAACTGCAGCGAGAATTAAATGGCATTTTATTACATAAATAAAACAGACAGAAACGGGGATTACATAATATTGTAGGCTCAGCATATAAATTTTTATTTGGTACTCTAGATAAAGAGATCGTATTGAATTTCAAAGAAACAATGCAACTACATGAAATTAATGACATAATTGATCAAGTAAACGAAAGGATAGAAAAACTTAAAGAGTTTGAAAACAATCGCAATATACAAGATACATTTGCTTTTGAACTTTTACAATTCTTAGTGTATATAGAAGACATTGAAATGGGATTGCAGCTATCCAGACTTGGTCTTTTTAATCCTAAACTACTAAATTATGATAAACTGACCAGCATCAATAATCGTAGTACCTTATATATACACCAGTAGAAATAACTGTTTTTGTTTTGTGATCTCTTGTGGTTATGCACGAAGTAAGATTAGCGACATATATTTATTATTTATTCATTTATTCGTCAAATACAAACTGAAACTTACAGTAAAAAATGTTCTTATTTCAAGTTAACCCTGACCTATAATCGCTGTGTCAGCAATTTTTGAGTTTGGCATATTTTATAATAAATATTGTTACAGCTTTACTGATGATGCAAAGTTGCGGAGATTGATTTTTGTCAGGCCGGATGTGTTAACTTTTCCGTCACTTGATTGAAGGCCGACCTTAACTTTCCTCAATGTGTCAATGGCAGCTGCTAGAAAGATTTGTTTCCTATTCCTTTTCCATTTTTTGTAAATCTTAAAGAGGAAACAGATGACTACGGTGGTGATGGTGAACATTATAAACATCATGGTCCATATTGATAGTTTTTTTTCTATGTTGTCGATTGTGACGTTTTATGTAGAAGAGTTGACTATCGAACTTAATATGCCCTCATGGGGCTCAAAAAATGTATGCTCAAAAGATGAAGAATGGTGTTTTTTTCTGCATCAATCTTCGAGCTTAACCTCGGTTGTACAGCTGAGGTCGGGATCCTGATTGATCATCGCGGACTTTAATGTGAATTTAAAGCTTTAACGGGTGAAAGTCGCGGATGTTTTTATTATTTTTTTTTTTTTCTATTTTATTATTTTATTTTTTTTCTATTTTTTAAGACATATGAAGTATAGATATGTATATATGTTAATTTAGATTTTATAAAATCAATCAAATCAGTCAATAAAATGAAATATTGTTCATAATATTTCTTTTTTTCAAAAGAGATTTCTTCTTAATATCTTAAATAGAAATAGGGAAACCTATTACTGTAAAACACAATTTAAAAAACGAAAGAAAATTAATCAAATTTAAACTTACTGTTCTCAGATAAGTCATTGAAAATCCCATCTAAATTTGAAAACCTTTGCTTACGTTTTAACATAACAGAAATAGACATAGCTTCCAAATATTTCCAAGAGAAAATGCATAATCACATAAGTTCGCCTCAAGAAAATTTGTTAAAAAAACTGCAGCGAGAATTAAATGGCATTAATACATAAATAAAACAGACAGAAACGGGGATTACTTAATATTGTAGGCTCAGCATATAAGTTTTTATTTGGTACTCTAGATAAAGCGATCGTATTGAATTTCAAAGAAACAATGCAACTACATGAAATTAATGACATAATTGATCAAGTAAACGAAAGGATAGAAAAACTTAGAGTTTGAAAACAATCGCAATATACAAGATACATTTGCTTTTGAACTTTTACAATTCTTAGTGTATATAGAAGACATTGAAATGGGATTGCAGCTATCCAGACTTGGTCTTTTTAATCCTAAACTACTAAATCATGATAAACTGACCAGCATCAATAATCGTAGTACCTTATATATACACCAGTAGAAATAACTGTTTCTGTTTTGTGATCTCTTGTGGTTATGCACGAAGTAAGATTAGCGACATATATTTATTATTTATTCATTTATTCGTCAAATACAAACTGAAACTTACAGTAAAAAATGTTCTTATTTCAAGTTAACCCTGACCTATAATCGCTGTGTCAGCAATTTTTGAGTTTGGCATATTTTATAATAAATATTGTTACAGCTTTACTGATGATGCAGAGTTGCGGAGATTGATTTTTGTCAGGCCGGATGTGTTAACTTTTCCGTCACTTGATTGAAGGCCGACCTTAACTTTCCTCAATGTGTCAATGGCAGCTGCTAGAAAGATTTGTTTCCTATTCCTTTTCCATTTTTTGTAAATCTTAAAGAGGAAACAGATGACTACGGTGGTGATGGTGAACATTATAAACATCATGGTCCATATTGATAGTTTTTTTTCTATGTTGTCGATTGTGACGTTTTATGTAGAAGAGTTGACTATCGAACTTAATATGCCCTCATGGGGCTCAAAAAATGTATGCTCAAAAGATGAAGAATGGTGTTTTTTTCTGCATCAAGCTTAACCTCGGTTGCACAGCTGAGGTCGGGATCCTGATTGATCATCGCGGTCTTTAATGTGAATTTAAAGCTTTAACGGGTGAAAGTCGCGGATGTTTTTATTATTTTTTTTTTTTTCTATTTTATTATTTTATTTTTTTTTCTATTTTTTAAGACATATGAAGTATAGATATGTATATATGTTAATTCAGATTTTATAAAATAATCAAATCAGTCAATAAAATGAAATATTGTTCATAATATTTCTTTTTTTCAAAAGCGATTTCTTCTTAATATCTTAAATAGAAATAGGGAAACCTATTACTGTAAAACACAATTTAAAAAACGAAAGAAAATTAATCAAATTTAAACTTACTGTTCTCAGATAAATCATTGAAAATCCCATCTAAATTTGAAAACCATTGCGTACGTTTTAACATAACAGAAATAGACATAGCTTCCAAATATTTCCAAGAGAAAATGCATAATCACATAAGTTCGCCTCAAGAAAATTTGTTAAAAAAACTGCAGCGAGAATTAAATGGCATTAATACATAAATAAAACAGACAGAAACGGGGATTACTTAATATTGTAGGCTCAGCATATAAGTTTTTATTTGGTACTCTAGATAAAGAGATCGTATTGAATTTCAAAGAAACAATGCAACTACATGAAATTAATGACATAATTGATCAAGTAAACGAAAGGATAGAAAAACTTAAAGAGTTTGAAAACAATCGCAATATACAAGATACATTTGCTTTTGAACTTTTACAATTCTTAGTGTATATAGAAGACATTGAAATGGGATTGCAGCTATCCAGACTTGGTCTTTTTAATCCTAAACTACTAAATTATGATAAACTGACCAGCATCAATAATCGTAGTACCTTATATATACACCAGTCGAAATAACTGTTTCTGTTTTGTGATCTCTTGTGGTAATGCACGAAGTAAGATTAGCGACATATATTTATTATTTATTCATTTATTCGTCAAATACAAACTGAAACTTACAGTAAAAAATGTTCTTATTTCAAGTTAACCCTGACCTATAATCGCTGTGTCAGCAATTTTTGAGTTTGGCATATTTTATAATAAATATTGTTACAGCTTTACTGATGATGCAAAGTTGCGGAGATTGATTTTTGTCAGGCCGGATGTGTTAACTTTTCCCTCACTTGATTGAAGGCCGACCTTAACTTTCCTCAATGTGTCAATGGCAGCTGCTAGAAAGATTTGTTTCCTATTCCTTTTCCATTTTTTGTAAATCTTAAAGAGGAAACAGATGACTACGGTGGTGATGGTGAACATTATAAACATCATGGGCCATATTGATAGTTTTTTTTCTATGTTGTCGATTGTGACGTTTTATGTAGAAGAGTTGACTATCGAACTTAATATGCCCTCATGGGGCTCAAAAAATGTACGTATAAGATGAAGAATGGTGTTTATTTCTGCATCAATCTTCGAGCTTAACCTCGGTTGCACAGCTGAGGTCGGGATCCTTTGATACCCTAGCTCTTTCGGGCTGGGGTGGGTTGTACTGTGTCCGAAGGCTCTACAACATAAACTTTAATCTTAGAGAGTCCCTACTGAAAACTATATACATGAAAGCCTAAAGCTCAAAAACAGGCAAAATTCAACCTATCAATAAGTAAAAAAATGTTTTAACAATAAAAAATCTTTATACCAGTTCTTCGGTGCGGAATTCAAGGTAGAGATTGATCATAGCGGTCTTTAATGTGAATTTAAAGCTTTAACGGGTTAAAGTTGCGGATGTTTTATTTTTCTTTAATTATTTTTTTTTCTTTTTTTTAAGACATATGAAGTATAGATATGTATATATGTTAATTTAGATTTTATACTAAGTCAATAAAATGAAATATTGTTCATAATATTTCTTTTTTTCAAAATAGATTTCTTCTTATTATCTTAAATAGAAATAGGGAAATTTAAAAAACGAAAGAAAATTAATCAAATTAAAAACTTACTGTTCTCAGATAAACCATTGAAAATTCCATCTAAATTTAAAAACTATTGCGTACGTATTAACATAGCAGAAATAGACATAGCTTCAAAATATTTCCAAGAGAAAATGCATAATCACATAAGTTCGCCTCAAGAAAAATAATTGTTTAAAAAACTGCAGCGAGAATTAAATGGCATTTTATTACATAAATAAAACAGACAGAAACGGGGATTACTTAATATTGTAGGCTCAGCATATAAATTTTTATTTGGTACTCTAGATAAAGAGATCGTATTGAATTTCAAAGAAACAATGCAACTACATGAAATTAATGACATAATTGATCAAGTAAACGAAAGGATAGAAAAACTTAAAGAGTTTGAAAACAATCGCAATATACAAGATACATTTGCTTTTGAGCTTCTACAATTCTTAGTGTATATAGAAGACATTGAAATGGGATTGCAGCTATCCAGACTTGGTCTTTTTAATCCTAAACTACTAAATTATGATAAACTGACCAGCATCAATGATCGTAGTACCTTACATATAAAAACCTCCACCTGGGAAAATTATCATGAAAATGTCATTCTCATTATATCACATATCCCTATCGACTTCCAAACATTTATCACTATGAAAATAATTCCTTATCTGGACTCTAAAGGTTACAAACTAGATTATATCAGCACTCCATTTACTATCAACAAAATAACAAAGTTTATAATATAGAAAACGAAGAAATCAATGATAATTGCATAAATAAAATTATATTAAATACTGATCCTATTTGTAATTATAAGCAGCTAACTGAAAAGGAGCTAATAAGATACATTGAACCAAATACAGTAATAACTTTGAATTCATCAAAAACATTTGTAGGGAAAAATTGTCAAAAAACTAATGTAAATTTACAAATTCATGGCAACAAAATGATAAAAATCAACCAATGTCAACTTAAAATAAAAGATATAATACTAAATGAAAATAACTTAATCCCTAATATTGAGCTCACACCATTATATACACCAGTAGAAATAACTAAAATAAAAGCAATTAAACATGATGACGTTGTTAAGTTTATAACAGAAGATAATACACTTAATATATATATATATATATATATATATATATATATATATATATATATATATATATATATATATATATATATATATATATATATATATATATAAAATATATATAAGCTAATAATATTCTGTTTTGTGATCTCTTGTGGTAATGCACCAAGTAAGATTAGCGACATATATTTATTATTTATTCATTTATTGGTCAAATACAAACTGAAACTTACAGTAAAAAATGTTCTTATTTCAAGTTAACCCTGACCTATAATCGCTGTGTCAGCAATTTTTGAGTTTGGCATATTTTATAATAAATATTGTTACAGCTTTACTGATGATGCAAAGTTGCGGAGATTGACTTTTGTCAGGCCGGATGTGTTAACTTTTCCCTCACGTGATTGAAGGCCGTCCTTAACTTTCCTCAATGTGTCAATGGCAGCTGCTAGAACATTACAAACATCATGGGCCATATTGATAGTTTTTTTTTCTATGTTGTCAATTGTGACGTTTTATGTAGAAAAGTTGACTATCGAACTTAATATGTCCTCATGGGGCTCAGAAAATGTACGTATAAAATGAAGAATGGTGTTTTTTTCTGCATCAATCTTTGAGCTTAACCTTGGTTACACAGCTGAGCTCGGGATCCTTTGATACCCTAGCTCTTTCGGGCTGGGGTGGGTTATGCTGTGTCTACTTTATATATATATAAAATGAAATATTGTTCATAATATTTCTTTTTTTCAAAATAGATTTCTTCCTATTATTTTCAATTTTAATTGCGAAGAAAACTTATTAAAATTTGAAATTTAAACTTTAATTATGATCATACGAAAAATAAAGTTATTTATATATTTTTTTATTCCAATCAAGTGCATTGGCCAAAAGATAAATCGTAAAACAATATATACATGTATATAAAAAAAGTTGACTTACATGACTTTATCCAGCGCTGGAAATATATATATATATATATATATATATATATATATATTTACATATATATATTTATTTACGAATTTTGCACTTCTATTTTTATTAATTTTTTTTTTCAGGATGTTATAACAAACAAAATAAAAAATGTTTTTACATTTGTATAAAACTATATTCATTCAACCATTTTTTCACAACAACATGCCGTATCTGACGTTAAAGCTTTGCACTTATGTATTTTTCTTTTTGTATAATTTTACTTTTTGCTTAAAGAACTTTGATTGTTCACCAAATTATTATATATTTTATATACTTTTTTTAGGTATATACATACTTATATATAATTTTTTTTTTAATAGACATTTCTATTATTTTTCTTTTTGTATAATTTTACTTTTTGCTTAAAGAACTTTGATTGTTCACCAAATTATTATATATTTTATATACTTTTTTTAGGTATATACATACTTATATATAATTTTTTTTTTTAATAGACATTTCTGTTGCTCTGCAGACTGGAGTCTGCCTTTTATTTTATCTAATTTTTGTTTAGTTTCTTTTATTTTTTATGTAAAAAAAATGATGTTCGTGTTGAAAAAAATGTTTTCCCAACCTCCGCATAGCCTGTCCAGGCGGTAATCTTACACTGGCGTGGGGGTTGGGGTTGATGACATGGACCGAACTTCCTAGAAAAACGTCCAGTAGAACTTAGTTGAAAAAAATTAAGTCAAACACATACCTTTTCTGAGTTTTTTTGGAATATTTTTTTTTAGAAATTTTTTTTCCAAACGGCAATCAGGCAGCATGGTGGCCAAGGTTAGCGAGCAGCCGGCACAGTGATTGCCAGTGGCAAGAAGTGGGTCAAACCTCTTATAATTTATATGATATTTCTCCGTTTTAACTTTACCTTTTTTAATGCTCGTGTTTTTTGGATTTTGATTGATTTTAATGTGGTGGAGTTAGGCAAAAGCTCTTTTGCGCGAAAGATCAGCTTTATCCAAAGCTCGTCTTAATGTCACTGCGCAAGTGACAAGTTTGTTAGAAATTTTATGCGCTGCAACTACCATCTCTATTGCTTCGATCACCGACCATTACACAATATATCGAGGATACTCAAAGTTCAACCCCTGAAGATATGGCATACTCAAAATCTCTTGGTGACCCGTTATATTGAAAGTAGTCGATGTTGACAAATCTGGGAGTTTCCTGATGATGTTTTTCGTATTTTTATACAGAGGCCCATTTACGTACATCTCTTCATCATGCGTCAGCAAGAATCTGCCATTGATGACATTGTCCTCGCCGCTGTCCATTCATATTACAACCGTTTCCTCGTTTATAATGATGATACCACCATCAAGTACCTCCAGCGGCGGTAGGTGGCTGGACGAGTGATACAATGCGCTATACCTCCAGAGTGTAGTTGTAAAGTACAAGTTATTGAATTTAATTTTTTACTAAATGTAGAGGTAAGAGTAGCGGTGCAGTTTCCAATTAGTAAGATTTTGGTTAATTTGCAAAAGTGCGTGGCCAGCAATGCTAAGCAGCGCTGCATTTCTCCTATAAATGTGTAAGCATATATACATTAGGATATTCAAACGCGTTTATTCTCGTCCGTTCTCAGAATCACAAGTGTGATTGAATTTTGTTATGATTACTAGCTGCCACTTTAGCTTCAGATTTGCTACTATTCGTTCAAGTAGTGTGGTGTTGATAGAAAAGGTGCGCGTCGCCGTACAGACCCCTGGTTCAAGCCCATATGTTTTTTGTACATATTTTTTTTCTTTTTATAATCAATAAGTGGCGTTGCGGTAGAGGCGATGCGCTTTGATAAGTAGAAGTTGCCGTGCAGCCCCTGGTTCAAACCTTGTCCATGTCATAGATTTTGGGATATATTATTTTTGTTTTTTTTTTCTATTATCTAATTATTATTACTAATTAAAAAAGCAACTACTTTTTTGATAAACATGCTTTTCATTGTGAAAGTGCAAGATTAAAAATTTCATTTAATATTTTTTTTTGTTTTTTATAAGATTGTGATAAATACCAGTATATTTAAAAACACAGATCGGAACTAGAGTTTTTTACTTGTTTATTTCTGTGAAACTTACATTTGTGCATTTTGTGAATTGAATTATTTCAGATCCGTTTTCAATATGTTATTTTTAAAGTCTAAAGTGACATTAATTTTGTTTAATAGGTCAAGCCCTATTATTGTGGTGTGAAAAAGATTCATAAGACATCTCTTTTCAACAGAGTTAAAGCCATAAAGTGACTTGACCAAAGAATTATTTTCATCCTTACTTACATATTTTAAATATGGTTTATTATAATATTTCGAAGCGCCTGTATCTATGAGTAACTTCATTGGTCTACCCGCTATAGTTCGCTCTACAAACGTTAACAAAGAGCTATGTATAAAAAATTCATCCGTGAACCTGGTGTGAGGAATCCCATAGGGGATTGTTTCTGCTGATTTTTTTCGTTACGTTGAGCTTTTTCCTCACAGTTCCTTGCAAAACTATTAGCGAATTCGAAGCGCTCATGGTTAGACTTTACCTCCTGTGCTAGAGCGAAAGCTGATGGCAAATCTTTGGGTCTTGCTGAGAAGAGAATAACGATAAGAAATTGTTTGTGCCTTTAATAAGTACTCTCAGAGAATCTGCTTTGTATTTTTCATTAAGAGAAACAGCTAAAGTGGAGTCGTATGTCATGATTTTTTTATTTATTTACAGTGTTTATTTCTTTTCGGTTTCCTCATAGTAGTGGATTATTCTTTAAGCTCCCTAACTCAGAATAGACAACACTTGTTTCATAATATTGATGGGCCGCTTATCAACTTACGTTAAATCAAGTTTGTTTATAATTGCTTTAAAATTGAGCGGTGTATCATAGAAGATAGCACCACTTTGTTTCTAATTATTCCCACTGACTGATATTGTTTTGAGGTTCCTACATTATTTTCAAAAATTCTATATACAGTATGTGCGGCATTTCGCCACGATTTAGATTTGCCTCAAATTTTCCTTTAAAGTCGGGAACCGATTTTATGATGTCTAACGATTTTATGATGTTCACATCGAAAACTTAAAGTCTTCTATCTCAGGTACGGACACTGATATGTTCTTAAATTCAGTTCTAATTTCTTCTATTTTTTTCGAATACTTGTGAAGTGAAGGAATAAGCGCAACAGACGATCCCAGGTCTGCTTGGATAACTTCTTCCGTGCATAAGGGACTCAGCTTATCTTTGAGCCTTTTGTTTGTCTTGACGAAAACTGTTTTCTCCAACATCAAATACCCTATTCTGTCTATCTAGATTATTCCTTTCAAGCTATGCTTGTTGGGCTTTGTCAATTCGGTTTTCAATATGTTCTTTATCCCCATCGGTTGAGGAATGTATGACTTTTATTGGTTTTCTGAACGTCCCTGAATGCAGGGAGCGATTGTATTCTAATGTGGCATGTAATATTAGTTCCATTGTGTCGTCGATCTTTCTATCCAACTTGAGGCTGCCAAAATGCTATAAAAACGCTGCACCTGACCGTTGGAAGTGCTATGTAGGGGCGGTGCGTTTACTACATCCAGCCCGTATCTGTAATTGTTTCAGAATTGAAAGATACCTCGCTATCACAGTATACGTTCTTAGTTTTTGGAAAGAAATTCATAATTTGAGTTATAGGGCCCTACACGTCGGTTATTGTGCGCGATACTATTGGTTGCACAATGACAAACTTGGAGAATTTGTCAACATACGTCAGAAACTGTTTTTTATCTGTTGACAACACATCAATTTGCAATATTTCACCTGGAGTTGACGGATTCAGTGTTTCGCCCAATAATTTTTTTTTTTTGGGTGCCTATCATATTTGACTCTTGAGCAAGTTTTGCAGTTTGCTACCACCTCCTTAGCTAACTTGGCCATTTTTGGGATATAGTATTCCTCTTATACTTGTTTTGTAGTCTCCTGGGCTACTCTATGTGCGCGGTTGTGTTCTGCTGTTACAATTTCCCTTTACTCGTATCTGTCTGTTATGTCATTGACGATATGCTTGCAATGCCAAAATTTTGTTGACGGAAAACCTTTCCACTCCAAAACTGGTTTCTGTATCAATTTATGGGCTTTTCTGGAGACTCTATGAAATATGAAAAGGATACTTCACTATGGACAGTGGCAATGTGCCATTGTACTTCTTCATACATGGCATAGAAATTTTGCCGTGATGGGGCGTGACCCTTTTATTTTCCTTCCCTGGCTTATAGTGGATTATAGCATTGCGCTCGTCAATATAAGCCTTCCATCTCTTAATCCTGGCATTAGGGTTTTTATCTGACACCACGAACGACAACGGTTGATGGTCTGTGTGAATATTGATATCACGAGTGCCATTTAAGAAATTCTGTACCTGCCCTATGACCTATACTATGGCCAATAGCTCCCTTTCATTGGTAGCATAATAGGATTCGCTATCCCTAAGTGGTCTGCCATCTTGTAACAGCACTACACCATTGCCAGACGCGGAAGCATCCGTCGTCAAATCGAATGTTTTCTTTTTTGAATCAGGATAACTAAGCATAACACATTCAGATGCTAATATTGTATATTTCTTAGTCTGTCAAAAGTGCCACTCTGTATGTCGTCAAATGTAATGACGGCTTTTTTTTCACATATATTTGCAGAGTCGTCAGTGGCCTTGCAATTGCACCAAAGTCTTTTACGAAATTCCTGTTGTTGCTTGCTAGTCCTAGGAAAGAAGACCTCAGCTCGAAAAGTGTTTTCGGCTCCGGGTATTCCTGAATTTCTCGTACTTTCTCTGGGTCTGTTTTTGCACCACCCTTTGTCATTATGAACCGAAGGTACTCTACGCGATCATTAAAAAGCTGTAGGTTTTTCTTTTAAAAACTTTCATATTAGCATATAAAAGCCTCTTTAACACCCAGTCTAAATGTTCTTCATGGTCTTCTTCATTTTCTGAAAAAATTATAATATCATCGACATAAACGTATCATGTTTTGCCAATCTGATCCCGCAATACATCGTCGATCGCTCGTTGAGAAATTCTTTCCGCATTTTTTAATCCTAACGGTAGACGGCAGAATTCATATTTCCCACCATTTACTGAGAAGGAAGTTTTTCTCTTGCTCCTGCTCGGCCAGCTAAATCTGGTGGTAGCCAGATTTTAAATCGAGTGTTGTAAAATATTTGGTCCTACCCAAGTTGGCCAGAACCATTGGTATCTTTGGCATTGAGTAAGTATCGGAAATAGTTCTCTCGTTTAGCTTTCGGAAATCATTGTGATTGTAGCTACCACTGATGTATTATAAGGCAGTGCCTCGTTAGAGGTCGAAAACGCCTTTATCCTAGTTAAAATTACCTGCCTGAATTTCTCTTTGACCGATTGCGGTACAACATGTCATTGACGTTGGTAAAGTTCACGTTATGACACATGTAGAATTTTAATTTTTCAACTCTGTTTCCGTATTTGATTACGCCATTTTTTCGTGTCAATGATTGCTTCTATACAGATTCTAAAAAGTCGAAACCAACTAAGGCGTCAAATGGCGTTAGGCGTCTATCACAAAAATGACCTGTTCTCCCAAAAAATTATCATGAAGCATTTCTGGCTAAAATAGTTAGAACCATGTATGGAACCAACCATGAAAGGGAATTGGACTGGTACTACTTTTCTTAACTATATAACGGGTTTTATATAGTTTTTAGCCGCCCCTGTGTCAATTGGAACTTTTATTCTTCTTCCAGCCAACTGCCGTTCAATGTACGGCAGTCGGATGCGTCCCCTAAAAAATTTAAATGGTCACTACAGTCTTGTGAGTCTGAATCATCATAACCCTCTACCAACTCTTCTTCTTGGGCTCCTAACTTCGAGTATTAACGGCTTTTTAACTGTTTTATTTACCCGTTGGCATCTCTGGGCAGACACGCGTTCCGACTCATTTCGCCTTTTGTAATAGCCACTACCACCCTGACCGTTTCCAAAATTCGTCTGTTGTCTAAATTTAGACACCGAAGGGTCCACCTCCATTGGCTCGGGTGCTTGGGCATGATTCTGGCCATGGCCATTATTGGAATTTTTGTACTTTCCCTGCTTTTTGCCATAATAAGGACTCCTTTCATGTAACTGTTTTTGGCTATTTATGATACCCATCACTGTCGCTAGACTAAGCTTTGGCAAACGACGCCGCGAAGGAACTTCTCTCTAAACTGGCTTCAGCTTCTCTTGCTATAGCTAAAGCTGTGGGCAGGTCCTTAGGCTCGGCTGGGAAAACCGCTGCTTTTAATGACTTTTTCAATCCTGAGACAAATGCATGTAGCGCATCGTCTCTGACCTCATTATTAAGCATTTTCGCTTTGTCCCGTAAAGCCCGTAAGGGAGCTAAAAAACTTAGTTCCTTTACCCTTTAAACCTTTACGTAAGCTCGATATACGGTTTTTATGAACATGTTTGGTCACGTAGACGCTCTGACCTCATTGGATGCCATAATAGGCTTGATGCCATAAGGTAGCAGTCAGGAAAATTAGTTAGAATAAGAACACTAACCCTATTTGTCTTTTTACAGGACTCTATCTGCAATCTTGTTGATGATAGGTTTAGTACAGATTCGGATTATCGACTATTCGCATTCCAGTTATATTCCGATAGTAGGCGGAAAGGTATTGGTATGGGAACAAGGGTATTACTTGAGGCATTCAAGTAACTTGACGGAGTTTAGTGAAATTTCAGATGAAACCGAAAAATTAATAGAATATCTCACAATCCAACATGCGAAAATTATTAGATGCAGATATAGATCATATAAAGAGCTTACTGTCCGTTGTTGAAATACACCATAGAATGGCTAGAAGTCTAGATTTCCTTGGCTCAGCCTTAAAGATAATAGCAGGTACACCAAATGCCTCCGACTTCGAAAAGATTAGATGGTCCTAATCCCAATTAATAAGCAATTGATTATCAACACAGAGACGCAAAAGCAAATAAACAAACTAATTGACGCAGTAAATAAAATACTAAAGACAAAAAAGAATAATTTAGTGGACACACCGCATTTGTATGAAACATTGTTAGAAAGAAATAGAATACTAAATAATCAAATATCGAATTTAATGAACATAGTGATTTGAAATCCATTTCGAATGAACAGCGTCTAAAATTAAGGTCTAAAATTAGGGCCCTCCAGTCCGAAAATGTAGTCCACATAGTAATAGCTCATCCTAGGGTAAAGTCCATTTGCATATCCCGTATCCCACCAAAATGTCGCACTACGAATACAAGACGACACCGTAGCCGATTGCAACGACGTCATACTAGCAATCAAAGAGTGCGTGTCAATAACCTACGCCTCTGTTTGTAAGCTCAAAGCGCAAGACTCCTGCGCACGAACATTGTACGCTGGTAGCACTGCCCCTTGCCGAACACAGCCGAGCCTCGAACCGGTCGCATTGATAGACGATGGTGTCATTATCCTCAACGAAAGCACAGGTAAAGTGAGCACTGACGATGGCCCAGAGGTCGTAACAAACGGGACCCACCTCGTCACTTTCCGATTCTCCGCTACCATCAATGACACAAAATATACCAGCACCAGCCATCGCGGCGTCACCTCTACTCAAAATTATCGGCCATGACCCGGTGCTAAGCATGCCCCAACTCCACAGGATGAATAACCATAATCTTCAGGTCATCAACAACTTTAAAGACGAGTTGGCATCCACGGTTCAATGTTCAGTTCAGTGCCCTGACTGTTTAGTCAGCAGCGCAACATGACACTTGACACTGTCGCAAGTGGCTATATTAGCGCTTATGCTGAGTCGGCTTGCCGACTGCAACTTTGTAGCTTATGGATTTCCGCCTTTAATTTTAGCTATATGCCTTTCTTGTATTTTGAGTTTAGTTCTGTGAAAACGCGTAAATACATAAGACGCAAATAAACCATTACTCCGGCATTAAGTCGTAATCATTGTTTCGTATTATTATCGCTTAATCCGAGACTATCGATAGGGGCAAAGTCACCTCCGCAGCATAATAATGTGTAGTTGAGTCGAATTAATGCCGCGACACACTCTAACGGTAACATTGATATAAAAGCGAAGCGAGAGTTTAATTCACGACAACCTGCTTTATTGAAGAACAACTTTAGACTAAAGACAATTTCGTTACGGGTTTATTTTATATGCTGATGAAATTACGCAGCAGAAAAATATTGATGCTACTTTTGCATATCGCCGTCAGTCGGACGCGTCGTTCTCAGAATTTGGGCTCACTACATTATTGCTATGCAGTAGCAACGTGTAACGGCATTTTGTCAAGCCGGCGCCACTATTTATGATTTGGCTTTTTTTTATTTACTATGTTCTGGATTTTCGTAATATAAGAAAATCCAGTATGAACTAGTTTTGGCTATTCTGTGTGTTGTGGATATTGTCAGTATGAAAATGTCACTTCCCTCTCCTTAAGAGGTGAGCCTGCGAGTCAAGAAGACACAAATTTTAGTAATTTTGGTATGATTTTGTTTCTGCTATACTTTCTAATTGTGTTATTTTATACATTAACTTATTTCTAATACAATATTGTTTGGTTCATTCTTAAGTGTTCATGTGTTTGTATAGTATAGTCAGGTTGATATGTATTATTATGGAGGGTATGATATAATTTGAATAGTATTAGTGGATTAAAAATCAATTGGGATATAGGATGTTAGGGTCATTAGTATTATGTAATTATGAAGTAGTAACCAGGGGAGTTTGATTTGATTTATTTTCTTTCGTTTTTTAAATTGTGATTTATAATAACGTGTGATTCTATTTTTCGTAGTAATTTGGTAATGATCATGATCTGTTTTTTCAACATTTTGGTTAGCCTTAAATGCGTGTTCTAGTTTTACTTTTTGTAACGCTCCTTTTCGATATCTGGTATTCGTATTTTTCTTGGGCTCTGTTGATTTTATTTACTAGATTTTCTTTTCTATCTTGCTCAACTTTAGATTAAGGTGGTTGTCTGGCATATAAGAAAATGTGTGCTGGAGTTTGTCCAGTAGGGCCAAGTTTCGTGTTGTAATTGTAAAATAGAGAATTTTTTCCATTTTACTGAGTTTGTTTTCTTCATCATTTAATGTGTTGATAATACGGATTTTTTCGTTTATTGTTTTGTGTAGTCGTTCGATGTCGGCTATTCCTGTTTAAGTTGTTTTTAACTGTATTTCTGCTCCTTTACTATCAAGCCACCTTTTGAGTGCTAAGCTGGAAAATGCGCCGTCTTGGTCTGCTTTTAGTATTATTGGTTTTCCTAAATGATTAAATTTGCGCAATAATGCATTCTTGCATTCTATCCAATCTTTAGTTTTGATCTGTTCAAGAGTAGTAAATTTTGAATAAATGGCTATGCAACTGAGATAGTGTTTACCTTCTGAGGAATAAATGTCAATAACGAATTTATCACAGCAATGTTCGGTCTTCAGTGCGAATAATTTTCATTGGCATATGTCAGTTTATTAGAAAAATAGTATGTTTCACTGAAAAGCTTATTTGTTTTCTGAATTTCAGGATGTAGAAGTTTTTCGTGTGCTGTTAATATTATTTTTTTTAAATTCAGCATAGGATTTTATATTTTCCAACTGCGTGAGGCTGCTAAGAATTTTGGTATAGCCAGTATTAATAATTTCTTTGTGTATTCTTTGGATTATTTCAAAGTCGGCGTAGCTATCTATAAACAATGTACTGTTTTAGTACAGAAATAATCAATTAAATAGTGTTCGGCTTTTTTTGCTGTCATGATGTTATAGGTAATGTAAGTTATTTGTTTTTTAAAGTAATTTTCCTTTTTTATATAAGAGGTGCTTTAGATATGATTTTCTTTATTGAATGTGCTTATGGGTTTTCTGTAATGAATATTAAACTACTTTTGTCCTCGTCAGGGTGTGTTCGCTAAAATGTGCTTGTTCTATTTTTATTCTGGATAAGGCATCAGCAATGTGGTTTTCTTCATCTTTAATGTATTTTATGTCAAAGTCTTATTCAGATAACTTAACTCTCCCTCGAGTTAATTTTGAATTTGGTTCCTTCATCCGTACAACCAGCATAATGGTTGATGGTCGCTATTAATTTTAAAATTTCGTCCAAGTAAGTAATGTCGAAATGTTTTTGTTGCCCATACAACGGCTAAGAGTTCTTTTTCTATAGCACTGTAGTTGGTTTCGTGATCAATAAGAGTTCTGCTAATATAACTATGTGGGTGTTCGTTTTGAAAGAGTATAGCTCCAAGAGCTACGTTACATGCGTCTGTGGTTAGTACGAATTTACTAATGAAATCTGGTATTTTTAAAATGGGATCACTGGAAATGAGTTGTTTTAATTTTTCTGGATTTCGTATTATTTGTTATTTTTAAATCTCTTTATAAAGTTACTGTCATTGGTTTGGCTATGTCTGCAAAATTGGGGATACATTTTCTGTAATATCCAGTTAATCCAAGTAAAGGTTTTCTTGGATTAACTGGATATTCATTTCATTTATTTTTTTTTGGAATTGAATATTTTTGGATAGCTTAGATTTTTTTAGGGTTGGGCTTTATCCCGTCTTTAGTTATGGTATGTCACAGGAAGGAAGTTTCTTGTTTTAGAAACTCGCATTTATCAAGTTGTAGTTTAAGATTGGTTTCAGAAAGCTTTTCATAAACTAATTGAAGTGAATGCAAATGCTTTTCTAGAGATGTGGAGAATATTATAATATCGTCTAGTTACACCAGGCAATGATTGTTTAATAATGGTCGCACCACATTGTTCATAGAATGTTGAAAAGTTGCAGGAGCATTTTTTAATCCAAATGGCATACGAAGATATTCATAATCACCATTTTTAGTTGAGAAAGCTGTTTTATGTATTGCATTTGGATGCATTTCCAATTGATGAAAGCCTTTCACAAGATTAATTGTGGTAAAACATTTACATCTACCTAGCTTTATTGGAATCTCGACCATGTTTGGTATTGGGTGTCGGTCAGTAATATTTATTTCGTTTATTATTCTATAATCGATAACTATTCCAAACTTTTGTTTACCTGATGTGTCTTGTTATTTTTGTTGGGACAATCCACATTGGACTGCAGTAGGGAGATTACTGGGCCTTATGATACCATGTTCTAGCATTTCTTGAATTAGATTTTCAACTTCTTGCTCATAAGCTTGAGGATAACTGTATGGATTGGAGTAAATGGGAGAGTTATGAGTAGTGTTGATATTATGTTTTTCATGATTGCTGAAACTAAGTTGATCTCCTTCTTTGAATTGAGTATGTTGATATGATTTCAATAAATTTTTAAATTTTATTTTCTCTTCATTGTATAAATTATCTAAACGATACAGATTTGAATTTTCGGGTGATTGAGTTTTTAAAATATCTGATGGTTGAGGGCTATTAGGATGTTCTTTAGTTTCACAATTTGGATAAGCTAAGAAATGATTTTGATTTATTATTGGAGAATCGTTTATAAATTTATATTTTTTTATTGTATAATATTACTGATTGAAATTTGTAATCTATTACTGCTTGATCATAATCTGGAGAGAATTTGCGTAATATATTATTGGAGGAAACATTGACCATTTTTGTTATAGTTAATGGCCCTTTACTTGTTTGAATGAGAAATTCAGTATTCACAACTTGTAGATTGAATTTATTGGATGTCATCATACTTACTGTAGAACCGGTATCGATCAGGCATTTTAAACATTTTCCTTTATAGGTAATCTTTATGTACTATTGATGTCCGAGGCTGGTTGCTGAACATTTTTAGCTTGCCCGAATTTTATTTTATTACTCTGTTCTGTTTCTTCTTAGGTTGCTGGTGTTTGTGTTTCTGTATAATCAGAACTTACACGTGTGGGGCCGGGCAGTAGAATGTCCCCACAGCATGTGACAGCTTGTCATAAAAGGCGACTAACCATGCAAATCGATGTACTTGAACGATTTATGTATATATATATATAATGTCAATGTAACAAAAATGTCAATTTTATATAAACGAACGTGAATACCGACCATATTCGTTTGCATATTTATTATATATATTTTTTACTCAAAAAACTTCAATGTATTTGAACGAATTATGTATATGAATTTAATGGTAATGTAATAAAAATGTCAATTTATATTAACGAACGTGAATTCCATATAATAATGGCCATATTCGTTGGCATATCCACTATATATCTTTTACACAAAATACACAAAATACACAAAATACATTAACTTGTCAATTTTTAAAATATTTCATCTTTTATACTTGTATGTCTATACTTGTATTATATAAAGGCTCGCCCAGTGTTAATGCATAGCGGTGCAGAAGCGTAGAGGCCACCGACCCCTTAATTTCGGCACCACGGGATGAGATTGTTTTCCAAGCAATCTCATATGGGAAAGGATTCGTGGTGGCTGTGGTTTGCGTGGTGTTGGCGTACAACGTAAGTAAGTACGCTAGAGCTTCGCATCTAACCAAGGTGGAATAGCACTCCGCTAAGTGTGTATTCGTTGGTACTCACAAGATGGAAACTGTGTATAAATCTTGTGAGGGAGTATGGTTTTTCTTTTCCAAAACCCTACTGTATCATTTACTTGCAAATATTAATACTGTGGTAGCAAACCGCTCCCGTATATAATCAGAACATTGTGCATGTGCTTGTTCCTGATAATATTGAGGATAAGAAGTTTATTGATTGAAATATTCTTGTTGTAAATATTCTTGATAGTTGATAGATAGTTTCTTGGTACATAGTTTTCTCATCTATGCTCATGTTACTTTGTCCACTTTCTGGAGGTCTAAGAATTACATCAGCTAAAGCCAATATAATAAATCCAACTATTTTTGAACATAGTGATTTGAAATCCATTTTGGATGAACACCCAGAAGAAGTCCCCATAGTTAGACCTACAGAAGAGTCTAAGATTAAGGTCCTCCAGTCCGAAAATGTTGTCCACATATTAATAATATTAACTGTAAAATCCATTTGCATATCCCGTATCCCACCAAAATGTCGCACTACGAATACAAGACGACACCGTAGCCGATTGCAACGACGTCATACTAGCAATCAAAGAGTGCGTGTCAACAACCAACGCCTTTGTTTGTAAGCTCATAGCGCAAGACTCCTGCGCACGAACATTGTACGCTGGTAGCACTGCCTCTTGACGAACACAGCCGAGCCACCTCGAACCGGTCGCATTGATAGACGATGGTGTCATCATCCTCAACGAAAGCACAGTTAAAGTGAGCACTGACGATGGCCCAGAGGTCGTAACAAACGGGACCCACCTCGTCACCTTCCGATTCTCCGCTACCATCAATGGCACAAAATATACCAGCACCAGGCATCGCGGCGTCACCTCTACTCAACATTATCGGCCATGACCCGGTGCTAAGCATGCCTTAACTCCACAGGATGAATAACCATAATCTTCAGGTCATCAACAACTTTAAAGACGAGTTGGCATCCACGGAAACATCCAAGCACCTGGTCACAGTCGGCGTCGCTTTCAGCATTACCATCAGCAGCTTCATCATCATCTGGCTAGTGGTAACAAAATGGCAGACTTCGAGAAAAATGAAAAGGATCGCCAATAGCTATAAGGTAACCGAGGACGGTCAGAACTTGAGGGGGGAGTAGTTAACACATAAGAGTTACATTTAAATACAATGTATAAGAATATCAAAATGCTTCGTTTATCCATTCGCTCCAAACGCATTCCGCAGACATAGACATTCAGTGCCCTGACTGTTTAGTCAGCAGCGCAACATGACACTTGACACTGTCGCAAGTGGCTATGTTAGCGTTTATGCTAAGTCGGCTTGCCGACTGCAACTTTGTAGCTTATGGATTTCCGCCTTTAATTTTATCAATATGCCTTTCTTGTATTTTTAGTTTAGTTCTGTGAAAACGCGCAAATACATAAGACGCAAATAAACCATTACTCCGGCATTAAGTCATAATCATTGTTTCGTATTATTATTAGTCCGAGACTAGCGATAGGGGGCTAAGTCACCTCCGCAGCATAATAGCCGATTAACTTAAATACGAAGAAGCATCGCTGGTAGACCAGTCGCAACGTGGGACCACGCACGCACACTTGTAATTTATATAATATAATATATATATATAAAAGATAATATATCGAACAATATTAATATGTGTAGTTGAGTCGAATTAATGCCGCGACACACTCTAACGGTAACATTGATATAAAGGCGAAGCGAGAGTTTAATTCACGACAACTTGCATTATTGAAGAACAACTTAAGACTAAAGACAATTTCGTTACGGCCTTATTTTATATGCTGCTGAAATTACGCAGCAGACAAATATTGATGCTACTTTTGCATATCGCCGTCAGTCGGACGTGTCGTTCTCAGAATTTGGGCTCACTACATTATTGCTATGCAGTAGCAACGTGTAACGGCATTTTGTCAAGCCGGCGCCACTATTTATGATTTGGCTTTTTTTATCTACTTTATTCTGGATTTTCGTAATAAAAGAAAACCCAGTATGAACTAGTTTTGACTATTCTGTGTGTTGTGGACATTGTCAGTATGAAAATGTCACTTCCCTCTCCTTAAGAGGTGAGCCTGCGAGTCAAGAAGACACAAATTTTAGTAATTTTGATATGATTTTGTTTCTGCTATACTTTCTAATTGTGCTATTTTATACATGAACTTTTTTCTAATCGATATTGTCCAGTAGTGCCAAGTTTCGTGTTGTGATTGTAAATATAGAGAATTTTTTCCATTTTACTGAGTTTGTTTTCTTCATCATTTAATGTGTTGATTATACGGAATTTTTCGTTTATTGTTTCGTGTAGTCGTTCGATGTCGGCTATTCCTGTTTTAGTTGTGTTTAACTGTATTTCTGCTCCTTTACTATCAAGCCACCTTTTGAGTGCTAAGCTGGAAAATGCGCCGTCTTGGTCTGCTTTTAGTATTATTGGTTTTCCTAAATGATTAAATTTGCGCAATAATGCATTCTTGCTTTCTATCCAATCTTTAGTTTTGATCTGTTCAAGAGTAGTAAATTTTGAATACATGTCTATGCAACTGAGATAGTGTTTACCTTCTGAGGAATAAATGTCAATAACGAATTTATCACAGCAATGTTCGGTCTGTCAGTGTTTCGATGTTCAGTTTTTGCTAAGTTACAAATATGACATTCATTTATTATGTTTTGAATTGCCAATTGTTAGAAAAATAGTAGTCACTGAAAAGTTTATTTGTTTTCTGAATTTCAGGATGTAGGTTTTTCGTGTGCTTTTAAAATTATTTTTTTAAATTCAGCATAGGTTTTTATATTTTTCAACTGCGTGAGGCTGCTAAGACTTTTGGTATGGCCAGTATTAATAATTTCTTTGTGTATTCTTTGGATTATTTCAAAGTCGGCGTAGCTATTTATAAACAATGTACTGTTTTGGTACAGAAATGGTCAATTAAATAGTGTTCGGCTTTTTTTGCTTAATGATGTTATAAAGTAAAGTAATTTTCCTTTTTTATATAAGAGGTGCCTTTAGATATGGTTTTTTTTATTGAATGTGTTTATCGGTTTTTCTGTAATGAATATTAAATTACTGTTGCCCTCGTCAGGGTGTGTTCGCAAAAATGTGCTTGTTCTATTTTTATTCTGGATAAGGCATCAGCTATGTGGCTTTCCTTACCTTTAATGTATTTTATGTCAAAGTCTTATTCAGATAACTTAACTCTCCATCGAGTTAATTTTGAATTTGGTTCCTTCATTTTGTACAACCAGCATAATGGTTGATGGTCGCTATTAATTTTAGAATTTCGTCCAAGTAAGTAATGTCGAAATGTTTTTGGTGCCCATACAATGGCTAAGAGTTCTTTTTCTATAGCACTGTAGTTGGTTTCGTGATCATTAAGAGTTCAGCTAGTGTAACTAAGTGGGTGTTCGTTTTGAGAGAGTATAGCTCCAAGAGCTACGTTACATGCGTCTGTGGTTAGTACGAATTTACTAATGATATCTGGTATTTTTAAAATGGGATCACTGGAAATGAGTTGTTTTAATTTTTCTGGATTTCGTATTATTTGTTATTTTTAAATCTCTTTATAAAGTTACTGTCATTGGTTTGGCTATGTCTGCAAAATTGGGGATACATTTTCTGTAATATCCAGTTAATCCAAGTAAAGGTTTTCTTGGATTAACTGGATATTCATTTCATTTATTTTTTTTTGGAATTGAATATTTTTGGATAGCTTAGATTTTTTTAGGGTTGGGCTTTATCCCGTCTTTAGTTATGGTATGTCACAGGAAGGAAGTTTCTTGTTTTAGAAACTCGCATTTATCAAGTTGTAGTTTAAGATTGGTTTCAGAAAGCTTTTCATAAACTAATTGAAGTGAATGCAAATGCTTTTCTAGAGATGTGGAGAATATTATAATATCGTCTAGTTACACCAGGCAATGATTGTTTAATAATGGTCGCACCACATTGTTCATAGAATGTTGAAAAGTTGCAGGAGCATTTTTTAATCCAAATGGCATACGAAGATATTCATAATCACCATTTTTAGTTGAGAAAGCTGTTTTATGTATTGCATTTGGATGCATTTCCAATTGATGAAAGCCTTTCACAAGATTAATTGTGGTAAAACATTTACATCTACCTAGCTTTATTGGAATCTCGACCATGTTTGGTATTGGGTGTCGGTCAGTAATATTTATTTCGTTTATTATTCTATAATCGATAACTATTCCAAACTTTTGTTTACCTGATGTGTCTTGTTATTTTTGTTGGGACAATCCACATTGGACTGCAGTAGGGAGATTACTGGGCCTTATGATACCATGTTCTAGCATTTCTTGAATTAGATTTTCAACTTCTTGCTCATAAGCTTGAGGATAACTGTATGGATTGGAGTAAATGGGAGAGTTATGAGTAGTGTTGATATTATGTTTTTCATGATTGCTGAAACTAAGTTGATCTCCTTCTTTGAATTGAGTATGTTGATATGATTTCAATAAATTTTTAAATTTTATTTTCTCTTCATTGTATAAATTATCTAAACGATACAGATTTGAATTTTCGGGTGATTGAGTTTTTAAAATATCTGATGGTTGAGGGCTATTAGGATGTTCTTTAGTTTCACAATTTGGATAAGCTAAGAAATGATTTTGATTTATTATTGGAGAATCGTTTATAAATTTATATTTTTTTATTGTATAATATTACTGATTGAAATTTGTAATCTATTACTGCTTGATCATAATCTGGAGAGAATTTGCGTAATATATTATTGGAGGAAACATTGACCATTTTTGTTATAGTTAATGGCCCTTTACTTGTTTGAATGAGAAATTCAGTATTCACAACTTGTAGATTGAATTTATTGGATGTCATCATACTTACTGTAGAACCGGTATCGATCAGGCATTTTAAACATTTTCCTTTATAGGTAATCTTTATGTACTATTGATGTCCGAGGCTGGTTGCTGAACATTTTTAGCTTGCCCGAATTTTATTTTATTACTCTGTTCTGTTTCTTCTTAGGTTGCTGGTGTTTGTGTTTCTGTATAATCAGAACTTACACGTGTGGGGCCGGGCAGTAGAATGTCCCCACAGCATGTGACAGCTTGTCATAAAAGGCGACTAACCATGCAAATCGATGTACTTGAACGATTTATGTATATATATATATAATGTCAATGTAACAAAAATGTCAATTTTATATAAACGAACGTGAATACCGACCATATTCGTTTGCATATTTATTATATATATTTTTTACTCAAAAAACTTCAATGTATTTGAACGAATTATGTATATGAATTTAATGGTAATGTAATAAAAATGTCAATTTATATTAACGAACGTGAATTCCATATAATAATGGCCATATTCGTTGGCATATCCACTATATATCTTTTACACAAAATACACAAAATACACAAAATACATTAACTTGTCAATTTTTAAAATATTTCATCTTTTATACTTGTATGTCTATACTTGTATTATATAAAGGCTCGCCCAGTGTTAATGCATAGCGGTGCAGAAGCGTAGAGGCCACCGACCCCTTAATTTCGGCACCACGGGATGAGATTGTTTTCCAAGCAATCTCATATGGGAAAGGATTCGTGGTGGCTGTGGTTTGCGTGGTGTTGGCGTACAACGTAAGTAAGTACGCTAGAGCTTCGCATCTAACCAAGGTGGAATAGCACTCCGCTAAGTGTGTATTCGTTGGTACTCACAAGATGGAAACTGTGTATAAATCTTGTGAGGGAGTATGGTTTTTCTTTTCCAAAACCCTACTGTATCATTTACTTGCAAATATTAATACTGTGGTAGCAAACCGCTCCCGTATATAATCAGAACTTTGTGCATGTGCTTGTTCTTGATAATATTGAGGATAAGAAGCTTATTGATTGAAATATTCTTGTTGTAAATATTCTTGATAGTTGATAGATAGTTTCTTGGTACATAGTTTTCTCATCTATGCTCATGTTACTTTGTCCACTTTGTGGAGGTGTAATAATTAAATTAGCTAAAGCCAATATAATAAATCCAACTATTTTTGAACATAGTGATTTGAAATCCATTTTGGATGAACACCCAGAAGAGTCCTACAGAAGAGTCTAAGATTAAGGTCCTCCAGTCCGAAAAAGTAGTCCACATATTAATAGCCTATCCTACTGTAAAATCCATTTGCATATCCCGTATCCCACCAAAATGTCGCACTACGAATACAAGACGACACCGTAGCCGATTGCAACGACGTCATACTAGCAATCAAAGAGTGCGTGTCAACAACCAACGCCTCTGTTTGTAAGCTCATAGCGCAAGACTCCTGCGCACGAACATTGTACGCTGGTAGCACTGCCTCTTGACGAACACAGCCGAGCCACCTCGAACCGGTCGCATTGATAGACGATGGTGTCATCATCCTCAACGAAAGCACAGTTAAAGTGAGCACTGACGATGGCCCAGAGTACGTAACAAACGGGACCCACCTCGTCACTTTCCGATTCTCCGCTACCATCAATGGCACAAAATATACCAGCACCAGGCATCGCGGCGTCACCTCTACTCAACATTATCGGCCATGACCCGGTGCTAAGCATGCCTTAACTCCACAGGATGAATAACCATAATCTTCAGGTCATCAACAACTTTAAAGACGAGTTGGCATCCACGGAATCATCCAAGCACCTGGTCACAGTCGGTGTCGCTTTCAGCATTACCATCAGCAGCTTCATCATCATCTGGCTAGTGGTAACAAAATGGCAGACTTCGAGAAAAATGAAAAGGATCGCCAATAGCTATAAGGTAACCAAGGACGGTCAGAACTTGAGGGGGGAGTAGTTAACACATAAGAATTACATTTAAATACAATGTATAAGAATATCAAAATGCTTCGTTTATCCATTCGCTCCAAACGCATACCGCAGACATAGACATTCAATGCCCTGACTGTTTAGTCAGCAGCGCAACATGACACTTGACACTGTCGCAAGTGGCTATGTTAGCGTTTATGCTGAGTCGGCTTGCCGACTGCAACTTTGTAGCTTATGGATTTCCGCCTTTAATTTTAGCTATATGCCTTTCTTGTATTATTATTAGTTTAGTTCTGTGAAAATGCGCAAATACATAAGACGCAAATAAACCATTACTCCGGCATTAAGTCATAATCATTGTTTCGTATTATTATTAGTCCGAGACTAGCGATAGGGGGCTAAGTCACCTCCGCAGCATAATAGCCGATTAACTTAAATACGAAGAAGCATCGCTGGTAGACCAGTCGCAACGTGGGACCACGCACGCACACTTGTAATTTATATAATATAATATATATATATAAAAGATAATATATCGAACAATATTAATATGTGTAGTTGAGAGAGTTTAATTCACGACAACTTGCATTATTGAAGAACAACTTAAGACTAAAGACAATTTCGTTACGGCCTTATTTTATATGCTGCTGAAATTACGCAGCAGACAAATATTGATGCTACTTTTGCATATCGCCGTCAGTCGGACGTGTCGTTCTCAGAATTTGGGCTCACTACATTATTGCTATGCAGTAGCAACGTGTAACGGCATTTTGTCAAGCCGGCGCCACTATTTATGATTTGGCTTTTTTTATCTACTTTATTCTGGATTTTCGTAATAAAAGAAAACACAGTATGAACTAGTTTTGACTATTCTGTGTGTTGTGGACATTGTCAGTATGAAAATGTCACTTCCCTCTCCTTAAGAGGTGAGCCTGCGAGTCAAGAAGACACAAATTTTAGTAATTTTGATATGATTTTGTTTCTGCTATACTTTCTAATTGTGCTATTTTATACATGAACTTTTTTCTAATCGATATTGTCCAGTAGTGCCAAGTTTCGTGTTGTGATTGTAAATATAGAGAATTTTTTCCATTTTACTGAGTTTGTTTTCTTCATCATTTAATGTGTTGATTATACGGAATTTTTCGTTTATTGTTTCGTGTAGTCGTTCGATGTCGGCTATTCCTGTTTTAGTTGTGTTTAACTGTATTTCTGCTCCCTTACTATCAAGCCACCTTTTGAGTGCTAAGCTGGAAAATGCGCCGTCTTGGTCTGCTTTTAGTATTATTGGTTTTCCTAAATGATTAAATTTGCGCAATAATGCATTCTTGCATTCTATCCAATCTTTAGTTTTGATCTGTTCAAGAGTAGTAAATTTTGAATAAATGTCTATGCAACTGAGATAGTGTTTACCTTCTGAGGAATAAATGTCAATAACGAATTTATCACAGCAATGTTCGGTCTGTCAGTGTTTCGATGTTCAGTTTTTGCTAAGTTACAAATATGACATTCATTTATTATGTTTTGAATTACCAATTGTCTATTAGAAAAATAGTAAAGTCACTGAAAAGTTTATTTGTTTTCTGAATTTCAGGATGTAGGTTTTTCGTGTGCTTTTAAAATTATTTTTTTAAATTCAGCATAGGTTTTTATATTTTTCAACTGCGTGAGGCTGCTAAGACTTTTGGTATGGCCAGTATTAATAATTTCTTTGTGTATTCTTTGGATTATTTCAAAGTCGGCGTAGCTATCTATCTGTCATGATGTTATAGGTAATGTAAGTTAGTTGTTTTTTAAAGTAATTTTCCTTTTTTATATAAGAGGTGTCTTTAGATATGATTTTTTTTTATTGAATGTGTTTATGGGTTTTTCTGTAATGAATATTAAATTACTGTTGTCCTCGTCAGGGTGTGTTCGCAAAAATGTGCTTGTTCTATTTTTATTCTTTAATATGGGATCATTGGAAATGAGTTGTTTTAATTTTTCTGGATTTCGTATTATTTGTTATTTTTAAATCTTTTTTAAAGCTACTGTCATTTGTTTGGCTATGTCTGCAAAATTGGGGATACATTTTCTGTTATATCCAGTTAATCCAAGTAAAGGTTTTCTTGGATTAACTGGATATTCATTTCATTTATTTTTTTTTTTTGAATTGAATATTTTTGGATGGCTTAGATCTTTTTAGGGTTGGGCTTTATCCCGTCTTTAGTTATGGTATGTCAAAGGAAGGAAGTTTCTTGTTTTAGAAACTCGCATTTATCAAGTTGAAGTTTAAGATTGGCTTCAGAAAGCTTTTTAAAAAGCTTTTTCTTGCTCATAAGCTTGACGATAATTGTATGATTGGTGAAACTAAGTTGATCTCCTTCTTTGAATTGAGTATGTTGATATGATTTGAATAAATTTTTAATTTTTATTTTCTCTTCATTGTTTAAATGATCTGAATGATACAGATTTGAATTTTCGGGTAGTTTAGTTAGTTTTTAAAATTTCTGATGGTTGAGGGCTATTAGGATGTTCTTTAGTTTCACAATTTCGATAAGCTAAGAAATGATTTTGATTTATTATCGGAGAATCGTTTATAAATTTATATTTTTTTATTGTATAATATTACTGATTGAAATTTGTAATCTATTACTGCTTGATCATAATCTGGAGAGAATTTGTGTAATATATTATTGGAGGAAACATTGACCTTTTTTGTTATAGTTAATGGCCCGTTACTTGTTTGAATGAGAAATTCAGTATCTACAACTTGTAGATTGAATTTATTGGATGTCATCATACTTACTGTAGAACCGGTATCTATCAGGCATTTTTAACATTTTCCTTTGTGTTTCTGTATAATCAGAACTTACCCGTGTGGGGCCGGGCAGTACAATGTCCCCACAGCATGTGACAGCTTGTCATAAGAGGCGAATAACCATGCAAATCGATGTACTTGAACGATTTATGTATGTATATAATGTCAATGTAACAAAAATGTCAATTTTATATAAACGAACGTGAATACCGACCATATGCGTTTGCATATATATTATATATATTTTATACTCAAAATACTTCAATGTATTTGAACGAATTATGTATATATATATATATAATGTCAATGTAACAAAAATGTCAATTTATATTAACGAACGTGAATTCCACATAATAATGGCCATATTCGTTAGCATATCCACTATATATCTTTTACTCAAAATACATTAACTTGTCAATTTTAAAAATATGTTATCATTTATACTTGTATGTCTATACTTGTATTATATAAAGGCTCGCCTATTGTCAATGCATAGCGGTGCAGAAGGGTAGAGGCCACCGACCCCTTAATTTCGGCACCACGGGATGAGATTGTTTTCCAAGCAATCTCATATGGGAAAGGATTCGTGGTGGCTGTGGTTTGCGTGGTGTTGGCGTACAACGTAAGTAAGTACGCTAGAGCTTCGCATCTAACCAAGGTGGAATAGCACTCCGCTAAGTGTGTATTCGTACTCACAAGATGGAAAGTGTGTATAATTCTTGTGAGGGAGTATGGGTTTTCTTTCCCAAAAACCTACTGTATCATTTGTTGCAAATATTTATACTGTGGTAGTAAACCCCTCCCGGGGTATACGCCACATAAAACAAATATATTGGTTCATCTGTATAATCAGAACTTTGTGCATGTGCTTATTCTTGATAATATTGAGGATAAGAAGCTTATTGATTGAAATATTCTTGTTGGAAATATTCTCGATAGTTTATTCTAGATAGTTTCCTGGTACATAGCTTTCTCATCTATGCTCATGTTACTTTGTTAAGTGTAAGTGTAAAGCATATTGTTGTTGTTGTTATTATAATTTGGTTGTGGTGGACGAAATGGTTGTTGAAGATAGGGTTGATTTTGATATGTGGTATAAGGTGTGTTATTTGGTTCAAGAAATGTTGGAAATCTTTGAGCATAGGAATTGGTTGGATGTGGCTTAAAATGTTTTTCTTGTTTTACTTTAATAGAATTTGAATTTTGGCACGGTTCATCATATAAATTTTTTCTTGCAATAAATTTATTAGTGATCTTAAATTTCGCAGTTTATTATTCAAATGCAAATATTAGTAGTTCTTTTTTAATAAGATCATTGATACTAGTTTTTATTAATCGTGTATAGAATGTTTTTTCATCAATGTTATTTTCTAATTATAGCTTACTCATCAAAATTGTCTGCGGTACTCGGCCTTCTTCAGAAATCCGTTGACCTTGACTGGTGTATTCCTAAATTCCTCCAGTAGGATGTGGTTCTTGGTTTGCGTTTTGTAGTTCAACACAAGTTGTTTTTGAAGATCCGTCCAGGTGGTTAGATTGTTTATACCAAGGGATAACATAACGTCAGAACTGATGCAGCGTTCCACAAGTCCAAAAAGTATTGATTGCCGCCTTACATCGTAGGTGGTGTACAGGGCCAGTATGTAATCGATTCGATTGACAAACGTGTATAAAGTTTTTCTATCTCCAGTGCATTTTTCAACGTCTTTAAGTTGATTAATAACATGCGTCATGCTGGCATCGGTAAGGGTGGCTGCTAAGTTTCCTTTCATTTTGTTGGTGTTATTGGTTGTTACAATTGGATGTTATTTAGTTTTTAATGGGTTTCACTTAGTTTATTTAGTTATTTAGTTTGTAGTTAACTTTATGCACTTAATTTTAATAACTTATTGTTTATTTTATTTTGATTGCTTGAACAGATAGCACTTTCGAATTTTCTTGAGATAACCAGGTATGTCTGGAATTATGTTTTTCTCCGAATTCTATCGCGTCTTCTTGAATTATTTTCAAGTTTTATTTTTAACTTCCGTGGCTTTGACAATATGCGAGTTTTTTGATATACACGTCACTGTCGAGGTTTATAAAACTTGACGCGATGTTGACCGTCGTTTGGGTTGTCTTTGCGTTGGTTGTTTTATCAAAAAAAAAAATAAAAAGGGATAAGACTTAATAACTGAGTAATTGCATGAGGATCCACAATTTATTATTATCCTACCGGCTGCGCCAATTAAATAATATTATTATATCAAACAGTATTATTATGTGTAGCTGAGTCGAGTTATTGCCGCGACACACTCTAACGGTAACTTTGATATAAAGACGAAGCCAGAGTTTAATTCACAACTTGCATTATTGAAGAACAACTTAAGACTAAAGACAATATCGTTATGGGTTTATTTTATATGTTGGTGAAATTACGCAGCAGACAAAGAATGGTGCAACTTTTCCATATCGGCGTCAGTCGGACATATATAGTGACATTTTCATACTGACAATGTCCACAACACACAGAAAAGTCGAAACTAATTCATACTGGATTTTCTTATATTACGAAAATCCAGAATAAAGCAGATAAAAAAGACAAATCATAAATAGTGGCGCTGGCTTGACAAAATGCCGTTACACGTTGCTACTGCCACTAACCATACAACATATAGACTAGACAAGTAGAACCGGACCAACCAACTTCGGATTTGCTCGTATCGGTCCGGCATAGTTAGTGCGCTACGAGCGTTCAACCGAAATGGTCGAATTCTCATACGAAAAAAGGCTGTATGCTGTTTTTCCTTGCTCTCTCTCTCTCTCTCTCTCTCTCTGCTCTTTCAAATATATATGTATGCACAAGAAGCAGCAGCTCACAAAAATTGAAATTTGTTCGCCCAGAGATCGCATTCCTTCCCTCTCGAACGAAGAAGTTTGGTAGCTGAAAGCGTTTGCGATGCTCATGAATATTGTTCAGATTTTTATTATTATTTGTGTGAAGGGTATGAAAGCGTTGATGCGCATGAAGAATATGTTTTCACGACGAGCATGCACTCACACTTATATATACACATGTATAAGCATTTGTGTGCTGTGTGCGAAACTCTATTCTTGCTGCTTGTGGAAATTGTAAGAACCCAACGTTTGATGTTGCTTGACCTTGAGAATTGCATACACACAATGTGTATGAGCGATGATAGAATTTTTCGAGTGTGTCGCGATTCAGTAGTTTGATCATTTTTGAATTGTAGAATGATAGTCAAATGAGCATTTACGAAGTTGATTGGTCCGGCAAGCAAATCTCAATACGCTGAAAACGCTTGTTCTACTAGTCTAGTCTATGTGTTGTATGGTTAGTGCTACTGCATAGCAATAATGTAGTGAACCTAAATTCTGAGAACGACGGGTCCGCGTCTGATGAACCGTGCCAAAATTCAAATTCTATTAAAGTAAAACCAGAAAAACATTTTAAGCCACATCCAACCAATTCCAATGCTCAAAGATTTCCAACATTTCTTGAACCAAATAACACACCTTATACCACATATCAAAATCAACCCTATCTTCAACAACCATTTCGTCCACCACAACCAAATTATAATAACAACAATAACAATATGCTTTACACTTACACTTACTCACCTCGACCAGTCCAATTCGTAACGAACTCGACAAGAACATTACAGCTAGTAACTGGCCCCCTACCTTCGTCAAAATTTATTTAACCATAATCGTTTCGGACAAAATCAGAATACAATTCCTCAAAGGTTTCCGATGAATAATACTAGTGGAACCAACCCACCAATCAAACGTTTTAGACCTCCAGAAAGTGGACAAAGTAACATGAGCATAGATGATGAAGCTAGGCACCAAGAAACATTAAACTATCAATAATATTTCAATCAATTAGCATCTTATCCTCAATATTATTAAGAACAATAACATGCACAAAGTTCTGATTATACTGAAACCCAAACACAAGCAGCCGAACAAGAAACAGAACCGAATAATGAAATAAAATTCGGGCAAGCTGAATATTTTCAGCAACCAGCCTCGTATGGTTTAGATCATCTTAACAATGAAGACAAAATAAAATTTAAAAATTTATTGAAATCATATCAACATACAAGGAGATCAACTTAGTTTCAGCAATCAGGAAAAACATGATATCAACACTACTCATAACTCTCCCGTTTACTCTAAGCCATACAGTTATCCTCAAGCTTATGAGCAAGAAGTTGAAAATCAAATTCAAGAAATGCTAGAACATGGTATCATACGGCCCAGTAATTCTCCCCTGCAGTCCAATATGGATTGTCTTAAAAAAAACAAGACACATCAGGTAAACAAAAGTTTGGAATAGTTATCGATTATAGAAAAATAAACGAAATAAATATTACTGACCGACACCCAATACCAAACATGGTCGAGATTCCAATAAAGCTAGGTAGATGTAAATGTTTTACCACAATTAATCTTCATCAATTGGAAATGCATCCAAATGCAATACATAAAACAGCTTTCTCAACTAAAAATGGTGATTATGAATATCTTCGTATGCCATTTGGTTTAAAAAATGCTCCTGCAACTTTTCAACATTCTATGAACATTGTGGTGCGACCATTATTAAACAATCATTGCCTGGTGTAACTAGACGATATTATAATATTCTCCACATCTCTAGAAAAGCATTTGCATTCACTTCAATTAGTTTATGAAAAGCTTTCTGAAGCCAATCTTAAACTACAACTTGATAAATGCGAGTTTCTAAAACAAGAAACTTCCTTCCTGTGACATACCATAACTAAAGACGGGATAAAGCCCAACCCTAAAAAAATCTAAGCTATCCAAAAATATTCAATTCCAAAAAAAAAATAAATGAAATGAATATCCAGTTAATCCAAGAAAACCTTTACTTGGATTAACTGGATATTACAGAAAATGTATCCCCAATTTTGCAGACATAGCCAAACCAATGACAGTAACTTTATAAAGAGATTTAAAAATAACAAATAATACGAAATCCAGAAAAATTAAAACAACTCATTTCCAGTGATCCCATTTTAAAAATACCAGATTTCATTAGTAAATTCGTACTAACCACAGACGCATGTAACGTAGCTCTTGGAGCTATACTCTTTCAAAACGAACACCCACATAGTTATATTAGCAGAACTCTTATTGATCACGAAACCAACTACAGTGCTATAGAAAAAGAACTCTTAGCCGTTGTATGGGCAACAAAAACATTTCGACATTACTTACTTGGACGAAATTTTAAAATTAATAGCGACCATCAACCATTATGCTGGTTGTACGGGAAGGAACCAAATTCAAAATTAACTCGATGGAGAGTTAAGTTATCTGAATAAGACTTTGACATAAAATACATTAAAGATGAAGAAAACCACATTGCTGATGCCTTATCCAGAATAAAAATAGAACAAGCACATTTTAGCGAACACACCCTGACGAGGACAAAAGTAGTTTAATATTCATTACAGAAAACCCATAAGCACATTCAATAAAGAAAATCATATCTAAAGCACCTCTTATATAAAAAAGGAAAATTACTTTAAAAAACAAATAACTTACATTACCTATAACATCATGACAGCAAAAAAAGCCGAACACTATTTAATTGATTATTTCTGTACTAAAACAGTACATTGTTTATAGATAGCTACGCCGACTTTGAAATAATCCAAAGAATACACAAAGAAATTATTAATACTGGCTATACCAAAATTCTTAGCAGCCTCACGCAGTTGGAAAATATAAAATCCTATGCTGAATTTAAAAAAAATAATATTAACAGCACACGAAAAACTTCTACATCCTGAAATTCAGAAAACAAATAAGCTTTTCAGTGAAACATACTATTTTTCTAATAAACTGACATGCCAATGAAAATTATTCGCAAGACCGAACATTGCTGTGATAAATTCGTTATTGACATTTATTCCTCAGAAGGTAAACACTATCTCAGTTGCATAGCCATTTATTCAAAATTTACTACTCTTGAACAGATCAAAACTAAAGATTGGATAGAATGCAAGAATGCATTATTGCGCAAATTTAATCATTTAGGAAAACCAATAATACTAAAAGCAGACCAAGACGGCGCATTTTCCAGCTTAGCACTCAAAAGGTGGCTTGATAGTAAAGGAGCAGAAATACAGTTAAACACAACTAAAACAGGAATAGCCGACATCGAACGACTACACGAAACAATAAACGAAAAATTCCGTATAATCAACACATTAAATGATGAAGAAAAAAAAATCAGTAAAATGGAAAAAATTCTCTATATTTACAATCACAACACGAAACTTGGCACTACTGGACAATATCGATTAGAAAAAAGTTCATGTATAAAATAGCACAATTAGAAAGTATAGCAGAAACAAAATCATATCAAAATTACTAAAATTTGTGTCTTCTTGACTCGCAGGCTCACCTCTTAAGGAGAGGGAAGTGACATTTTCATACTGACAATGTCCACAACACACAGAATAGTCAAAACTAGTTCATACTGGGTTTTCTTTTATTACGAAAATCCAGAATAAAGTAGATAAAAAAAGCCAAATCATAAATAGTGGCGCCGGCTTGACAAAATGCCGTTATACGTTGCTACTGCATAGCAATAATGTAGTGAGCCCAAATTCTGAGAACGACACGTCCGACTGACGGCGATATGCAAAAGTAGCATCAAAGTTAACACTTCGTCGGGGCGCTCGTGAGGAACAACAACGCAAAGAGCAACGAGTGCTCGCAATGCAGCAGCAGAAGAGCCAGCCGGTAGCCAAGCAGCAGAGAGCGGAGCAAAGCAGCCGAAAACACCCACACAGTTTCATTTTCCAGATCGCTGCATTCCAGTTGTCGATCGATAGCCGGCACGTGTAGTGCCCAGCAAAAACAGACGTGCTTTAGCGCATATATTCCAGCAATAAAAAGTGCAAGAATAAATAAAATTCAATACTTGATAAAAAATTAAACCAAACTAATGCATAAAGAAGTCTGATTTGAACAATAAAGTTGAACTGACGTATCAAGTGGAATTGTGTTATTTCGTAGCTCCGCACAAATAACTAACCAACAACTTCTAACTGGCGCCCAACGGTGAAAAATCTACTCACCCTAACAGTTATAGCAGCATCTCAACATCGTTGGACCGACATCGTTGGAACTGCAATAATATAAACATCAAAAAAAAAAAAAAACCTAAGAAGTTAAGAGAACAAAATAATAAGTGTATCAAACAAAGTGAAGAAAGAGACAGTACAACACGTGTCTAGAAAATTCTACGATCAGTAAAGACACTAACCGGAGTTAGCAGAGAACTGACCCAACAAATTCTTCAACCATCAGCAGCAAATTCTTCAACCATCAGCAGTAAATTCTTCAACCATCCGCAGCAAATTCTTCGACCACCAACATCAAATTCTTTAACCACTAGCGAAGACATCGATATAAATACACCAACCACAGACAGTAGGACACACAACAAAAACGAACTGAACCAAAACAAAGGGAAAATCATGTAAGTGGAGTGCTTATTTAAAAAAAAAAATAACAAAAAATATAGAAATAAACAAAAAGATTAAAACCTTTACAAGTGTTTAGAATTTGAATCTTTGCAAAAATAAATTTTTTTTAAAAAAGATACACAATTGAAACCTTATGAGTGAATGTGAAATTGAGGAATTTGACAGCGATTTAGAACTAATAGGAGACATGAAAAATAAGCTGATACCAAATCAAATAAAAACCAAAATGTCATTAAACGAAGCAAGCATTAAAACTCTACTTGAGTATGCAGTTAACTCTGCACTTCAAAACCAAGCAAAAATGTTTAAGAAGGAGATGGAAGATCTAAAGAATGATTTTAGGAAAACATCAGTGCCTGTTCCCGAGGTAGAAGTTTTTAAAAATGCTGAAGTCTAAAACATTACCAAGCATTTGGGCATAATCAGGAATAAAATAAGAGGTCCAGCAAATTTGGTGTTAGCTTCGTATGGCACACCATTCAATTTCAAAGCGTTATGATCGCTTGATCAGACTTGACTTTACGTATGCTGATAAACGACCCATTTACTTAATAGAACAAGAAATGTCTGTTCTACGTCAGGGAAATCTTTCTATAATTGAATATTATGAGGAGGTAGAAAAAAAACTAACACTCCTCACTAACAAAACGATTATGACATATGACCCAACTCTAGCAAATTCAATGAACGAGAAGTATAGATCGGACGCATTGAGAGTATTTATTTCAGGAGAAAAAAAATCCATGAGTGATGTTCTTTTTTCGGCAAGACCAACGGACTTACCATCAGCTCTAGCCATGGCCCAAGAAGTTGAATCGAATCACGAACGTTTTCAATTTGCAAACAGTTTTGCAATGAACAATGAAGAATAACTTCAACGCCAAGAGCATAGGCACCAGAAGAATGTCACTCCAGAAAACAATACCTCACAACAAGGAAAAAATCCTTTTTATAAATAAAAACCACAATTCAGTAACCAAGACCCAAAACAAGAACCGCCTCAACCAATGGATGTCGATACTTCCTCCCGATTCAGACAACCGACTCAATCAAACCAAGCTTCTAATGTATCGTATCAAAATCAGGTTCCGAAAGGAACACATAGCGGAACAGCTAGGTACACAGGCCCAAAACAACAGAGAGTAAACCACATCTCACAAGAGGAAAATCCTGGAAATGCAGAAGCCGAAGTATCAGACATTGACGATGAGTATTAACTCCAAGAGCTAAATTTTTTAGACATAGCTCCCTGTTACCGTTTATAAAGCGAACGATAGCGGGTAGGACAATAAAGAATCTCATCGATGCAAAATTACAATTAAACCTATACCGGAATTGAAAGGCGTAATTAAAGTTAAAAACACATTTCAGGTTAAGTCATTTCATGGCCTTACCTCAGTTAAAGAATAAATGCCGTATGTATCTTTTCAATACTAAAACCACGTTTTTTCTACTTCCAAACCTAACCAGCTTCGATGGTATAATAGGTCTTGATTTTCTTAATAGAGTAAATGCCACTTTGGACTTCAAAAATAAAATTTTAAATACTGAATTCGGCTCTGAGTTAATTCAATTTAAAAAGTGTCCAAATGTTAACTTCACAGAAATTCAAAACATAATAGTTCCTCAAGAAATTGAGAAAAAATTCAAAAAAATGATGAGAGAAACAATAGGCGTTTTTGCTGATCCTAACGAAGCTCTTCCATACAATACGAACATTATTGCCACGATTCAAACTGAAGACGAGGATCCAATCTAACTTTATCCCTACCCATTGGGAGTAACTGAGTTTGTTAACAATGAGATGAACGACATGTTAAGGGATAATATTATCAGACCATCCAGATCACCGTATAACAATCCGGTGTGGGTAGTCGATAAAAAATGAGTAGATGAGCAGGGGAATAAAAAAAACGTCTTGTCATTGATTTTAGAAAACTAAATTCGAAAACAATCGATGACAAATATCCCATACCTAATATAGTAGCTATCCTCTCAAATCTAGGGAAAGCCAAATATTTTACAACACTGGACTTGAAATCGGGATTTTACCAAATCCTTCTTGCGGAAAAAGATAGAGAAAAAACAGCATTCTCAATAGGAAACGGGAAATATGAATTCTGCAGACTTCCATTTGGTCTAAAAAATGCTCCTGGAATATTCCAGCGAGCAATTGATGATGTACTTAGGGAAAAGATCGGCAAGTCATGCTACGTCTATGTAGATGATGTAATCATATTCTCAGAGGATATGGAAAATCATGTTTATCACATTGCCTGGGTATTAGAAAAATTGTATAATGCTAATATGAGAGTATCGCGAGAAAAGTCTTATTTTTTTTCAAAGAAAAAGTTGAATATCTTGGATTCGTAGTATCTCGTGGCGGCATTACAACAAATCCCAGCAAGGTAGAAGCAATTGGGCAATTGAGCCTCAACGAAAAACAAAAGTTGGCCTTTGAGAAACTAAAGAATATATTAGTTTCTGAAGATGTAATGCTCCTTTACCCTGATTATCAAAAACCATTTGACTTGACGACAGATGCTTCATCGTCTGGCCTAGGTGCAGTCTTATCACAAGATAAGAAGTCAATCACCATGATCTCTAGAACCTTAAGGGACAATGAATTAAATTTCGCAACAAATGAACGTGAGCTACTCGATAGTTTGGAATTTAAAAACGCTAAGGAACTATCTGTATGGTGTAAAAAACTTAAACATTTACATGGATCACCAGCCACTTACATTTGCTGTCTCGGACAAAAACCTAAATGCGAAAATAAAGAGATGAAAATCCTTCATCGATGAGCATAATGCTCACATTTTCTTTAAACCAGGAAAGGAAAATTTTGTCGCTGATGCTCTCTCAAGACAGAACCTTTATGCTTTAGAAGAAAATGCTCCATCTCATCTGGCCACTATACATAGCGAATTATCGCTAACAGACACTATCGAGTCTACAGATAAACCGGTGAATTGTTTCCGAAACCAAATAATTATTGAAGAAGGCATTATGGCTTCTGAGAAAATGATTATTACGTTTGGACAAAAAACACGACATTTCATACACTTTACAAATAGGGAAAATTTAATCGAGAAAGTGTGTGAGATGGTTAAAAAAGACGTCGTGAATGCGATTAAATGCGATTTACCGACATTAGCATTTATTCAAAACACGTTAGTTGAAAGGTTTCCTTCAACTAAATTTTGGCATTCCAACAAATTGACTATGGACGTCGTCGATCAAAACGAGCAAAAAGAAATAATAATTGCAGAACATAACAGAGCTCATAGAGCAGTTCAGGAAAACATAAAACAATCCTCAATAAGGATTATTATTTCCCCAAGATGACTCGTTTAGCAAATGAAATAGTTGCAAATTGCAAGATTTGCAATAAGGCAAAATATGACCGGCATCCACAAAAACAAGTCATTGGTGAAACATCCATCCCCAACCAAGTAGGCGAAATTCTGCACATAGACATTTTTTCAACAGGCAAAAAATATTTCTTAACCTGTATCGATAAATTTTCAAAATTTGCAACTGTCCAACCAATAGCTTCGAGAACCATAATAAACATCGAACCAAACATTTTACAGTTGATGAATTTTTACCCTAACGCTAAAATTATATACTGTGACAACGAACCATCCCTAAATTCAGGAACAATTAAAACACTCTTAATAAGTTATTTTAACATTGACATTGTAAATTCCCCTCTGCTCCATAGCACATCAAATGGGCAAGTAGAGAGATTCCACAGTACCCTCGCGGAAATTGCCAGATGTTTAAAACTAGAAAAACAATTAAACGACACAGTCCAATTAATTATACATGCAACAATAGAATATAACAAAACAATTCACTCAGTTGTAGGAAAAAAGCCAATAGATATAATACATTCATCGACACCGGAATTTGAAACAGATATAAGAAATAGAATCATTAAAGCACAGGAATTACTATTGCAACATCATAACATTAACAGAAGAAATAGAACTTTCCAGGTAGGAGACAAAGTCCTCATGAAATTGAACAAAAGGCTTAGAAATAAGTTGAGGAGGTTATTGTGAAAGCCGATTTGGGGACAACGGTTCTTATAAAGGGGAGGGAGGTACATAAGGATAATTTAAGATAAATTGATATCCTTACGTAACAGATTCTAATATCTAATATCTTTATTGGACTTGGATTCTATACCCCCTACTTTTCGTAACGATAACAACCGGAAAAATCATTGACAACACAAACTCGGACTATACCCCGATAATGGACAGAAATGCTGTTATTTGGAAGGAGCTCAAATTTCTTAGACAATCCTCTAATTTAAGCATGTACTCGGAAATCGCCGAGGAAACAAATTCTTTAATGATACATTTCCCACAGTCCCACATGAAAAAATTTTGGAGTCCGATATAGGTCATATGAGAACACTTTTAGAAAAAATTAATAGACAGGCAGCTATAAATACAAAGGTACAAGAAAAAATTAACAACTTAACAGAATCTATAAATATTATAATTAAATTCACAAAGGAAAAATATATTGATTCAGGAAATCTCTATGAAACGTTACTCACAAGGAATATAATTGTAATTTCAGAACTTGAAACCATAATATTATCTATTACACTCGCTAAGATTCAAATCATAAACCCAGTAATTCTTGACTTAGAAGATATAATAGAAATTTTAAATGAGCAGTCTTCAGACATAACTGTAGCTGACTTAATGGAAATAGCTTATAGAAATGTATTGTTAAACGATAAATTTGTACACTTTATGATTAAATACCCTAACCCTAGCTTAGTATGTAAAAAGATAATCATTTTTCTGTTCAGCGAAATGGCAGAATACTAAACTTCAATGGCGACAACAACGTTGCTGACTGCCAAATTAACATTTTACCAATCGGAAATTGTAGTGCTACGCTCACTTCGACATTCTGTAAGCAGCTACCTTCAGCAACATGCGCACAACAGCTACACTCTGGGGGTATCGCACACTGTAGTACACGTCCTAGTCACCTTCAGCCACTGGAAATGGTAAACGATGGTATCCTCATACTAAACAATAAAAATTATAGCAAACTAACGCATAAAGAAGTCTGATTTGAACAATAAAGTTGAACTGACGTATCAAGTGGAATTGTGTTATTTCGTAGCTCCGCACAAATAACTAACCAACAACTTCTAACTGGCGCCCAACGGTGAAAAATCTACTCACCCTAACAGTTATAGCAGCATCTCAACATCGTTGGACCGACATCGTTGGAACTGCAAAAATATATACATCAAAAAAAAAAAAAAACCTAAGAAGTTAAGAGAACAAAATAATAAGTGTATCAAACAAAGTGAAGAAAGAGACAGTACAACACGTGTCTAGAAAATTCTACGATCAGTAAAGACACTAACCGGAGTTAGCAGAGAACTGACCCAACAAATTCTTCAACCATCAGCAGCAAATTCTTCAACCATCAACAGTAAATTCTTCAACCATCCGCAGCAAATTCTTCGACCACCAATATCAAATTCTTTAACCACTAGCGAAGACATCGGTATAAATACACCAACCACAGACAGTAGGACACACAACAAAAACGAACTGAACCAAAACAAAGGGAAAATCATGTAAGTGGAGTGCTTATTTAAAAAAAAAAATAACAAAAAATATAGAAATAAACAAAAAGATTAAAACCTTTACAAGTGTTTAGAATTTGAATCTTTGCAAAAATAAATTTTTTTTAAAAAAGATACACAATTGAAACCTTATGAGTGAATGTGAAATTGAGGAATTTGACAGCGATTTAGAACTAATAGGAGACATGAAAAATAAGCTGATACCAAATCAAATAAAAACCAAAATGTCATTAAACGAAGCAAGCATTAAAACTCTACTTGAGTATGCAGTTAACGCTGCACTTCAAAACCAAGCAAAAATGTTTAAGAAGGAGATGGAAGATCTAAAGAATGATTTTAGGAAAACATCAGTACCTGTTCCCGAGGTAGAAGTTTTTAAAAATGCTGAAATAGATCGTAGTGTACCATGTGACGAAACCTTAGACATGGTCAAATCTCTGCCCGAGTTTGAGGGAAAAATCGAAATGTATGTTTCATGGCGCACAGCCGCGCACTTTGCATATAAAACGTTTGAAGATTTTGCAGGAAGTCTAAAACATTACCAAGCATTTGGGCATAATCAGGAATAAAATAAGAGGTCCAGCAAATATGGTGTTAGCTTCGTATGGCACACCATTCAATTTCAAAGCGATCATAAACAGACTTGACTTTACGTATGCTGATAAACGGCCCATTTACTTAATAGAACAAGAAATGTCTGTCCTACGTCAGGTAAATCTTTCTATAATTGAATATTATGAGGAGGTAGAGAAAAAACTGACACTCCTCACTAACAAAACGATTATGGCATATGACCCAACTCTAGCAAATTCAATGAACGAGAAGTATAGATCGGACGCATTGAGAGTATTTATTCCAGGAGCAAAAAAATCCATGTGTGCTGTTCTTTTTTCGGCAAGACCAAAGGACTTACCATCAGCTCTAGCCTTGGCCCAAGAAGTTGAATCGAATCACGAACGTTTACAATTTGCAAACAGTTTTGCAAGGAACAATGAAGCAAAAGTTCAACGCCAAGAGCATAGGCACCAGTGGAATGTCACTCCAGAAAACAATACCTCACAACAAGGAAAAAATCCTTTTTATAAATAAAAACCACAATTCAGTAACCAAGACCCAAAACAAGAACCGCCTCAACCAATGGATGTCGATACTTCCTCCCGATTCAGACAACCGACTCAATCAAACCAAGCTTCTAATGTATCGTATCAAAATCAGGTTCCGAAAGGAACACATAGCGGAACAGCTAGGTACACAGGCCCAAAACAACAGAGAGTAAACCACATCTCACAAGAGGAAAATCCTGGAAATGCAGAAGCCGAAGTATCAGACATTGACGATGAGTATTAACTCCAAGAGCTAAATTTTTTAGACATAGCTCCCTGTTACCGTTTATAAAGCGAACGATAGCGGGTAGGACAATAAAGAATCTCATCGATGCAAAATTACAATTAAACCTATACCGGAATTGAAAGGCGTAATTAAAGTTAAAAACACATTTCAGGTTAAGTCATTTCATGGCCTTACCTCAGTTAAAGAATAAATGCCGTATGTATCTTTTCAATACTAAAACCACGTTTTTTCTACTTCCAAACCTAACCAGCTTCGATGGTATAATAGGTCTTGATTTTCTTAATAGAGTAAATGCCACTTTGGACTTCAAAAATAAAATTTTAAATACTGAATTCGGCTCTGAGTTAATTCAATTTAAAAAGTGTCCAAATGTTAACTTCACAGAAATTCAAAACATAATAGTTCCTCAAGAAATTGAGAAAAAATTCAAAAAAATGATGAGAGAAACAATAGGCGTTTTTGCTGATCCTAACGAAGCTCTTCCATACAATACGAACATTATTGCCACGATTCGAACTGAAGACGAGGATCCAATCTAACTTTATCCCTACCCATTGGGAGTAACTGAGTTTGTTAACAATGAGATGAACGACATGTTAAGGGATAATATTATCAGACCATCCAGATCACCGTATAACAATCCGGTGTGGGTAGTCGATAAAAAATGAGTAGATGAGCAGGGGAATAAAAAAAACGTCTTGTCATTGATTTTAGAAAACTAAATTCGAAAACAATCGATGACAAATATCCCATACCTAATATAGTAGCTATCCTCTCAAATCTAGGGAAAGCCAAATATTTTACAACACTGGACTTGAAATCGGGATTTTACCAAATCCTTCTTGCGGAAAAAGATAGAGAAAAAACAGCATTCTCAATAGGAAACGGGAAATATGAATTCTGCAGACTTCCATTTGGTCTAAAAAATGCTCCTGGAATATTCCAGCGAGCAATTGATGATGTACTTAGGGAAAAGATCGGCAAGTCATGCTACGTCTATGTAGATGATGTAATCATATTCTCAGAGGATATGGAAAATCATGTTTATCACATTGCCTGGGTATTAGAAAAATTGTATAATGCTAATATGAGAGTATCGCGAGAAAAGTCTCATTTTTTTCAAAGAAAAAGTTGAATATCTTGGATTCGTAGTATCTCGTGGCGGCATTACAACAAATCCCAGCAAGGTAGAAGCAATTGGCAAATTTTAACAGCCAACTACCTTGTTCCATCTCAGATGATTCCTTGGTTTAGCAAGCTATTACAGATGCTTTATTAAAGACTTTGCATCTATAGCCAAACCATTAACAGACATACTAAAGGGTGACAACGGCAAAGTAAGTGCCGGACAGTAAAAAAAAATCCCTGTGAGCCTCAACGAAAAACAAAAGTTGGCCTTTGAGAAACTAAAGAATATATTAGTTTCTGAAGATGTAATGCTCCTTTACCCTGATTATCAAAAACCATTTGACTTGACGACAGATGCTTCATCGTCTGGCCTAGGTGCAGTCTTATCACAAGATAAGAAGTCAATCACCATGATCTCTAGAACCTTAAGGGACAATGAATTAAATTTCGCAACAAATGAACGTGAGCTACTCGATAGTTTGGAATTTAAAAACGCTAAGGAACTATCTGTATGGTGTAAAAAACTTAAACATTTACATGGATCACCAGCCACTTACATTTGCTGTCTCGGACAAAAACCTAAATGCGAAAATAAAGAGATGAAAATCCTTCATCGATGAGCATAATGCTCACATTTTCTTTAAACCAGGAAAGGAAAATTTTGTCGCTGATGCTCTCTCAAGACAGAACCTTTATGCTTTAGAAGAAAATGCTCCATCTCATCTGGCCACTATACATAGCGAATTATCGCTAACAGACACTATCGAGTCTACAGATAAACCGGTGAATTGTTTCCGAAACCAAATAATTATTGAAGAAAGCATTATGGCTTCTGAGAAAATGATTATTACGTTTGGACAAAAAACACGACATTTCATACACTTTACAAATAGGGAAAATTTAATCGAGAAAGTGTGTGAGATGGTTAAAAAAGACGTCGTGAATGCGATTAAATGCGATTTACCGACATTAGCATTTATTCAAAACACGTTAGTTGAAAGGTTTCCTTCAACTAAATTTTGGCATTCCAACAAATTGACTATGGACGTCGTCGATCAAAACGAGCAAAAAGAAATAATAATTGCAGAACATAACAGAGCTCATAGAGCAGTTCAGGAAAACATAAAACAATCCTCAATAAGGATTATTATTTCCCCAAGATGACTCGTTTAGCAAATGAAATAGTTGCAAATTGCAAGATTTGCAATAAGGCAAAATATGACCGGCATCCACAAAAACAAGTCATTGGTGAAACATCCATCCCCAACCAAGTAGGCGAAATTCTGCACATAGACATTTTTTCAACAGGCAAAAAATATTTCTTAACCTGTATCGATAAATTTTCAAAATTTGCAACTGTCCAACCAATAGCTTCGAGAACCATAATAAACATCGAACCAAACATTTTACAGTTGATGAATTTTTACCCTAACGCTAAAATTATATACTGTGACAACGAACCATCCCTAAATTCAGGAACAATTAAAACACTCTTAATAAGTTATTTTAACATTGACATTGTAAATTCCCCTCTGCTCCATAGCACATCAAATGGGCAAGTAGAGAGATTCCACAGTACCCTCGCGGAAATTGCCAGATGTTTAAAACTAGAAAAACAATTAAACGACACAGTCCAATTAATTATACATGCAACAATAGAATATAACAAAACAATTCACTCAGTTGTAGGAAAAAAGCCAATAGATATAATACATTCATCGACACCGGAATTTGAAACAGATATAAGAAATAGAATCATTAAAGCACAGGAATTACTATTGCAACATCATAACATTAACAGAAGAAATAGAACTTTCCAGGTAGGAGACAAAGTCCTCATGAAATTGAACAAAAGGCTTAGAAATAAGTTGAGGAGGTTATTGTGAAAGCCGATTTGGGGACAACGGTTCTTATAAAGGGGAGGGAGGTACATAAGGATAATTTAAGATAAATTGATATCCTTACGTAACAGATTCTAATATCTAATATCTTTATTGGACTTGGATTCTATACCCCCTACTTTTCGTAACGATAACAACCGGAAAAATCATTGACAACACAAACTCGGACTATACCCCGATAATGGACAGAAATGCTGTTATTTGGAAGGAGCTCAAATTTCTTAGACAATCCTCTAATTTAAGCATGTACTCGGAAATCGCCGAGGAAACAAATTCTTTAATGATACATTTCCCACAGTCCCACATAAAAAAATTTTGGAGTCCGATATAGGTCATATGAGAACACTTTTAGAAAAAATTAATAGACAGGCAGCTATAAATACAAAGGTACAAGAAAAAATTAACAACTTAACAGAATCTATAAATATTATAATTAAATTCACAAAGGAAAAATATATTGATTCAGGAAATCTCTATGAAACGTTACTCACAAGGAATATAATTGTAATTTCAGAACTTGAAACCATAATATTATCTATTACACTCGCTAAGATTCAAATCATAAACCCAGTAATTCTTGACTTAGAAGATATAATAGAAATTTTAAATGAGCAGTCTTCAGACATAACTGTAGCTGACTTAATGGAAATAGCTTATAGAAATGTATTGTTAAACGATAAATTTGTACACTTTATGATTAAATACCCTAACCCTAGCTTAGTATGTAAAAAGATAATCATTTTTCTGTTCAGCGAAATGGCAGAATACTAAACTTCAATGGCGACAACAACGTTGCTGACTGCCAAATTAACATTTTACCAATCGGAAATTGTAGTGCTACGCTCACTTCGACATTCTGTAAGCAGCTACCTTCAGCAACATGCGCACAACAGCTACACTCTGGGGGTATCGCACACTGTAGTACACGTCCTAGTCACCTTCAGCCACTGGAAATGGTAAACGATGGTATCCTCATACTAAACAATAAAAATTATAGCAAACTAACGCATAAAGAAGTCTGATTTGAACAATAAAGTTGAACTGACGTATCAAGTGGAATTGTGTTATTTCGTAGCTCCGCACAAATAACTAACCAACAACTTCTAACTGGCGCCCAACGGTGAAAAATCTACTCACCCTAACAGTTATAGCAGCATCTCAACATCGTTGGACCGACATCGTTGGAACTGCAAAAATATATACATCAAAAAAAAAAAAAAAAACCTAAGAAGTTAAGAGAACAAAATAATAAGTGTATCAAACAAAGTGAAGAAAGAGACAGTACAACACGTGTCTAGAAAATTCTACGATCAGTAAAGACACTAACCGGAGTTAGCAGAGAACTGACCCAACAAATTCTTCAACCATCAGCAGCAAATTCTTCAACCATCAACAGTAAATTCTTCAACCATCCGCAGCAAATTCTTCGACCACCAATATCAAATTCTTTAACCACTAGCGAAGACATCGGTATAAATACACCAACCACAGACAGTAGGACACACAACAAAAACGAACTGAACCAAAACAAAGGGAAAATCATGTAAGTGGAGTGCTTATTTAAAAAAAAAAATAACAAAAAATATAGAAATAAACAAAAAGATTAAAACCTTTACAAGTGTTTAGAATTTGAATCTTTGCAAAAATAAATTTTTTTTAAAAAAGATACACAATTGAAACCTTATGAGTGAATGTGAAATTGAGGAATTTGACAGCGATTTAGAACTAATAGGAGACATGAAAAATAAGCTGATACCAAATCAAATAAAAACCAAAATGTCATTAAACGAAGCAAGCATTAAAACTCTACTTGAGTATGCAGTTAACGCTGCACTTCAAAACCAAGCAAAAATGTTTAAGAAGGAGATGGAAGATCTAAAGAATGATTTTAGGAAAACATCAGTACCTGTTCCCGAGGTAGAAGTTTTTAAAAATGCTGAAATAGATCGTAGTGTACCATGTGACGAAGCCTTAGACATGGTCAAATCTCTGCCCGAGTTTGAGGGAAAAATCGAAATGTATGTTTCATGGCGCACAGCCGCGCACTTTGCATATAAAACGTTTGAAGATTTTGCAGGAAGTCTAAAACATTACCAAGCATTTGGGCATAATCAGGAATAAAATAAGAGGTCCAGCAAATATGGTGTTAGCTTCGTATGGCACACCATTCAATTTCAAAGCGATCATAAGCAGACTTGACTTTACGTATGCTGATAAACGGCCCATTTACTTAATAGAACAAGAAATGTCTGTCCTACGTCAGGTAAATCTTTCTATAATTGAATATTATGAGGAGGTAGAGAAAAAACTGACACTCCTCACTAACAAAACGATTATGGCATATGACCCAACTCTAGCAAATTCAATGAACGAGAAGTATAGATCGGACGCATTGAGAGTATTTATTCCAGGAGCAAAAAAATCCATGTGTGCTGTTCTTTTTTCGGCAAGACCAAAGGACTTACCATCAGCTCTAGCCTTGGCCCAAGAAGTTGAATCGAATCACGAACGTTTACAATTTGCAAACAGTTTTGCAAGGAACAATGAAGCAAAAGTTCAACGCCAAGAGCATAGGCACCAGTGGAATGTCACTCCAGAAAACAATACCTCACAACAAGGAAAAAATCCTTTTTATAAATAAAAACCACAATTCAGTAACCAAGACCCAAAACAAGAACCGCCTCAACCAATGGATGTCGATACTTCCTCCCGATTCAGACAACCGACTCAATCAAACCAAGCTTCTAATGTATCGTATCAAAATCAGGTTCCGAAAGGAACACATAGCGGAACAGCTAGGTACACAGGCCCAAAACAACAGAGAGTAAACCACATCTCACAAGAGGAAAATCCTGGAAATGCAGAAGCCGAAGTATCAGACATTGACGATGAGTATTAACTCCAAGAGCTAAATTTTTTAGACATAGCTCCCTGTTACCGTTTATAAAGCGAACGATAGCGGGTAGGACAATAAAGAATCTCATCGATGCAAAATTACAATTAAACCTATACCGGAATTGAAAGGCGTAATTAAAGTTAAAAACACATTTCAGGTTAAGTCATTTCATGGCCTTACCTCAGTTAAAGAATAAATGCCGTATGTATCTTTTCAATACTAAAACCACGTTTTTTCTACTTCCAAACCTAACCAGCTTCGATGGTATAATAGGTCTTGATTTTCTTAATAGAGTAAATGCCACTTTGGACTTCAAAAATAAAATTTTAAATACTGAATTCGGCTCTGAGTTAATTCAATTTAAAAAGTGTCCAAATGTTAACTTCACAGAAATTCAAAACATAATAGTTCCTCAAGAAATTGAGAAAAAATTCAAAAAAATGATGAGAGAAACAATAGGCGTTTTTGCTGATCCTAACGAAGCTCTTCCATACAATACGAACATTATTGCCACGATTCGAACTGAAGACGAGGATCCAATCTAACTTTATCCCTACCCATTGGGAGTAACTGAGTTTGTTAACAATGAGATGAACGACATGTTAAGGGATAATATTATCAGACCATCCAGATCACCGTATAACAATCCGGTGTGGGTAGTCGATAAAAAATGAGTAGATGAGCAGGGGAATAAAAAAAACGTCTTGTCATTGATTTTAGAAAACTAAATTCGAAAACAATCGATGACAAATATCCCATACCTAATATAGTAGCTATCCTCTCAAATCTAGGGAAAGCCAAATATTTTACAACACTGGACTTGAAATCGGGATTTTACCAAATCCTTCTTGCGGAAAAAGATAGAGAAAAAACAGCATTCTCAATAGGAAACGGGAAATATGAATTCTGCAGACTTCCATTTGGTCTAAAAAATGCTCCTGGAATATTCCAGCGAGCAATTGATGATGTACTTAGGGAAAAGATCGGCAAGTCATGCTACGTCTATGTAGATGATGTAATCATATTCTCAGAGGATATGGAAAATCATGTTTATCACATTGCCTGGGTATTAGAAAAATTGTATAATGCTAATATGAGAGTATCGCGAGAAAAGTCTCATTTTTTTCAAAGAAAAAGTTGAATATCTTGGATTCGTAGTATCTCGTGGCGGCATTACAACAAATCCCAGCAAGGTAGAAGCAATTGGCAAATTTTAACAGCCAACTACCTTGTTCCATCTCAGATGATTCCTTGGTTTAGCAAGCTATTACAGATGCTTTATTAAAGACTTTGCATCTATAGCCAAACCATTAACAGACATACTAAAGGGTGACAACGGCAAAGTAAGTGCCGGACAGTAAAAAAAAATCCCTGTGAGCCTCAACGAAAAACAAAAGTTGGCCTTTGAGAAACTAAAGAATATATTAGTTTCTGAAGATGTAATGCTCCTTTACCCTGATTATCAAAAACCATTTGACTTGACGACAGATGCTTCATCGTCTGGCCTAGGTGCAGTCTTATCACAAGATAAGAAGTCAATCACCATGATCTCTAGAACCTTAAGGGACAATGAATTAAATTTCGCAACAAATGAACGTGAGCTACTCGATAGTTTGGAATTTAAAAACGCTAAGGAACTATCTGTATGGTGTAAAAAACTTAAACATTTACATGGATCACCAGCCACTTACATTTGCTGTCTCGGACAAAAACCTAAATGCGAAAATAAAGAGATGAAAATCCTTCATCGATGAGCATAATGCTCACATTTTCTTTAAACCAGGAAAGGAAAATTTTGTCGCTGATGCTCTCTCAAGACAGAACCTTTATGCTTTAGAAGAAAATGCTCCATCTCATCTGGCCACTATACATAGCGAATTATCGCTAACAGACACTATCGAGTCTACAGATAAACCGGTGAATTGTTTCCGAAACCAAATAATTATTGAAGAAGGCATTATGGCTTCTGAGAAAATGATTATTACGTTTGGACAAAAAACACGACATTTCATACACTTTACAAATAGGGAAAATTTAATCGAGAAAGTGTGTGAGATGGTTAAAAAAGACGTCGTGAATGCGATTAAATGCGATTTACCGACATTAGCATTTATTCAAAACACGTTAGTTGAAAGGTTTCCTTCAACTAAATTTTGGCATTCCAACAAATTGACTATGGACGTCGTCGATCAAAACGAGCAAAAAGAAATAATAATTGCAGAACATAACAGAGCTCATAGAGCAGTTCAGGAAAACATAAAACAATCCTCAATAAGGATTATTATTTCCCCAAGATGACTCGTTTAGCAAATGAAATAGTTGCAAATTGCAGGATTTGCAATAAGGCAAAATATGACCGGCATCCACAAAAACAAGTCATTGGTGAAACATCCATCCCCAACCAAGTAGGCGAAATTCTGCACATAGACATTTTTTCAACAGGCAAAAAATATTTCTTAACCTGTATCGATAAATTTTCAAAATTTGCAACTGTCCAACCAATAGCTTCGAGAACCATAATAAACATCGAACCAAACATTTTACAGTTGATGAATTTTTACCCTAACGCTAAAATTATATACTGTGACAACGAACCATCCCTAAATTCAGGAACAATTAAAACACTCTTAATAAGTTATTTTAACATTGACATTGTAAATTCCCCTCTGCTCCATAGCACATCAAATGGGCAAGTAGAGAGATTCCACAGTACCCTCGCGGAAATTGCCAGATGTTTAAAACTAGAAAAACAATTAAACGACACAGTCCAATTAATTATACATGCAACAATAGAATATAACAAAACAATTCACTCAGTTGTAGGAAAAAAGCCAATAGATATAATACATTCATCGACACCGGAATTTGAAACAGATATAAGAAATAGAATCATTAAAGCACAGGAATTACTATTGCAACATCATAACATTAACAGAAGAAATAGAACTTTCCAGGTAGGAGACAAAGTCCTCATGAAATTGAACAAAAGGCTTAGAAATAAGTTGAGGAGGTTATTGTGAAAGCCGATTTGGGGACAACGGTTCTTATAAAGGGGAGGAAGGTACATAAGGATAATTTAAGATAAATTGATATCCTTACGTAACAGATTCTAATATCTAATATCTTTATTGGACTTGGATTCTATACCCCCTACTTTTCGTAACGATAACAACCGGAAAAATCATTGACAACACAAACTCGGACTATACCCCGATAATGGACAGAAATGCTGTTATTTGGAAGGAGCTCAAATTTCTTAGACAATCCTCTAATTTAAGCATGTACTCGGAAATCGCCGAGGAAACAAATTCTTTAATGATACATTTCCCACAGTCCCACATGAAAAAATTTTGGAGTCCGATATAGGTCATATGAGAACACTTTTAGAAAAAATTAATAGACAGGCAGCTATAAATACAAAGGTACAAGAAAAAATTAACAACTTAACAGAATCTATAAATATTATAATTAAATTCACAAAGGAAAAATATATTGATTCAGGAAATCTCTATGAAACGTTACTCACAAGGAATATAATTGTAATTTCAGAACTTGAAACCATAATATTATCTATTACACTCGCTAAGATTCAAATCATAAACCCAGTAATTCTTGACTTAGAAGATATAATAGAAATTTTAAATGAGCAGTCTTCAGACATAACTGTAGCTGACTTAATGGAAATAGCTTATAGAAATGTATTGTTAAACGATAAATTTGTACACTTTATGATTAAATACCCTAACCCTAGCTTAGTATGTAAAAAGATAATCATTTTTCTGTTCAGCGAAATGGCAGAATACTAAACTTCAATGGCGACAACAACGTTGCTGACTGCCAAATTAACATTTTACCAATCGGAAATTGTAGTGCTACGCTCACTTCGACATTCTGTAAGCAGCTACCTTCAGCAACATGCGCACAACAGCTACACTCTGGGGGTATCGCACACTGTAGTACACGTCCTAGTCACCTTCAGCCACTGGAAATGGTAAACGATGGTATCCTCATACTAAACAATAAAAATTATAGCAAACTAACGCATAAAGAAGTCTGATTTGAACAATAAAGTTGAACTGACGTATCAAGTGGAATTGTGTTATTTCGTAGCTCCGCACAAATAACTAACCAACAACTTCTAACTGGCGCCCAACGGTGAAAAATCTACTCACCCTAACAGTTATAGCAGCATCTCAACATCGTTGGACCGACATCGTTGGAACTGCAAAAATATATACATCCAAAAAAAAATAAAAAACCTAAGAAGTTAAGAGAACAAAATAATAAGTGTATCAAACAAAGTGAAGAAAGAGACAGTACAACACGTGTCTAGAAAATTCTACGATCAGTAAAGACACTAACCGGAGTTAGCAGAGAACTGACCCAACAAATTCTTCAACCATCAGCAGCAAATTCTTCAACCATCAACAGTAAATTCTTCAACCATCCGCAGCAAATTCTTCGACCACCAATATCAAATTCTTTAACCACTAGCGAAGACATCGGTATAAATACACCAACCACAGACAGTAGGACACACAACAAAAACGAACTGAACCAAAACAAAGGGAAAATCATGTAAGTGGAGTGCTTATTTAAAAAAAAAAATAACAAAAAATATAGAAATAAACAAAAAGATTAAAACCTTTACAAGTGTTTAGAATTTGAATCTTTGCAAAAATAAATTTTTTTAAAAAAGATACACAATTGAAACCTTATGAGTGAATGTGAAATTGAGGAATTTGACAGCGATTTAGAACTAATAGGAGACATGAAAAATAAGCTGATACCAAATCAAATAAAAACCAAAATGTCATTAAACGAAGCAAGCATTAAAACTCTACTTGAGTATGCAGTTAACGCTGCACTTCAAAACCAAGCAAAAATGTTTAAGAAGGAGATGGAAGATCTAAAGAATGATTTTAGGAAAACATCAGTACCTGTTCCCGAGGTAGAAGTTTTTAAAAATGCTGAAATAGATCGTAGTGTACCATGTGACGAAACCTTAGACATGGTCAAATCTCTGCCCGAGTTTGAGGGAAAAATCGAAATGTATGTTTCATGGCGCACAGCCGCGCACTTTGCATATAAAACGTTTGAAGATTTTGCAGGAAGTCTAAAACATTACCAAGCATTTGGGCATAATCAGGAATAAAATAAGAGGTCCAGCAAATATGGTGTTAGCTTCGTATGGCACACCATTCAATTTCAAAGCGATCATAAACAGACTTGACTTTACGTATGCTGATAAACGGCCCATTTACTTAATAGAACAAGAAATGTCTGTCCTACGTCAGGTAAATCTTTCTATAATTGAATATTATGAGGAGGTAGAGAAAAAACTGACACTCCTCACTAACAAAACGATTATGGCATATGACCCAACTCTAGCAAATTCAATGAACGAGAAGTATAGATCGGACGCATTGAGAGTATTTATTCCAGGAGCAAAAAAATCCATGTGTGCTGTTCTTTTTTCGGCAAGACCAAAGGACTTACCATCAGCTCTAGCCTTGGCCCAAGAAGTTGAATCGAATCACGAACGTTTACAATTTGCAAACAGTTTTGCAAGGAACAATGAAGCAAAAGTTCAACGCCAAGAGCATAGGCACCAGTGGAATGTCACTCCAGAAAACAATACCTCACAACAAGGAAAAAATCCTTTTTATAAATAAAAACCACAATTCAGTAACCAAGACCCAAAACAAGAACCGCCTCAACCAATGGATGTCGATACTTCCTCCCGATTCAGACAACCGACTCAATCAAACCAAGCTTCTAATGTATCGTATCAAAATCAGGTTCCGAAAGGAACACATAGCGGAACAGCTAGGTACACAGGCCCAAAACAACAGAGAGTAAACCACATCTCACAAGAGGAAAATCCTGGAAATGCAGAAGCCGAAGTATCAGACATTGACGATGAGTATTAACTCCAAGAGCTAAATTTTTTAGACATAGCTCCCTGTTACCGTTTATAAAGCGAACGATAGCGGGTAGGACAATAAAGAATCTCATCGATGCAAAATTACAATTAAACCTATACCGGAATTGAAAGGCGTAATTAAAGTTAAAAACACATTTCAGGTTAAGTCATTTCATGGCCTTACCTCAGTTAAAGAATAAATGCCGTATGTATCTTTTCAATACTAAAACCACGTTTTTTCTACTTCCAAACCTAACCAGCTTCGATGGTATAATAGGTCTTGATTTTCTTAATAGAGTAAATGCCACTTTGGACTTCAAAAATAAAATTTTAAATACTGAATTCGGCTCTGAGTTAATTCAATTTAAAAAGTGTCCAAATGTTAACTTCACAGAAATTCAAAACATAATAGTTCCTCAAGAAATTGAGAAAAAATTCAAAAAAATGATGAGAGAAACAATAGGCGTTTTTGCTGATCCTAACGAAGCTCTTCCATACAATACGAACATTATTGCCACGATTCGAACTGAAGACGAGGATCCAATCTAACTTTATCCCTACCCATTGGGAGTAACTGAGTTTGTTAACAATGAGATGAACGACATGTTAAGGGATAATATTATCAGACCATCCAGATCACCGTATAACAATCCGGTGTGGGTAGTCGATAAAAAATGAGTAGATGAGCAGGGGAATAAAAAAAACGTCTTGTCATTGATTTTAGAAAACTAAATTCGAAAACAATCGATGACAAATATCCCATACCTAATATAGTAGCTATCCTCTCAAATCTAGGGAAAGCCAAATATTTTACAACACTGGACTTGAAATCGGGATTTTACCAAATCCTTCTTGCGGAAAAAGATAGAGAAAAAACAGCATTCTCAATAGGAAACGGGAAATATGAATTCTGCAGACTTCCATTTGGTCTAAAAAATGCCCCTGGAATATTCCAGCGAGCAATTGATGATGTACTTAGGGAAAAGATCGGCAAGTCATGCTACGTCTATGTAGATGATGTAATCATATTCTCAGAGGATATGGAAAATCATGTTTATCACATTGCCTGGGTATTAGAAAAATTGTATAATGCTAATATGAGAGTATCGCGAGAAAAGTCTCATTTTTTTCAAAGAAAAAGTTGAATATCTTGGATTCGTAGTATCTCGTGGCGGCATACAACAAATCCCAGCAAGGTAGAAGCAATTGGCAAATTTTAACAGCCAACTACCTTGTTCCATCTCAGATGATTCCTTGGTTTAGCAAGCTATTACAGATGCTTTATTAAAGACTTTGCATCTATAGCCAAACCATTAACAGACATACTAAAGGGTGACAACGGCAAAGTAAGTGCCGGACAGTAAAAAAAAAATCCCTGTGAGCCTTAACGAAAAACAAAAGTTGGCCTTTGAGAAACTAAAGAATATATTAGTTTCTGAAGATGTAATGCTCCTTTACCCTGATTATCAAAAACCATTTGACTTGACGACAGATGCTTCATCGTCTGGCCTAGGTGCAGTCTTATCACAAGATAAGAAGTCAATCACCATGATCTCTAGAACCTTAAGGGACAATGAATTAAATTTCACAACAAATGAACGTGAGCTACTCGATAGTTTGGAATTTAAAACGCTAAGGAACTATCTGTATGGTGTAAAAAACCTTCAGTTTCGGACAAAAACCTAAATGCGAAAATAAAGAGATGAAAATCCTTCATCGATGAGCATAATGCTCACATTTTCTTTAAACCAGGAAAGGAAAATTTTGTCGCTGATGCTCTCTCAAGACAGAACCTTTATGCTTTAGAAGAAAATGCTCCATCTCATCTGGCCACTATACATAGCGAATTATCGCTAACAGACACTATCGAGTCTACAGATAAACCGGTGAATTGTTTCCGAAACCAAATAATTATTGAAGAAGGCATTATGGCTTCTGAGAAAATGATTATTACGTTTGGACAAAAAACACGACATTTCATACACTTTACAAATAGGGAAAATTTAATCGAGAAAGTGTGTGAGATGGTTAAAAAAGACGTCGTGAATGCGATTAAATGCGATTTACCGACATTAGCATTTATTCAAAACACGTTAGTTGAAAGGTTTCCTTCAACTAAATTTTGGCATTCCAACAAATTGACTATGGACGTCGTCGATCAAAACGAGCAAAAAGAAATAATAATTGCAGAACATAACAGAGCTCATAGAGCAGTTCAGGAAAACATAAAACAATCCTCAATAAGGATTATTATTTCCCCAAGATGACTCGTTTAGCAAATGAAATAGTTGCAAATTGCAAGATTTGCAATAAGGCGAAATATGACCGGCATCCACAAAAACAAGTCATTGGTGAAACATCCATCCCCAACCAGACATCTTTTCAACAGGCAAAAAATATTTCTTAACCTGTATCGATAAATTTTCAAAATTTGCAATTGTCCAACCAATAGCTTCGAGAACCATAATAAACATCGAACCAAACATTTTACAGTTGATGAATTTTTACCCTAACGCTAAAATTATATACTGTGACAACGAACCATCCCTAAATTCAGGAACAATTAAAACACTCTTAATAAGTCATTTTAACATTGACATTGTAAATTCTCCTCTGCTCCATAGCACATCAAATGGGCAAGTAGAGAGATTCCACAGTACCCTCGCGGAAATTGCCAGATGTTTAAAACTAGAAAAACAATTAAACGACACAGTCCAATTAATTATACATGCAACAATAGAATATAACAAAACAATTCACTCAGTTGTAGGAAAAAAGCCAATAGATATAATACATTCATCGACACCGGAATTTGAAACAGAAATAAGAAATAGAATCATTAAAGCACAGGAATTACTATTGCAACATCATAACATTAACAGAAGAAATAAAACTTTCCAGGTAGGAGACAAAGTCCTCATGAAATTGAACAAAAGGCTTGGAAATAAGTTAACTCCCCTGTTTGAGGAGGTTATTGTGAAAGCCGATTTGGGGACAACGGTTCTTATAAAGGCGAGGGAGGTGCATAAGGATAATTTAAGATTCAGATTCTAATATCTAATATCTTTATTAGGACTTGGATTCTATACCCCCTACTTTTCGTAACGATAACAACCGGAAAAATTGACATTGACTACACAAACTCGGACTATACCCCGATAATGGACAGAAATGCTGTTATTTGGAAGGAGCTCAAATTTCTTAGACAATCCTCTAATTTAAGCATGTACTCGGAAATCGCCGAGGAAACAAATTCTTTAATGATACATTTCCCACAGTCCCACATGAAAAAATTTTGGAGTCCGATATAGGTCATATGAGAACACTTTTAGAAAAAATTAATAGACAGGCAGCTATAAATACAAAGGTACAAGAAAAAATTAACAACTTAACAGAATCTATAAATATTATAATTAAATTCACAAAGGAAAAATATATTGATTCAGGAAATCTCTATGAAACGTTACTCACAAGGAATATAATTGTAATTTCAGAACTTGAAACCATAATATTATCTATTACACTCGCTAAGATTCAAATCATAAACCCAGTAATTCTTGACTCAGAAGACATAAAAGAAATTTTAAATGAACACTCTTCAGACATTACTGTAGCCGACTTAATGGAAATAGCTTATAGAAATGTATTGTTAAACAATAAATTTTTACACTTTATGATTAAATACACTAACCCTAGCTTAGTATTTAAAAAGATAATCATTTTTCCTGTTCAGCGAAATGGCAGAATACTAAACTTCAATGGCGACAACAACGTTGCTGACTGCCAAATTAACATTTTACCAATCGGAAATTGTAGTGCTACGCTCACTTCGACATTCTGTAAGCAGCTACCTTCAGCAACATGCGCACAACAGCTACACTCTGGGGGTATCGCACACTGTAGTACACGTCCTAGTCACCTTCAGCCACTGGAAATGGTAGACGATGGTATCCTCATACTAAACGAGGAAATGGCTACAATAAGAATGGACAGCGGAGTAGAAAAACTTATCCATGGTACATTCCTGCTGACATTCGATGAGGAAATTAATATCAACGGGTCCCTATACAAAAACATGAGGAGCATCGTCCGAAGACATCCAGGTTCTGCAACATCAATTCTCCTCAACATTACTGGTCACCAAGAAATCTTGGGCCTACTTTATCTTCAGAGGCTAAACTTCGAAAATCTACAATACATCGGAGACGTCGAAAAAAACTGGTAACCTGGCCTGCAACGTTTACTGCACTCATCATCTTTCTCCTAGTCATAGGATTCTTCCTTTCCAAGATGCATCAGAAATGGAAAGCAAATAGACAGCAAACCTCTCTGAGAGCTGTCATTGAAGCTTTAAGGAAATCCGAGGACGGTCTTCAATCTAAGGAGGGAGGAGTTAACACTTCGCCGCGGCGCTCGTGGGGGGAACAACAACGCAAAGAGCAACGAGTGCTCGCAATGCAGCAGCAGCAGAGCCAGCCGGTAGCCAAGCAGCAGAGAGCGGAGCGAAGCAATCGAAAACACCCACACAGTTTCATTTTCCAGATCGCTGCATTCCAGTTGTCGATCGATAGCCGGCACGTGTAGTGCCCAGCAAAAACAGACGTGCTTTAGCGCATATATTCCAGCAATAAAAAGTGCAAATATAAATAAAATTCAGTACTTGATAAAAAATTATAGCAAACTAATGCATAAAGAAGTATGATTTGAACAATAAAGTTGAACTGACGTATCAAGTGGAATTGTGTTATTTCGTAGCTCCGCACAAATAACTAACCAACAACTTCTAACTTATACATATGTATGCATAAATGCCAATTAAGTTGTTCACTTCTCAAGTCAGAAACTTGGTTGACCGAGGAGAAATTAGAATAATGAGTGATACGACGTGCTTTATCAGTTACAATTACCAATAGCAATAAATGCAGCCGGCTGCGTAGCCAGTGCTGCCGTAGGGCTGCCGCCGTCACAGAGCTGCTGTCACCGTTCTAACAACTCCTACGTCGCCGACTGCCGCCGACATTTAAGATGGTGTCAAGTTACCACTGCAACTCGTCAACATACATACATACATATGTATACAGTGACGAACTAAAACAGCAAACTTTTTAAGCTTTTTAGCAACTTTTTGGGTTTTTTTTTAAAAGATTATTTGATAAAACAAAAAATTAACCAAACAGAATATTGTACTTATTAATTGGAACCAAATTCTTAAAAAAAAACTTAGTATAATTAATTAAAATTAAATAACTAAAACAAGTTGTGAATTTCCTTCAACAAAATTATAGGCACACTTAGTATTTTATCATTCGTTTTCAACAATTTGACTGGTGCAATGCCGTTTGGCAATGCCGTTTAGCAAAATCCCCAACTGTTATATTGCATTGTTTTAAACTTAGCAGATTTTCATTCAAATATAGAAAATTTTGTGAGAATTGAGCTTATTTTTTGACTTTACTTACCTAAACAAAAAGAAACATCGGTAGCTCAGAGGAAAATAATCCTACATTTGCACGATAAAGGCAAATTTTATGCAAAAAGAAAGGAGAGATAATGGAAAGAAGCCGATTTACTATTCGAAGCATCGTGCAGCGCTTCAAGGGAAGTCGTTCGAAAGGGGAAAAAACCCCGAAATATAATCAACACAGATTACTGCGGAAGATATCCCATCATATCATTATTATTTTCCATGACTTCAACGCAGCGAGTTTCGGTCGCACTCAGATTGAAAGAACAACTGATTCCGTTGTCTCTCTAACTTATTTTGCCTACCACCGAACCACGCTCGGCGACAGCTTCGCCACGCTGTCGCCTCACTAAAACGGTACTTTCTAGTAGCGATCGCTCAAATCATAATTACTGTGAAATACCCAAGGAGGCAGCACCACACACTCAGTGTAACTGGCTCTTAGCACACGCCGGCACGATCACATATGTATAGTACGTCATATACAGTATGTTCATAGGCAGCAGGCACGCATACAGTATGAGCCAACATATATATATATATATATATATATATATATATATATATATATATAACATATATAACTATATTTATACGTTTATATATATATATATATATATATATATATATATATATATATATATATATATATATATATACATGTAGAATTTGTGTGGCGCCAAAACAGCGTACGAGTGAGGCGATGGCGTTGTCTCGCTGTCGCCGAGTGTAGTCCAGCTGGCGAGTGCAAAGAATCATACATCGATGCGTGATCAGAAAATGCAAGGCAGTCAAGTTCAGACAATTGCACGTGCCGGTTGGAATTTGTCCTACAAATGCAAAATCGAGGCCTGTTGGAGCTTGTAAAAACCATGCAAGCATCAACACGCGAACAGCAGCAAATATGCCAATTTATAATGCATGCCCGTGTGGCTTGCGGCTTTTACCGTTGCGCCTGTCTTGATCTCGAAAGCGAGAGTGAGTGAGAGAAAGAGAGGGAGCGCGCGCGTTAACATGACAAGCCGTCGCGATTAAAATCCTAACGTGGCTGCTGTGCTCAGGCCGGACTCTCAACATCCAATCGGATTTCATACTGATGCAATTGAATTGCATACTGTGGATACGGTGCCATCTTACTAAATAAAATCAACCTCATGTCATCGAGTTTTTCAGTAAGGCTGTGAGCTTGTGAGCTTACCGGCGCGTGCTGAGAATGTGTGTGAGACAGTTAAACTGAGTGTGTGTTGTTGCGTCCTTGGGTATTTCACAGTAATTATGACTTGAGCTGTCGCTACTAGAAAGTACCGTTTTAGCGAGGGACAGCTACAGAAGCTGTCACTGAGCGTGGTTCGGTGGTAGGCACCAGAAGTTAGAGAGACATCAGAATCAGTTGTTTGAATATGAGTGCGACCGAAACTCGCATGGAAAATAATGATGATATCGGTGTAGCTCCAACATATGTATATATATGTATATATATATATTTATATATGTTGGATCATATCATCATATTCAAATGTTAATGGAAATGCAAAATAAAAATTTAATCGAACTTGTGAAAGCATTAAAATCAGCGCCATCTGAAACAAATCTGCCGAAATTTAACGCAGATCTTGTTGGCGCCGACGCGTCCGCGTGGTGCGCTACAGTGAATATAATTTTGGCTGAAAATACCATACAAGGCAGTGCGTTGGTGATGACTTTGAGTGCAGCGTTGGAAGGCAGTGCGTCGCAATGGCTTTCGCAAATATGTTATCCCGAAATAAATTGGGCTGAGAGATGCTTCATCACAGCGTGGTTTTCACGACAACATTTGACTCTGGATCGGAATATTCTTTAATTAAATAAAAGATAAGTGCTAAGTTAGTTGGTAATATAATTAACAATGTAGCATTACTGAAGGGTATTGGCAACGACAGCATTTGTAGTCCATTGCAAATACTTAGCAATGTAGAAATTAACAAACATTGTATTGAAATCTTATTCCATGTTTTGGGCGATGAATATTTCAAGAACGAAATTGTTATTGGCCGAGAAATATTATCGCAGGGCCCAAAGGGCAGGGCTTATTTACAGTCGTTCTCATTTGATTTGCAGTATAGGGAGGGTAAACGAATGGCTCATGCTGACTTCTTTTCCAGAAATCTTCCATCCGCGGATTCGATTGATACTTGTAAAATTTCTGAGAAATGAGTCAATATGGCAGAGATATCTAGTGAATGGCTTATGGCTGAACAGCGCAAAGATTCCGATATTATTAATATTGTAAATAAACTAAAAGATAATTCTCTTGCCGAGGACATTGCAAAAACTTACGAGCTAAGAACAGGAATAATTTATGGGAAAATTCAGAAAAATTGTAGAACTCGTTCTTTGCCAATTGATCCAAGAGCATTTAGATGGTCTGTAATAAATCAGATTTACGAGTCAATCATGCACTTAGGTTGGGAGAAAACTTTATTGCTTTGCATTTAATTGCGACGGGTGCAAGTAGGGCCAACGGTCAGGTGGAACGCATAATGTGCACTTTGAAAAACTTACTAACGGCAGTTGAGACTAGCAGCAGATCTTGGCAGGCCGCATTGGGCGAGGTACAGTTAGCCTTAAATTGTACAGTAAGTCGAGTGACAAAGACAAGTCCTTTAGAATTGTTTATTGGACAGGAGGTCCTTTACAAATAACTGAATTGTTAGACAGAGATAGATATATCCTTAGATCATTGACAAATAATAGAAAATATAAGTATGCTCACGAAGATAAAAGAAAATTGCCAGAGGAGTATCTACCAGTTGAACTAGAAACTAGCTGTTGAAACAGACAGTATGGATGCCTGAAAGGATGATTACAAAACTTGAAAGAATTTGTCATAATGCAAGTAAGCACAAATGCAAAACAAATGTTTTGATCATGGCGTGTGGCGCGTAAGATGATGGAAATCGAAACAAGTTGGGTTTATAATAATGACTTAAATTTATTAAATTAATTTAAAGATGAATTGTTTAAGAATGAAACAAAGAGTTGAATTTAAAATTTGCAAGAGATTAAAAGTTGAATCTAAAACCTGGTAGTTGTAATTGATAAAGTTGATAAAATGAAAATGGTAATATTAAGTTCTATTCGCTAATGATATAATTTATGAATAAAATGATTTATGCAGTAAAACATTTTTGTGGCATTTCACGAGGTCGTGTTTTGGTCAGGATGGCCGTGTTGAAGCATAAGTTGTTTGAATGTGTTGGCGACGTGTCGGCGTGCACTTTGTATGTGCATGCTTTTCTACCTACTTCCCTATTTGTCTATCTGCCTGCCTGCTTGCTTGTGTGTGTCCGTGTGAGTCGGGTCTGTGTTTCAATACCGTTGAATAGAGCATGTGAGTTCTACGACAGCGTATGGTGATTGCTTCGATCTCACACAAGCGTAGTTTGCATAGCAAAGGCGTTCAGGCTATTTACTGTGCAGCATGCGGCTGCGTATGATTTTGCTAATTTGGGTATTTCGCAATACTTGTAATTTCATAAGACTATTGCATCAGCCCATTTTGCGTCGTAATTGGTCGTTTTGTTTTGTAATTTGGAAAAGTCCCGTTTTAGCGGGGCTACAGCGTCAGTAGCTATCGCCGAGTGAAGTTCGGTAAGTATAAGATAACGAAACTCGCTGCGCTAAAACAATGCCAAACGACAATAATAAAAGTGACGCTGCAAGATATATATATATATATATATGTATATATATATATATATATATATATATATATATATATATAATATATATAATATATATATATATATATATATATATATATACATATATATATATATATATATCTTGCAGCGTCACTTTTATTATTGTCGTTTGGCATTGTTTTAGCGCAGCGAGTTTCGTTATCTTATACTTACCGAACTTCATATATATATATATATATATATATATATATATATATATATATATATATATATATATATATATATATATATATATATATATATATATATATATATATATATATATATATATATATATATATATATATATATATATATATATATGTTGGAGCTACACCGATATCATTATTATTTTCCATGCCAGTTTCGGTCGCACTCATATTCAAACAACAACTGATTCTGTTGTCTCTCTAACTTCTTGTGCCTACCACCGAACCATGCTCATTGACATCTTTTGTAGCTGTCCCTCGCTAAAACGGTAATTTCTAGTAGCAACAGCTCAAGTTATAATTACTGTGAAACATCCAAGGACGCAACAACACACACTCAGTGTAACTGTCTCACCCACATTCTCAGCACGCGCCGGTACGCTCACAAGCTCACAGCCTTACTGAAAAACTCGATGACATGAGGTTTGTTGTTGATTTTATGTAGTAAGATGGCACCGTATCCACAGTATGCAATTCAATTGCATCAGTATGAAATCCGATTAGATGTTGAGAGTCAAAAGTAACTAAAACCGGCTTCTGTGTAAGAATAGAAATCACCGTTTGTCTAATTTGTTCATATTGTGGCTTCCAAACGAACTCGTTTTTCTCTGGTGTAAAAGAAATAAAGAATTCATGAAACAAGAAAGTCCTTTCATAAACTGCCGAAAATAAGACGCTAAAACGGCAGTGCCATCAACGCTGAAATTTTAAGTGAATTTGGACGAATTTGACCTTCGCCCACTTCATAACCCAAATATTGAACTGTCGACTTTTAAAACGAACACTTCCTAATATTAAACAAAAATCCAGCTTTTGTGAGAAGATCAAGAGTGATCTGTAGTCTTTCCAAAGCGTCGTCTCTCGTTGCAGCCACTACCAATACGTCATCCATATAAACAACCACAAATGTATTTGGAAGTTCCCCAAGTATATGCATCACTGAACGATGATAAACTGATGTTGCATTTCTAAGACCAAAGGGCATTGACAAGAATTCGTACTGACCATCTGGTCATCGTACTCATGTACAGGAATTTGGTTATATCCACTTGCCAAACATGTGAAATTTTTTGCTCCATGAAGTCTGGCTATCTGATCTGCTATAAGAGGCAAAGGATATCTATCTAAAACTGTATTAGCATGTAAATCACGGTATTCAATGCACAAACGATAAGAAACAACCTTTTTGTTAGCTAACATCGTAGGGCTTGCATAGGGTGAGCAACTTGGTCTTATGACATTGCATCCCTTTAGTTCTTTAATTTTGTCTCGAACCAACTCTCTTTCATTTGGGCTAAGTCTATATGGTCTTTTTTGAACAATTTTTCTGGGGTTTGTCAATTTAATTTTCATTTCACCCGTACTGACTCTAGACGAAGGAATTCTCCTGGTAAACGATTTTGAGTATTTTTCCAATAAATTGTTAAATTCATCCTTATCTTCACCGACAAGATCAGTATTCAATTCAGAAAAAATATCATCATTTGAACAACAGCTTACAGATTTTGACCTAACAACTTCGAATTTTCCAGGTGATGTAATGACATGAAAACCCGGCGACAGTATTTCTCGACCAATCACACCAATCACCAATCGTTATTCAAATACTCATCGCCCAAAACATGAAATAGCATTTCAATACAATAACTTTCAATTCTTACGTTACTAAGTATTTGCAATGTTATACAAATGCTGCCATTGCCAATACCTTTCAACTACTACTTTGTTAATTGTTTTACCAACTAACTTAGCACTTATCTTGTGTTTAATCAATAAACATTCCGATCTAGAATCAAATGTCATGAAAGTCTCGCCTTGATAAACCATCCCCTCCACGTCCATCTTACGCCATTTAGTAGTGAGTGATGTCACCATACGACTAGCATAATTGGATACATTCTCCGTCAGTTGATAACATTGTCAAGAACATATTGCTGGTGTTTCTACATTGGCAAACCGCTTCCAACGGTGCATGTAGCACATCAACCATGACACTGGCAGCTACGTGCCAATTGTACGGGCAGCTACCGGCCTGAGCACAGCAGCCACGTTAAGATTTTCAACGCGCCGGCTTGGCATGTTAACGCGCGCGCTCCCTCTCTTTCTCTCACTCACTCTCGCTTTCGGGATCAAGACAGGCGCAACGGTAAAAGCCGCAAGCCACACGGGCATGCACAAACATGGCGAACATTGTTTTACAGGCCTCGTAGGCATTTGAATATGCAAAAACATTTCACTCGACAGCTGCACAGCTGTTTATCTAACACAATCAATCAACTAGTATGACAAACTTCCCCCTTTAATTAACTTTAATTGTGATATCAAAATTGTAATACTTTTGCTAGCAACGCACGCACTTTCGCTTTTCTTTTCTAATTCTGCTTTGTGCTGATCCGTTAATAATATGTCAGGCATCAGCGTCCGCGTTATCAGAAAAAAATTTTGGCAAAGTGACGTCACGTATTTGCTGCTGTTCGCGTGTTGATGCTTGCATGGCTTTTACAAGCTCCAACAGGCCTCGATTTTGCATTTGTAGGACAATGCGCCATTGATCCTCACAAAATACAGGAGGTGGTGCCAATCCCACTTCCGTATAGAGTCCTTAATTTCTTGTGGCTGGTCTGGCATATTGACACACAAACTTTCGGATGGAAGCGAATTCCAACCGGCGCGTGCAATTGTCTGCACTTGACTGCCTTGCATTTTCTGATCACGCATCGATGTATGCTTCTTTGCACTCGCCAGCTGGACTACACTCGGCGACAGCGAGACAACGCCATCGCCTCACTCGTACGCTGCTTTGGCGCCACACAAATTTTACGAAATAGACAAATTCTAAGAATGGTTTCACAATATACCAATCTCATTGCGTAGCTGCGTCTTGCATGCACAGTTGTCAAACTATGTTCATAATGTGACAGACACGTACAGTGGTCAAAATACGTTCATAATGCGACACGGCCTTCCTGACAAAACTCACGTCCTCGTGTTTTGTCCTAACTCAACCACATAAGTGATAATACTTCAGGATTCGAAGGCTTTCTGGATATTTCAAACCAGGCAAATTTGTGTAGTTCCTTTTACACATAATTAACTCATCATTTGTGTAGATCCTTTTACACCTACGACCCCCGCCATAACATGTATCTTCTGCTGTGGTGCGGTCTTCCATTTACACATACGACCCCCGCCATAACATGTCTCTTCTGCTATTATGGTACGGTCTTTCATTTACACATACATTAAACAGCAACGCGCGCATACGGTGCATGCACACAGTACGCTCCGATACGTCCATTCTGACCATTACACGACGTCGTGTAGAAATACTAAATTCATAATTTTTTTTCAAACTTTTTCTTAAAACAAAAGAAACCTATATATATATATATATATATATAACAAAAGTAACAAAAAATACCTATATATGTATATATATATATATATATATATATATATATATATATATATATATATATATATATATATATATATATATATATATATATATATATATATATATATATATATATATATATATATATATATATATATATATATATATATATATATATATATATATATATATATATATATATATATATATATATATATATATATATATATATATATATATATATATATATATATATATATATATATATATATATATATATATACATATATAGGTATTTTTTGTTACTTTTGTTATATATATATATATATATATATAGGTTTCTTTTATATATATATATATATATATATATATATATATATATATATATATATATATATATATATATATATATATATATATATATATATATATATATATATGTATATGTGTGTGTGCTGGATCGTACTGTATGCGTTTCCGTTCTTTCAATAGTTTAATAATTCAGTGTATTTTAAAAAGATAAAAAAAAGTATAAAAGTTTATTATGTGTTTACAAGTCTTTATTTATTTATGATTTTTGGTTGCTGTTTGACATGACCATCGTACCAAGTCTTTAATCGATGTGAAATGTCTGAAAATGTGGGACGCTTTACAGCTTGTTCATGCCAACATTCAATCATCAAGGAATAAACTGCAGTTGGGCAATTATCTGGACAAGATAGTAACTGGCGGGATCTTATTAAATTTATAACCTCTGGATTACTGTAACCACAATACGGCTATAAAGAAAAGTTGTGATAAATTTGTATAGCTTTTAAAAGGTTAGTTTTTAGAATATAAGGCTTTTAATATACCTGCATTCCATAACTGTAGATTTCCCATAGAACTACGCCAAATGACCATATATCACTTTCAGTTGTAAATTTTCCGTATAAAATAGACTCAGAGGGCATCCACCGAACTGGAAGTAACGACTTTGATTGCACTCTAATGCAAACAATTTAAAATTATTATATTTATTAAAAATGCTTAGAGCTATTTTGAATATTTAATTTTTTAATACCTATAGTAATCAGAACTGTAAATATCTCGCGACAATCCAAAATCTGATATTTTCACAACTAAGCCTTCATTGACCAAACAGTTTCTAGCTGCCAAGTCTCGATGTACATAGTGGTGACCTGATAGATACTCCATTCCCTCGCTTATTTGCATTGCTATTTGTAGAAATTCCAATTGTAATAGGAACTTTTTTTCAATTGGTGAATTCGATATTAGAAATTCATGTAAGTCACCATTCGCCATATATTCGAAGAGCATGCAGTAAGGCTCTTTATTTAATATAACCCCTAATATACCAACAATGTTTTGATGCTTGAGATCCGATATTAATTCAATTTCACGTCTAAAATCTTGCTGCGTTTTAAGTGTTGCATTTTCTTTTAAGGCTTTTATGGCAACATTTACAATTTTTTTGTTAGACTGAGTTAGTTGTCCTTTATACACTTTTCCTAAAAATAAAATGAAACGAAACTTAAATAAATTTCATGAATGAAATTTAAGTTGATTGGCATGATGATATATATAATCTATGTATATAAAACTGGATGCAAAACTTTGAGACTCTAGCTCCAAAGATGTACAAGATACAATTGAACTGAATTTCGACAAGGTCGTTAATCGATAACATTAAAACGGAAAAATATCGATTATTTGAAAAACTACTATATAGAGATCTACAACAAATTCAAGTCCTTGTAGATCAAGTCCTCATATATTCAAGCCTTTATAGAGATCGCGGCTTTCACACAGGAGGACGGACAGCCTGACTGAAAAACGGACATGGCTAATTCAACTCAACTCGTTGCACTGATTAAGACTATAAATACTTTATGAGGTCTGCTACGCCTGTTTCTGCTTGTTACATACATTTTACTAAAATCATTATACCTTGATTTATCATTTGCAATAGGTTCAGGGTATAATTAACTATTTTATCAACAAAAAAGATATAAGGTGAGTTATCGAAAAAAAACAAGAATGTATTAGTCGAGATTGTTCGACTAGAAGAGCTGCTATTTCAATCATTCTAAACTTTTTGATAAACTCATAGCAAGGAACACATGTACACACATACGCACGCACGCATAAGCACGCGAGCTGGTTACTGCGCAGCTTACGCAGCAAATGCACTTGGGCTGCAGTATAGGCTTTATCGAGGGAACTTATTTGTTTAATATTTTTTCTTAAACATGTAAATAGTTGCTTTTAAGTTAGTTACATACACTAGTCACAACATATATATAAATATGTATCTATTCATATCTACATATGTGTGTATATGCATACAACATAAAATGTTTATTAGAATGTTGAGATATTCCTTCTATCTTTCTTCACGAGAAAGACTATTAAATTTGGTTTACTACATGCATATATAATTTAATTTAATTTTACCAAATGCTCCTTCGCCCAATTCCTCTAAAAACTCAACATCTTGTAAAGTAAAGTGTGGTATTCTCAAAAGGGAATTTTTTTCCATATTTTTAGATAGTATGCCAATCTGATCCATGGAACTATTTAAAGTTCTACCCGTATCTTGGTTTGTATTTAGTTGTGAATTTCCATAAATATTGTTGCCGGCATTAGGTGTGCTAATCTGAAACTCGAAAAAAATTTTAAATATTATAATTTTATACTTTTACAGTCAGGAAACTTAGACAGGATACATACATTGTGTATATTTTTCATTCCACGAGATTTTTTTTTCTTTAAAAGTAGTATTGAAAAAAGGATGACTGTTACAATTGTTAAAACCAATATTGCAATAATGCTTAGCCAGACTTTTTTGACACATTTTGGAATATCGCAAGCCTCAATGTTTTTATCTAATGATCTGTCATCCACAAAACACCACGGTGTCTTTTCAACGCTTCCTGGGTTTCTAAAAAATGTAATTATTTTCTAATTATGTACTATTGAAAAATTAAATATTTTATTGGTTTTATACAATATACGTTCATATCTCCATATGAACGAAATCCATTAAGCCTCTAAAGCAAGTGACTTAAAATTCGGAATATATACTCGCGTTGAAAACCATAGATAACAAGTAAGAAAACTCTAGTCGGGAGTGCCCGACTAGGTGATCCTCTGAAGAGAAAACAAAAAATTAATTGAAAGTATCAATCTTGCAGATTCTCAATCAAACATCATGTTTGTCAAAAAGCTGTTTTTCCTTTAAATTTAATAATTTTATAATAAAAAAAAAAATTAAAACAAAAAATTTGATATGAGAAAATGTTGGTTTGACTCTAGACATTTTCTTATTGATTGATTGATTATGAAAAGAAATAAAATATGTACAAAAACATTGATTTGGTCAGGGCTTGAACCAGGGGTCTATACGGTGACGCGCACCTCTTCTACTAACACCGCCACCGCACTACGTGAACGAAGCAAAACTGGCAGTTAATAATCATAACAAAATTCAGTTACACTTGTAATTCTGAGAATAGACGAGAATGAACGCGTTTGAACGCTCCTTAACGCTGATTTGAACCTTAACTCTGCTAAAACTCTTAATGGGTTTTAAAGAAATTTTCAGCATATATAATATACAAATATATATTTGTATACAATCAACATATGCAAACATTTGTTGAATAAGATTTCTTCTACATGAACTTTCGTAATAAAATTTTAAGAGCGCGATCATCACATTCATATGTATATATTTGGCAGAGCTTAAATCTTTACTATTTGAAATACATTTTTTTTCAAATTGAGAGCGTGGTATCCAAAATGTAAAAAAAAATTAAATTGTATATAAGTGAAACTAAATGTAAAATATGGGAACTCTAGTTCCAAACATGTACGAGATATAATTGTATTACTAAATTCGATGAGGCTATACACGGATTTACAACATATTTCATGTCTCTAGCTCTTCTAGGTTCTGAGATCGACGCATCCATACATACGGACAGACGAGCGGACGGACAGACAGACGGACAGGGCTAAATTGACTCTTTCATTTCCCACCCCTAGTGAGCGTCTAGGAAAAATCTCATCAGACGCGGGACTCACGAGTACATATTTCAAATTTCAACTCTTTTAATAGCTGCGAAATAAACTCATTTCACTTCGTGAACGTGTATAATTATTTGAATTGAATGGTTAGAGTAAAGTTAAATATATATTAACAAACATGCACATGTGTTTGCTTTTTTAAAAAAAAAACGTGTGATACAATGACCTCTTAATCATAAAGATTTGATGCTAGGTTGTTAACATATTTCATTGCTTAAATTTTTAAGTATACATACCTGCAATAGTTTTGTCCTATAAGTTCTGGAAAGTCTGAGATTTCTTTCATTAGCCAAGACCATCTTAAACACGATTTTCCAGATACACTAACGTTTTTAACTCCTCTATAGCTTGAGCCGTCTTCCCAATAGCAGTTTTCAACACCATCTACTTCAATAGTTATCCCTAATGTAGAGCAATCTTTGTCTTGTGGTATTTTCTGGCAGTCTTCAACTCCTACAATACCAATTACTGGATGGCGTTTCGCAATAGCGTATTCTTTTTGGCAAAGCTCATTTTCTAACAACTCGCATTCTTCTCGACAAATCCGCTTTAAATTTTCAGAGTCTCTAGTTGGTGGATATTTACTTGATACATTTTTCATGAATACATCGCTGTAGTAAACAGACTTTTTCTTTAAAAATGAATGCTTATTTGTTGTATCTTTTGAAACAAATCTTTTCCTTCGTGTATCATTTCCACTATAATTATTTGTTATCATAGCAACATTGGCAAAATATAATAAATTGGTTCGTTCAGGCGTTCTACATATTGGAAGTGAGCTCAAACATAAGCTCGGCAGTGCATATTTTCGGCAGTTTGAATTCATATCTCTAAAATTTTGACTATTAGCATAACTTTAAAGAAAATGATATTTATACTCACTTTGACTCTTTTATCACCCCATAAGCGGCTTTCAATCGTTCTTCTAAATCATAAATGGTGACATTCGGAGATATAAATACATAAGAATTTTTCAGAAATTCATTACAAATCGTTCCGTTATACAGTTGACATATTCCTTCTAAGTGTTGAAACCTTAAAAAATTAAATTTAAAAATGTATAATTCGCAAAGCACAATTTTTTTTTTCTACTTATACCCCTAACCCATTGAAAATGTGAAATCAGGGTATAATGGACTTATAAAAATGTATGTAGCAGGCAGAAGGCAGACCCCATATATATATATATATATATATATATATATATATATATATATATATATATATATATATATATATATATATATATATATATATATATATATATATCAGGTTTTTGTTTCGTAACAAAAACAAATTGCGTCTTAATGGGAAACGTGTTTCTTCCAGAATGATTTGATTCCTGAAGCAATTCAAGGGTGAACTGAACTTGAACGAAGAGTCTTCATCGGCTGCGGAGCTTGCGGTTGGGTGTCTTTGTTATGTTCCTTCTGTGGAGCCTCTTTCTTGCGCTTGTAATGGGGATTTCTCTCCTGGCCGTGATCTTCCCTATTGTTTCTATTAGGTTTACTATAGGGTCGGTTTTTGCTGTTTTCAGCTGTTTGCGTTCGTTCTTCAACGATGTTACCGTACGAATTGGTGAACATGCTTCTCTCGATGCTAGCTTCCGCCTCTCTGGCCAGAGCTAGTGCGGAAGGCTAGTCTTTGGGTTGTGCCGGGAATACAACAGCTCTAAGTTTTTCCGCAGGCCCGAAATAAAAGTGTGCAAGGCGTCGGCCCTAACCTCAGCATCGGTGCTTTCTAGTTCGTGTGACTACAACTTTGTTAGTCACTAAAATTCAGTCTTTTCTCGAAATCGTCATAGTACTGCATGAGAGTCATGTCACAAAGCGCAAAGATGTTGATGTATTATAGGATACGAGCAAAGCTCCAGCTGGTCCTGTGACCTTGTTCCTAATGATGGCAACTGCTTGGTAGTGCGCGCTGCTGCCAACGAAGGACCTGAAAAGTTCGTACGCATTCAGTGCTGCCTGTCTCCAGGCAACATATTGGTCTTGTGCACCAAATACGTACGAGTGAGTCGACGGCGTTGTCTCGCTGTCGCCGAGTGTAGTCCAGATGGTGTGTGCAAAGAAGCATAGATCGATGCGTGATCAGAAAATGCACGGCAGTCAAGTTCAGACAATTGCACGCGCCGGTTGGAATTCGCTTTACTCCGAAAGTTTGTGTGTCAATATGGCAGACCAGCCACAAGAAATTAATGACTACGACATCGGAAGGGGTATCGGCACCACCTCCTGCATTTTCTGAGGATCAATGGCGCATTGTCCTACAAATGCAAAATCGAGGCCTGTTGAAGCTTGTAAAAACCATGCAAGCATCAACACGCGAACAGCAGCGCGTGACGTCACTTTGCCAAAATTTTTTTCTGATAACGCGGACGCTGATGCCTGACATATTATTAACGGATCAGCACAAAGCAGAATTAGAAAAGAAAAGCGAAAGTGCGTGCGTTGCTAGCAAAAGTAAACTCGTTGATCTTACAATTAAAGTTAATTAAAGGGAGAAGTTTGTCATACTAGTTGATTGATTGTGTTAGATAAACAGCTGTGCAGCTGTCGAGTAAAATGTTTTTGCATATTCAAATGCCTACGAGGCGAAAGAGCCTGTAAAACAATGTTCGTCATGTTTGTGCATGCTCAACATGCCAACATGTTGTAACATGCCAAGCCGTCGCGTTGAAAATCTTAACGTGGCTGCTGTGCTCAGGCCGGTAGCTGCCCGTACAATTGGCACGTAGCTGCCAGTGTCATGGTTGATGTGCTACATGCACCGTTGGAAGCGGTTTGCCAGTGTAGAAACACCAGCGACTATGTTCTTGACAATGTTATCAACTGACGGAGAATGTCTCCAATTATGCTAGTCGTATGGTGACATTATTCACTACTAAATGGCGTAAGATGGACGTGGAGGAGATGATTTATCAAGGCGAGACTTTCATGACGTTTGATTCTAGATCGGAGTGTTTATTGATTAAACAGAAGATAAGTGCTATGTTAGTTGGTAAAACAATTAACAAAGTAGTAGTTGAAAGGTATTGGCAATGACAGCATTTGTATAACATTGCAAATACTTAGTAACGTAAGAATTGAAAGTTATTGTATTGAAATGCTATTTCATGTTTTGGGCGATGAGTATTTGAATAACGATTGGTGATTGGTGTGATTGGTCGAGAAATACTGTCGCCGGGTTTACATGTCATTACATCACCTGGAAAATTCAAAGTTGTTAGGTTAAAATCTGTAAGCTGTTGTTCAAATGATGATATTTTTTCTGAATTGAATACTGATCTTGTCGGTGAAGATAAGGATGAATTTAACAATTTATTGGAAAAATACTCAAAATCGTTTACCAGGAGAATTCCTTCGTCTAGAGTCAGTACGGGTGAAATGAAAATTATATTGACAAACCCCAGAAAAATTGATCAAAAAAGACCATATAGACATAGCCCAAATGAAAGAGAGTTGGTTCGAGACAAAATTAAAGAACTAAAGGAATGCAATGTCATAAGACTAAGTTGCTCACCCTATGCAAGCCCTACGATGTTAGCTAACAAAAAGGTTGGTTCTCATCGTTTGTGCATTGAATACCGTGAATTACATGCTAATACAGTTCAAATAGATATCCTTTGCCTCTTATAGCAGATCAGATAGCCAGACTTCGAAGAGCAAAAAATTTCACATGTTTAGATATGGCAAGTGGATATTACCAAATTCCTGTACATGAGTACGATGAACAGATGGTCAGTACGAATTCTTCTTCATCTACAGTGATGCATACACTTGGGGTACTTCCAAATACATTTGTGGTTGTTCATATGGATGACGTATTGGTAGTGGCTGCAACGAGAGACGACGCTTTGGAAAGACTACAGATCACTCTTGATCTTCTCACAAAAGCTGGATTTTTGTTTAATATTACGAAGTGTTCGTTTTTGAAGTCGACAGTTCAATATTTGGGTTATGAAGTGAGCGCAGGTCAAATTCGTCCAAATTCACTTAAAATTTCAGCGTTGACGGCACTGCCGTCTTATCGTCTTATTTTCGGCAGTTTATGAAAGGACTTTCTTGTTTCATGAATTCTTTATTTTTTTACATCAGAGAAAAACGAGTTCGTTTGGAAGCCACAATATGAACAAATTAGACAAACGGTGATTTCTATTCTTACACAGAAGCCATCCAATCGAATTTCATACTGATGCAATTGAATTGCATACTGTGGATACGGTGCCATCTTACTACATAAAATCAACAACAAACCTCATGTCATCGAGTTTTTCAGTAAGGCTGTGAGCTTGTGAGCGTACCGGCGCATGCTGAGAATGTGTGTGAGACAGTTACACTAAGTGTGTGTTGCTGCGTCCTTGGGTATTTCACTGTAATTATGATTTGAGCTGTCGCTACTAGAAAGTACCGTTTTAGCAAGGGACAGCTACAGAAGCTGTCACTGAGCGTGGTTCGGTGGTAGGCACAAGAAGTTAGAGAGACAACAGAATCGGTTGTTTGAATATGAGTGCGACCGAAACTCGCATGGAAAATAATAATGATATCGGTGTAGCTCCAACATGTATTAATATATTAATATATATATATATATATATATATATATATATATATATATATATATATATATATATATATATATATATATATATATATATATATATATATATATATATATATATATATATATATATATATATATATATATATATATATATATATATATATATATATATATATATATATATATATATATATATATATATATATATATATATAAGCATAAGTAGTTTGAATGCGACGTGTCGGCGTGTACTTTGTATGTGCATGATATTCCACCTACTTTCCTATTTTTCTCTCTGCCTGCCAGCTTGCTTGTATGTGTGCGTGTGAGCCGGGTCTGTGTTTCTATACCCTTGAATAGAGCATGTGAGTTCTACGACAGCGTATGGTGAATGCTTCGATCTCACAAAAGCACAGATTGCATAGCAAAGGCGTGCAGGCTATTTAGTGTGCAGCATGCGGCTGCGTATGATTTTGCTAATTTGGGTATTTCGCAATAATTATAATTTCATAAGACTATTGCATTAGCCCATTTATGCGCCGTAATTGGTCGCCTTGTTTTGTAGTTTGGAAAAGTCCCGCCGCGGGGCGCCAGCGTCTGTAGCTGTCGCCGAGAGTGGTTCGGTAAGGACAAGATAATTAGAGGAACTCAGGCAGTTCAGTTGTATTCGGGATCTGTGTGTAAACGAAACTCGCCGCGCTAAAACAATACCAAACGACAATAATAACAGTGACGCTGCAACATATATATATATATATATATATATATATATATATATATATATATATATATATATATATATATATATATATATATATATATATATATATATATATATATATATATATATATATATATATAGTATATATATATATATAGTACTGCATGAGAGTCATGTCACAAAGCGCAAAGATGTTGATGTATTATAGGATACGAGCAAAGCTCCAGCTGGTCCTGTGACCTTGTTCCTAATGATGGCAACTGCTTGGTAGTGCGCGCTGCTGCCAACGAAGGACCTGAAAAGTTCGTACGCATTCAGTGCTGCCTGTCTCCAGGCAACATATTGGTCTTGTGCACCAAATACGTACGAGTGAGTCGACGGCGTTGTCTCGCTGTCGCCGAGTGTAGTCCAGATGGTGTGTGCAAAGAAGCATAGATCGATGCGTGATCAGAAAATGCACGGCAGTCAAGTTCAGACAATTGCACGCGCCGGTTGGAATTCGCTTTACTCCGAAAGTTTGTGTGTCAATATGGCAGACCAGCCACAAGAAATTAATGACTACGACATCGGAAGGGGTATCGGCACCACCTCCTGCATTTTCTGAGGATCAATGGCGCATTGTCCTACAAATGCAAAATCGAGGCCTGTTGAAGCTTGTAAAAACCATGCAAGCATCAACACGCGAACAGCAGCGCGTGACGTCACTTTGCCAAAATTTTTTTCTGATAACGCGGACGCTGATGCCTGACATATTATTAACGGATCAGCACAAAGCAGAATTAGAAAAGAAAAGCGAAAGTGCGTGCGTTGCTAGCAAAAGTAAACTCGTTGATCTTACAATTAAAGTTAATTAAAGGGAGAAGTTTGTCATACTAGTTGATTGATTGTGTTAGATAAACAGCTGTGCAGCTGTCGAGTAAAATGTTTTTGCATATTCAAATGCCTACGAGGCGAAAGAGCCTGTAAAACAATGTTCGTCATGTTTGTGCATGCTCAACATGCCAACATGTTGTAACATGCCAAGCCGTCGCGTTGAAAATCTTAACGTGGCTGCTGTGCTCAGGCCGGTAGCTGCCCGTACAATTGGCACGTAGCTGCCAGTGTCATGGTTGATGTGCTACATGCACCGTTGGAAGCGGTTTGCCAGTGTAGAAACACCAGCGACTATGTTCTTGACAATGTTATCAACTGACGGAGAATGTCTCCAATTATGCTAGTCGTATGGTGACATTATTCACTACTAAATGGCGTAAGATGGACGTGGAGGAGATGATTTATCAAGGCGAGACTTTCATGACGTTTGATTCTAGATCGGAGTGTTTATTGATTAAACAGAAGATAAGTGCTATGTTAGTTGGTAAAACAATTAACAAAGTAGTAGTTGAAAGGTATTGGCAATGACAGCATTTGTATAACATTGCAAATACTTAGTAACGTAAGAATTGAAAGTTATTGTATTGAAATGCTATTTCATGTTTTGGGCGATGAGTATTTGAATAACGATTGGTGATTGGTGTGATTGGTCGAGAAATACTGTCGCCGGGTTTACATGTCATTACATCACCTGGAAAATTCAAAGTTGTTAGGTCAAAATCTGTAAGCTGTTGTTCAAATGATGATATTTTTTCTGAATTGAATACTGATCTTGTCGGTGAAGATAAGGATGAATTTAACAATTTATTGGAAAAATACTCAAAATCGTTTACCAGGAGAATTCCTTCGTCTAGAGTCAGTACGGGTGAAATGAAAATTAAATTGACAAACCCCAGAAAAATTGATCAAAAAAGACCATATAGACATAGCCCAAATGAAAGAGAGTTGGTTCGAGACAAAATTAAAGAACTAAAGGAATGCAATGTCATAAGACTAAGTTGCTCACCCTATGCAAGCCCTACGATGTTAGCTAACAAAAAGGTTGGTTCTCATCGTTTGTGCATTGAATACCGTGAATTACATGCTAATACAGTTCAAATAGATATCCTTTGCCTCTTATAGCAGATCAGATAGCCAGACTTCGAAGAGCAAAAAATTTCACATGTTTAGATATGGCAAGTGGATATTACCAAATTCCTGTACATGAGTACGATGAACAGATGGTCAGTACGAATTCTTCTTCATCTACAGTGATGCATACACTTGGGGTACTTCCAAATACATTTGTGGTTGTTCATATGGATGACGTATTGGTAGTGGCTGCAACGAGAGACGACGCTTTGGAAAGACTACAGATCACTCTTGATCTTCTCACAAAAGCTGGATTTTTGTTTAATATTACGAAGTGTTCGTTTTTGAAGTCGACAGTTCAATATTTGGGTTATGAAGTGAGCGCAGGTCAAATTCGTCCAAATTCACTTAAAATTTCAGCGTTGACGGCACTGCCGTCTTATCGTCTTATTTTCGGCAGTTTATGAAAGGACTTTCTTGTTTCATGAATTCTTTATTTTTTTACATCAGAGAAAAACGAGTTCGTTTGGAAGCCACAATATGAACAAATTAGACAAACGGTGATTTCTATTCTTACACAGAAGCCATCCAATCGAATTTCATACTGATGCAATTGAATTGCATACTGTGGATACGGTGCCATCTTACTACATAAAATCAACAACAAACCTCATGTCATCGAGTTTTTCAGTAAGGCTGTGAGCTTGTGAGCGTACCGGCGCATGCTGAGAATGTGTGTGAGACAGTTACACTAAGTGTGTGTTGCTGCGTCCTTGGGTATTTCACTGTAATTATGATTTGAGCTGTCGCTACTAGAAAGTACCGTTTTAGCAAGGGACAGCTACAGAAGCTGTCACTGAGCGTGGTTCGGTGGTAGGCACAAGAAGTTAGAGAGACAACAGAATCGGTTGTTTGAATATGAGTGCGACCGAAACTCGCATGGAAAATAATAATGATATCGGTGTAGCTCCAACATGTATTAATATATTAATATATATATATATATATATATATATGATTAACATATTCATTGGAATACTTGTCAATTTAGTTTAAATGCAAACTATTTCACTTATTGGCTATATTTGCAATTGAACTTCAATTTAAAATATATATATATATATATATATATATATATATATATATATATATATATATATATATATATATATATATATATATATATATATATATATATATATATATATATATATATATATATATATATATATATATATATATATTTTAAATTGAAGTTCAATTGCAAATATAGCCAATAAGTGAAATAGTTTGCATTTAAACTAAATTGACAAGTATTCCAATGAATATGTTAATCATTTGCTGAAAATTTTATAAAAAACCATTAAGTAACACAGAAGTTATTACACAAAACGTAAGGCCAATTCTCAAAAGCACGTTCCAAGCAGCGACAAGTGTACGCCGTTTCACTTAAAACGTGCAAACATAAATTGAAACGCGTGAATTTTCGTGAATTACCAGCTGCTACCTTAGTTAAGATTTTGTAGATATTGCTCGAGCAGTGCAGTGGCGGTGTTGGTAGAAGCGATGCACGTCAACTTAAAGTTGTGCTTTTTAAGCTCTACGATGTTTGAGAGTATTTTTTCTTTTAATACCCCTAACAAAATTCAATCACACTTGTGATTCTGAGAGCAGACAATAATGAACGCGTTTAAATGTCTTAATGTACATATGTATGTGTACGCATGCATATGAAAAATGCATCACTGGTTAGCATTGCTAGCCACGTGTTTTTGCAAATTGGCCAATCGTTGCGTTTAATAACTTCTATGATCTTTAATGAATTTCAATGAAATTTTCAGCATATGATCTTATATAATGGTATAAAAAAAAAATCAAAATTGTACAAATTATAAATGAAACCAAATGCAAAATTTGGCGAGCCCAGCTTCAAAGATGTAAAAGATAGAATTTTATAACTGAATTTCGATAACGTTGTTAATCGTTAACATCGAAAAGGGAAAAGGTTGCGAATTTTGGAAAAAAAACTCGATCTATGCTATTCACGGACCTATAAAAATTTCAAGTCTCTAGGTCCTATAGCGTTCGCACATATGAACGGACGGATAGACGAACATGGTTATATCGATTCAGTTATTCGTCCTGATGAAAAATATATATACTTTATGGGGTCTGTCGCCTCCTTCTGCCTGTTGCATACATTTTAACAAAACCGATTTACCCTGATTTCCGATTTTCAATGGGTTCAGGGTATAAAATATGTGTATGCAAACCTAGAGCTCCAGAGCCAGGAAGAAATTATTATAAAGACAAGTTAAATTGCCTATGGAACAAAGTCCAGTCAACGCTGACGGATTTAGAAGCAATATATGGAATTCACATCATGAAGAATATCAGCAACCCAAGGGAGCTTAAATCATGCCTTAAAGCAGAAGCCAAAATAGTGGTAGGCCATTTGTTAAGTGGTTCATATGCCAGCTACAATTCAGCGTGGGAATTTATTAAATAAATGGAGTTTATTAAACAACTCTATAACACAATAGAACGAGCTACAAAAGATGCCGTTTTTGCATGCAGGATGGCCATTAGGAAATTTTGAGCTAGACCTGTTAAAAATGGCAAGGAGTTTATATAAAAAAAAACAAATATGGTTTTAATGTTTAGGCACTCATAGCACCAAAGAATGAATAAAAGATTGAACATGCAAACAATGCTCCAAACCAAGCAACAATTTGCATCACTAAGATGCGAATAAAAAGAGAACGTCAGCAACAAGAAAATAAAGGTCAAGAAACATTACTGAAAACGGCACTTACTCGGATTCAAAATAATAACAATACGAGCAGCTAAGGCCGTTTATTGATAGAAGCTCACAAAAAACATTAATATCTGAAGAAGCCGCACAACAAAAACTTCGCTGAACCAAATGGAACAATGATGTTCAAGGAGCTTCACAAAATGTTGTAATTCTGAAAAATAGAGTTTTCTTGACACTCTAACCAAGGCAGAAATGCAAATTCATTACCACAACGCAGGAACTTGTTATACGAAAACTTCAAAGAGCTCTACCGCGCGAAAAAATTGAATTGATTGGGCTGTGAGTTAGCAGACCAACATTTTAACGAGCCCAGCAGAAGTGATTTTGCCATTGGCGTTGACTTACTCCCCCCAATAATGTTGGAAAAAGTGAAAAAATCAACAAAACTCTGCGACAAACTGAACTTGGATGGTTTGTATCCGGCAAACAAATCAAGATCATCAAGCAACAACGATGTGCCTGGACGACCTCGAGCGATTAATCTAACTACAGTAACGTTCGGGACTTCAGCAGCACCATTTTTATCTGTTCGGTGTCTTAAAGAATTGGCAAATCAAGTCTGCCGAGGTAACAAGTGATGATAGTAATCAAAGAAGACTTATGCATGTATGACCTCATCACTGGTGGCGACTCAATAAGCGACTGCATCAACACTCAAACAGCACTAAGGAATATCATTCAAAAATCTGGCATGCATATAAGGAAATATGTGTCAAATGATGGCATTATCCTTGCTGGGATTCGAGATGGCGACTCAACGGAAAAATAATAGTAAACAAGGACGAGTCAGTACACATTTGTTGTCAATTTCCCAATTAGCGCGCATTACAAAGCATCTAATTTTATTAGCAAGAGTCTTTTATCCACTGGGATAGCTTACACCAGTTATACTGCAAGGAAAATGTTTCACACAGGAGCTGTCGAAATAACCGCTAAACTGGATCGCAGTACTGGAGCCTAGTGTTTCCAAAAAAAAACTGCCTCACGTCGAATGGAAATACGTGAAATCAGCAAACACTCCAGCAGACGTCGTCTTGAGAGGAATTTCCGCGAGGCACTATAGTGGAAAGGATTGAAAAATATAGAAATATCAGTGACCACAATTTGGAAAACCAAAATGAGTTATAGTAGCAACTATAATCACAAAAGAAAACTACCTGATCCCACTCCTTACGAGTTTTTCATCAATCAATAAGCTAACAAATGTAGTACGCTTTATGTATTACGCTGTTTATGTCTTACGCTTTATAGCAAAATTACGATTGAAGAATCATTAATCGACAGTTCTAACTGCGAAGAATTAAAGAATGGCGAAACAGTCATTGTAAAACTGCAACAACCACTTGATATTGGACATGAAGTAAATTTACTCAAAGCTGGAAAGCCTATGTGTAAATTGCAGGCGCCCAACCCCTTTTTGGGTGGAGATGAAGTTTTACAAGTTGGAGGCCGTTTTCCAATTGCATACAATGTGAAACACCCAATTACAGTTTGAAAATCACAGTTATATAATATAATTGCGCTTCTTGCGCGTTAGGAGAAGAAATTTTATTCTTCTGAGCTGTGTATTTATACCCATAATTTATACCCATAAGAATAAAATTTTATATCAAACTGAACACCACCGCAGTCAAGTATATTCACCCAGATTTCCCATTTTCAATTGCCTTGGAGTCTAAAACGAAAGTTATCAAAGGCAAATATGATAAATTGTCAAAAACGACTCTTATACCCATCATAAAACTACTAACACTATACATTAACCAAAAACTATTAAAACATAATTATTCAAAATACATAAGTTCAGAAAAATTAATAATTTTAAAGACTTCCGCTTGGCTCATAGACCACTTAAAACTAAGCAAATAATTAAAGCCCCAATCTTCTTTTCTTTTACAGAAAATTACCAAAATAAATATTACTTTGAAAACTTAAATTTTATCAATCAATAGAAAATATTGCATGTCTGCAAATATTTTAAATCAACAGAATATAATATAAAAAATATAATATAAAATAAAAAGCTATAGTCGGGGTGCCCCAATTAAATAAAACTCAAACTGGCAAATCTAAGCTAAAGTAGCTGAAAATTGAAACAAAATTCAAAATTTAAAAACCATTCTTAAAAAATACTGCGCGGCACGTGTTTTTATCAATTCGCCAAATATTTTGTTAGAGAAATTCTCTGCTCCGTAATGGATTTTAATGAAATTTTCAACTATGATACAGATCTTATACTCTAATTTGCCATTTTCATTGGATTAATATTCAATAGAATATAGAAGTATATTCCATTTAATATAGAAGTATATTCTATTGAATATAGAAGTATATTCTATTGAATATTAGTCATTTTAGAAAATATTGCAGACTCATTCACATATGGCTATATTTGCAACTGAGGTTTAATTTAAAAATTTGAAGCCCCAAAATATAACCATAATTAAAATTGTATAAAATAAACATAAAACTAATTGCAAAATTTAGAGACTGTAGCTCCAACAATGTGAGAGATTCAATCAAAAAATTCATACTGACTAAATTTGATGAAAAACGCCAGATTCAAAGTCAGATTTCAAAAAAATTAAAACCAGATTTTTTAGTGTTTATTCTCGAAAAAAACCCTAGAGTTTGATTAAGCGATACAGAAATAAAAAAAAAAAAACAAGTAAGAAACCTTTAGTCGAAGTGCCCGACTAGAACCCCGATTGATCTAGAGCTTTAAAAATACAAAGTCATGTATTTATAAACACAAATAAAGTGAAGACTTTTTTTTCAGAGTATAAAAACAAGAATCACCAGTAGAGATTCTAAATACCATACAATTAATACAATTCATACAAGAGAATCATGATTCAAACCATGGAAATATGAGGATTGTAAGCCAGAAGATTTACGCTTCGAATTTCCAAAAGTTTAAAATTATCTGGGACTACGAACGTACAAGATAATTCGCATAGCATCGAGAATTGATTTGGTTAGTTTAAATTATTTATTTGAAACCAAGAGGGGTTCAAAATATTACAATCACCCACGACAATTAAGTCATTATCATGGAATTGTTTATAAACTTCTTACGTACATTGTCAAATCATTTGATATCAAATATTTGGAGTATAGCCATCAAGAGTTAAAATAATTACTGTTGTATATTATATTATAAGTAAAAGTCGAGTATAGGGACATACAAAAAATACAACATGTCTAATGGTATATAATAACATGTCTGTGATAAACATGTTATTATTAACAATTTTAAATAAAAGGGGCGAAAAAGAGTGCAGCACAAGGCGTAGTTCTCGTAGTTCAATCAGACACAACCTGTTTCGATTCTAAGGTTTCAATTAATGACGAATTTTATGAGGGGCCACAATTTGGGAATACATATAGCCGAAATATAAATCAAAAGAATTTTATGAGGTGCCGAAAATTTAAACTTAAAAATAAAAGAAGTAATACCGACTAAAGAATGCTCATTCACGGTCGAAACGCTCCATTTTCCGAGTAAATGGGTATATGCTCCGAATTTCAAGTCTCTCGCTTCTATAGCTGTGAAATGGTTTGGTTTCAGACGGCCAGACGGATGGAAAGCAAGAAGTACATTGCACAAAGCCAATATACTAATTCACTTCGTGAACAAGTATAAACATCGTAGTAGTTTTAATGACAGTAAAATCTGCTACTGAACAGCAATCGCAGAGGACTCAATTTTAGAGGAGAGGCTAGGAAGTGTCAAGAATGTGCAGTGTCTACAATACCATTAGAAAGAGGTAATTTAGATAATATACTAATTCACTTCGTGAACAAGTATAAACATCGTAGTAGTTTTAATGACAGTAAAATCTGCTACTGAACAGCAATCGCAGAGGACTCAATTTTAGAGGAGAGGCTCCTAGTGTCAAGAATGTGCAGTGTCTACAATACCATTAGAAAGAGGTAATATAGATAAACCGCTGGAAAGCAGAAACGACACCCATTAGGAAAGACCAAAGGATATAAATTGGACGGGGGTTAACAACGAAAGAGACGATGCTGAATGGTATGACTGTCCCTATTTGAAGGTATTCAAATTTGAATTCATTTAGTAATTCATCGCTCATAGACAATGACAATTCTTTTTAAATCTTTATATATATTCTTAAATATCTACACATTCATGTATACTATACCATACCATACCATACGAAACACGAGTTTATCATTTTTATACTCTGAATCCATTAAGAAAATGTGTGTAACAGGGAGAAGGAGGCGTGGCAGACCACATATATGTATATATACTTGATCAGGAAGACGAGCAGTCTGTCTGTTTGTCTGTCCGTATATATATAAATATATATATATATATATATATATATATATATATATATATATATATATATATATATATATATATATATATATATATATATATATATATATATATATATATATATATATATATATATATATATATATATATATATATATATATATATATATATATTTGATATATTTGTGTATGTTTAAAAAACAATAGAATTTGTAGATCATATCCTGAACATTTCATTGGAATTCATTAAGTATTACAGAAGTTATTAAACAATTAAAAGAAAAACTACTTTTTTGACAATTTTTTTATTGTGAAAGTGAAAGATTGAAAATTTCATTAAATTTTTATTTTTATTTTTATAAAGAAATCAGGGTGGAAGAATGAGGCGTGGCAGACCCCATAAAGTATACGGGATCATCCTTGATCAGGAAAGCGAGCTGAGTCTGTATAGCCATGTCCATTCGTCCGTCCGTCCGTGTGAACACATCGATCTCGCAAACCACAAAGATGTAAAATTTTAAATGTATGCTCAGTAAGCAGTACGAGCTTATCTTTTTTTTTCTCTCGATAACTCATCCATTTCCTTATTATCGATATAAAACCGATAATTTGTCTTCGTTTTTAAGCGTAACTCATAAACCGTTAAAGTTAGAGGGATCAGATTAACAGTGTATATCCGTGTAACGAATACAAATATTTTGGATTTTGGTCACCACGGCCCCTTCCGATAAAAATTTTTAAAAACATATTTCAAACACTAGAGACTTGTGCTTTGGCAAATACATACATATGAATTTATTATCATTTTCATATTCTGGAAGTTTTATTGCGATAGTTCATTTGCATGAAATATTATTTAACCAATAAGTGGTCATAATGTAGCCCTTACTGAGGCCCATCGCAGCCGCTGCGTAAGCTGCGCAGTAAGCAGAGCGCGTGCTTGTGCGTGCGTGTATATGATTATAAAATAGGCTATTCGCAGGGTTCAGGGTATCACGCAGTGGAATAGTCTCGACTAGAGCACTCTCCTTTTTTTTTTTGTAAAGGATACAATATACTCCGTAGTTTTAAAAGCGCAGATGGGTTAGGGTTTAGGGGATCTTTTAGTGGGGCACTCCCATCTAGATTTTTTTTATTGTTACTAATTTATTTTTAGCTTTACCCTTATATTAAATGCATCTCTTTTCAAAAATCTTTTAGATTCTACACCTGTGTTAAATGATCTATTAAATTCTATAATCAACTTGGCCAATTGCTTTTATCAAAATTTTGATTATTGCAACGCTCTGCCGGCAGACTCCATTGGGTAAACATATCATAACATTCTCGAAAAGTTATAGCTTAGTAATAGTTTCAAGGCGAGAATGAATCTGAAGCAGACAGTAAAAGGTTTTAAAGAACCCAAGAACGAGCCACACGGATTTGTGAATAAAGATTTATTTATTTTTTTTTTTGATATATGGCGTCCAAGAGGTTTCTAATAAAAGCTCCGTAACTAATACCAATCCCGCCAATAGCGGATTAAAGTAAATTAAAGTAATAATTTTTGGTATCGAAAGTTATTCAGAAATTTATTGTCTAAACATAACGGCCGCGCATTAAAAATTTTGAAAAATATGAAATAAAACACAATATTGCAATTAAGTTGTAGCAACGTAAAACACCAACAGTGATTAACAACAAAAATTTTGCTGCAGCTCTTCAACATTCTTGTACAAGATTCGCATCACTTCACAATACCATCAAGCTCAAGAAATGGAGAAACGTTTCGATGCAAGGCTCAAATCTAACTAGGCAGAAATGGAGACTAAAAATTTCAGCAATAAATAACAAAAAAAAAAATAGAGTTCAACAAATGTGATCAACCCCTCGATATAGTTAAGTCATTACCTGAATTCAATGACAAGCAAAGTTATTACGTTGCTTTTGCATATGAGGTACTCCAGCCTTATTGTAGTTCCAATCATTTCCATACCCTGACTTTTCTTACCAATAAAAAAAATCACGACACACGACACTGCAGCGGCAGCTGTCTTAAATGAACAATTTAAAAATAGCGAATTTCACTCGATTGTCTCTGGTCTAAGAAATCCCTTAGGTCAGTTGAATTTTCTCCAAAATCTGAAAATTTGAAGGTTGAAATATGTTTGGCTCAAGAAGCCGAAGACAGCAACGAAGATTCACAACTCCCTGCGAGCTTTGCTAGGATAAAGAAATCAAAAATCTGTTCAGAGTGTGCATCCACGTTACCAGAAGAGTGATAACAATAGTAATCAACGCAGGAACTCTAAGTTCAATAGAACTCAATTTAAAAAAAAATCAACTCAGAATTCCCAAAAATAAAAGACTCACAGTATTTCACTGATTATATTGATTAGAGTAACTTTCAACCAAAGTCTTCAAAGAAACGGACAGATGACAGGACAGATGAATGTCGCGTTACCAGCAATAGACAAATTTAAAAACAAAAAAAAATTCAATGCACAGTCCACAATATGTAAATTATACGATTCAGAGCAGTTTATCGCATTAGAGAACGTCGAAGCTTACGAAGACGGTGCATCCAATGATGAACAAATCCTTCTTCCGACATGTCCCTTCCAAATTAAGTCTATTCATTGGGGCAAACAAATAAAAAAGAGGTCCGATCAATTTGTTCAACGAAACAATTTTTCTCATACTACCAGCTCTAAGATTTCTATGGAGTAGTGGGGCTTGATTTACTTGCACAAGGTGTCCTAAATAACAGTTATATTAGGTTAAATGGCGGCACTGGGCCTCTTATTGTCAAAACATCATATAATGAAATTTTCACTCAAATCAACGATTCGAATTTACCTCCTTCTATGAAAGAAGCGTTCGACGCATTGATCGAATGCAGATCAGAAGCGTTAGCGATCCCGAACGAGTCCCTACCCTATAATATCAACATTGTGGGTACCATCCGAACAGATGTTATACCCATATCCAATAGGTTATCAATTCAGAAGTTTAACAACTTCTTGACAATGACATCATTCAACTGTCGACTTCTATTTGGTCTGAAAATGGCCCTAGTATATTTTAGGGGGGCTTTGATAATTTGAAGAAGTGCTGTAAAAGTATTCAAATTTCAAAAAGAACGTCGATCTGTTTGTCCCAAGAAGGTCCCCTGATAAAAATGATTTCCGAAATTACCTGTACGGAGTTCGGGACCTCAACATTTATACATACCACCAATCTTTGACTTTTGCTGGGTCAGATCGCAACACAAACGCTAAGATAAGCATTTATCGACGAGCATGATGGCAATTTGATTTACAAACCTGGAAATGAAAAATATGTAGTTGACGCATTGTCACGTCAAATCACGTCATTGTCACTGTGATTCTCAATGTTGGGACCTTGGTAAAATCCATTGTGAAGAGTCCGTTACGTTAGAACCAGTTAATTGTGACGGACATCTCAAAAAAATAGAACAGAAAGAAATAGTGACAGCGACACAGAGCCAACCGAGTAACGCAAGAAAATGTCAACATGAGTAAAATAGCATCACAAATTATTGCAAATTGTAAAATCTGTTTGAAAATATGACCGATATCAGAACAAAGTAGGTGTAGGAGAAAGTTTTCAAATTGACGTATTTTCATCAAATAAAAAATACTTTCTAACGTGTATCGCATTGAAACAGGCAATTGACGCGAAGGCAATCGTTGACATTGAAAATGCAATATTGCAACAAACTTTTCCCTTAACATGAAAACCATTTATTGTAACAATGAGACATCTCTTAACTTTAAGGCAAATATAGCATTTCAAGCGGTCATTTTAAAAAGTTTTACTGCATTTTAGCAGAAACCACCTGTTGTATGATTGGATAATATGCTCACCGAAAGTTGATAGTTGAAGGAGACATAGTTGAAGGAGACTTAGGATCAACAGTTCTTATAAAATGGAGGAAGGTCACATAGATAACCTCAGGTAATAAGATAACTAATACTTTAATTCATTCTTTGGAATTCTTACTTACCTTTTGAAGATTTCTTACTTCTAACAGCATTTAGGACTGCGACTGAACGACTATTATTTGTAAAAATAGAAGTGCATCACTTTACCAACAGCGCCAGTCACTACTATATCGCCATCTAGCAAATCTGAACTAAAGATGCAGTTGAGAATTCTAAGAATATACGAGAATGTAACTGGCAATGCTGGCCACGTGGCTTTGCTTTCGCCACACGTTCTGTCTAATAACATCTGTTCTACTTAATGGATTTCAATGAAACTTTCAGGATAGTATCTATATATATTTTAATATTTGCCACTATTGATTATATTTTCAAATTAAATTCAGTTTTATGAATTTGGGAAAATTCGGGGCACGTATTTATAATGTAACAGAAATCGGAATTGTATAAAATATAAATGAAAATAAATCCAAAATTTGGGGCCTGTAGTTCCAAAGATGTACGATATAATTTAGCTGCATTTCCATAAGATTTTTAATCGATAACTAGCCCTTATTGGTTTTGAATCCACGCGTTTATTCGGACGGACAGACGGACATGGCTATATCGACTCAGCTCGTCGTCCTTATCAATAATATATATACTTAATGGGGTCTCCCTGTTACATACATTTTAACAAAACCATTATACCTTATAAAAAATGGAAGCAATCATTACTCATATTTAATTAGTAAGAGTTGCAAGGTGAGGATGAACCTGGAAAAGTCAGTAAAAGTTTTTAAAGAAGCCAAGAACGATCTAAGCTGATTTGTGAATAAAGATTTATTATAAAGACTTTTTAGTCTATCGTGCTTGTTGATAATTTATAGTCAGATCCGATTTGTCAAGCCCCCAATGGGAGTGAACCTATTTTTTTTGGCTTTTGAGTTGTCAACGCGAGTATATATTCCAAATTTGAACTTCAAATAACCTGGTTTATGAGAAACCATAAAATGCATTTTTCGATATACCAAACCCCCTGTAGGCGTATCGGAAAAATCTATACATTTTATCATTCGAGAGCATACACGAGAACTTTTTCAAAATTTCAAGTGTCTGACTTCAATAGCAACGAAATGGTTTGCGTTTATATGGACGGACGGACGGACGGCAAGACGTTCATTGCAGAAAACCAATACACTCATTTTACTTCGTGAATGAATATAAAAATTATTTGTTGTTGGTTTCACATACCCAGTGTTCTCATGTATTGAGTGCATGGTCCAAACATAATAGTCTTTGAGTGCTAGTAAAACTATATACAGAATAATAAGGAATTTGCAACAATATGAATTCATTTTGTTAAGATTCAAATGTTTTTTTTTTATTATCAAATAATTAATTATTAATCTTTAATTGTAATATAGATAATAAATTTAAGCTTGCACTTATGTTTGTAGGTAACATTATTTTCAGTACACATTCACAATAGTCTAAATAGAATATGCGCAGGACATTTAAGCAATTCACCCTCTTGGATGGCCCTCAAAGTGTGTCCATATAATTTTTTTTCATTTTACGAGTCCACAGTACCATTTGAGTAAAACTCTAGATGGCGCTAAAGCGCTAAAGCGCTAGACGGACAGGGACTGTGTGTGTGTGCATGCTCTTCGTGAAAACATATTCTTCGTGAGCGTCAACGTTTTTACACCCTTCACAAAAATAATGAAAATCTTAATATTTTGCATGAGCATAGCAATCGGTCTGGTACACTTTTCGGTCAGAAGGGAGGAGATCGGATCTCTAAGCAAATGACCTTCAATTTCTATGAGATGCTGCTTGTCCGTACATACATACATGCATATGTATATACATGTACATTCATATATACATACATAGATATGTATGTATGTCGCAGGGTCGATAATTTCTTGTGGATGGTTTGCCATGTTGACACACAAACTTTGGGAGTGAAGCGAATTCCAACCAGCGCGTGCAATTGTCTGAACTCGACTGACTCGCATTTTCTGATCACGCATTCATCTATGCTTCTTTGCACACGCAAGCTGGACACTACACTAGGCGACAGCGCGACAAGGCCGTCGGCTCAATCGTACGGTATTTTGGCGCCAGTCGTATTCTACGTTGTAGTCAAATTCTAAGAATGATTTCAGAATATACCAAACAGTGGTCAAACTATGTTCACGTATAGTGGTGAAATTACGTTCATAATGCGACATATGTACATAGGTATGTACATATATTTGAAAGAGCAGCGAGAGAAAGAAAAAAATAGCATATAGCGTTGCTTTATATCGAGAATCTCGATCGAGCGCTCGTAGCACACTGACTGGGACGTACCATATTTTCATTGCTCGAGTCTAAAGGGAGCCCAACAAATAGGAAGTTACATATTGGTAGCCAGAACACTGATGCACAGCGTTGAAAAGTTTGCTCTAGATGTATGGTTAGTGATTCTATCCTTAATTTTAAATTTGAATGTTTCTTTATTTTAAAATGGTTCCGTACACTGCATCTTTGGAAAGGATACCAAGACTTGCAAGGATTATTCCAAAATGGAAAGTATTCCGATACTAACAATTTCTTTGTAATTTTCAGTACAAAATTCCATTTAATATATGAATCATCCCAGTAATGCAAACTATTTGAGATCCGGATATAATTTTTTTTTTAATTTTAATAGCTCGAATGTGAAGAATAACATAAATCAAAACTATATAAATTATACATGAATTTATAAATTTTTCATCGGTTTAACGAGACATTGAAAAGTTATCGAATATACGAAACAAATTTGGATTCTTGCTCTATGGATTCTTACTGAGTAATGAAACATGTTCAACGTGGGGTCCAAGCCCTGTAATCCCACCTATACCTTTTTTTCTATTCACTTTCAATAAATTTTTGCTGATTTTGATTTTCTTAAAATGTATGTAAGAGGCCCCATAAAGTATATATATTCTTGATCAGGCTGAATATTTGGCATATCGAGTTTGTTTCAAATAATCGATCCATATTTCCGTTTTAATATTATAGATTAAAATCGTTATTGAAGCTCAGTTATTGAACTTTTTTTGTACGTCTTTTGAGCTAAACTACTCATATTTTGTATTGAGTTTTACCACTAACCATACAACACATAGACTAGACAAGTAGAACAAGCGTTTTCAGCGTATAGTGAAGCCGTATGGCGAACCAATCGACTTCGTATTTCAGGCAGTGAAAATATGGTCCGGCATAGTCAGTGCGCTACGAGCGTTTAACCGAAATGGTCGAATTCTCATACGAAGAATGACTATTTGCTAATTTTCCTTGCTCTCTCTCTCTCAAATATATATGTATGTACAGATATACATGTATGTATGGAGAAGCAGCAGCAGCGCACAAAAATTCAAATTTGTTCGCCCAGAGATCGCATTTCTTCCCTTTTGAGCGAAGAGTATACCAAATTGCTGAAAGAGTTTGCCATGCTCATGCAAATTGTTCAGATTTTTATTATTATTTGTATGAAGGGTATGAAACGTTAATGCGCATGAAGAATAAATGCTTATACATGTAGGAAAAGGACTGTAAGTGAACAATTTGCATGAGCATGGCAAACGCAGAAAGATAGAGAAAGAGCAAGGAAAAATAGCATACAGTTGCTATTATGTGCCTGAAGCGATAAGAGACCGATACGAGCAAATACGAAGTTGATTGGTCCGGCAAGCAAATCTCAATACGCTGAAAACGCTTGTTCTACTTGTCTAGTCTATGTGTTGTATGGTTCGTGTCTTAAGTAAACGAATAAATTAAAAAAAAACTATCGTTATGCAAATTTAACTTTTTAAGCAACGAAAGCCCTCGAAAATATGTATTTTACAATTACTTAAAAAAGCTATGTTACTAACTTTTTATTATTCGGTAGTCTAGTAAGATCACTTTTTTACACACTAAACCCATTGGAAATGGGAAAGAAATCAAGGTATAATGGTTTTGTTTAAATGACTGTAACAAGCAAAAGGCGGCGTGGCAGACCCAAAAAAGTATATATATTCTTTATCCTGGCGACGAGTTGAGTGGATTTAGCACTGTCCATCTGGCTTTATGGATGAACGCCTCGATCTCAGAACCTATGAGATAGACTCGTACTTTTTGTAGGTCTCTGTATACCACGCGCGGATCTTTATTTAAAAAAATCGATACTTATCCTCTTTTAAATTTATCGACTAAAAACGCTATTGAAATGCAGTTTTTAAATTATATCTCGTACATCTTAGGAGCTAGGGTCGCCAAATTTTGGATTTACACAATTTAGATTTTGTTATATTTTGAATAGCATTTTGACAAAAATCTTAATTTCAAAAACTAGAGACTTGTGCTTTGGCAAATACGTATACATATATAAATTTCATTATTACGCACATCAAATTTAATTACGAAAGTCTATCAAAAAAAAAAATTATTTAACAATAAAGTTTCCATAATATTTCCCTTACTGCAGTCCAGTCGTTGCGTTGATTGCGCAGTTAGCAGAGCACGCCTATACGTGCGTGCATGCGTATGTGCGTGCTAATTTGTCACTTGTATACACATATATATATTTGTATATGATAAATGCATGGAATGTTTGGAATATCAACTCTTCGCAGGGTTTAGGTGATCTCCTAGTCGAGCAGGCTCGATTAGAGCACTTGTTAAATATGAATGCAGGGTTTTAGTGTTTACTGAAAGAGATCATCCACAATAAAAAGAATTCCAAAAACTTTATTTATTGGTTGATTACTCTGTGTCCAGTAAAATATATTTTATATTCCTTTCATTATCGAATATTCTTTTGTTGTTAATTATATTTAGTTATACAATACACAACAGGTTTATAAATAAAAAAGTTTTTCCGATAAATTACTTGCAGTATCACGTTGAACGCTTTGCCCAATCAAGTAAGCCAGCTTGTGAGCGTACTAAAAAAAATAAAAATGCAAACAGGAAAAAAATAATTTGGTAATAGGAATGTACTTATAATATATAAGCTAGAATATAAAGTATATTTCAATTCGATATTCATTCAGATTAATTATTAACAACCCCGAATTGGGAACCAAAACCACTCGTCTCAGGGTTCAACAGGGTTTAACAGCTCCGACTAAAAAAAAAAATTAGTCTTTTTAACAGACTTTCATATTTATCTAAAAATATCGCAAATTATATATTTAATGTTTAGATTTTAATATTATAGATGAATTGATGGATTACCGCTGACCACGTAAAGTAAGGGAGCAAAGTTGCTAAAGGTGGCATATATATCATTAATTGTAATATGTAAAAGCACGCAAATGCAATAAAAATTACCTTTCACCACGATTTTTGTTATTTATATTACTATGGGTTGACTATGACACAAAGTACGGAAAGCAATGATTTTTTTATAAACTATAACGTCATAAATACTTTAAGCCTGCTTCGAAAGAGTGCTACAAACTTATACACCATATATTAAGTACGCCGACTACCTCTTGTTCTGGTCTGTGGATCATGTTTGAACACTTCACTTATGACAAAGAAGCCATGAATTGAACCGCCTCAAAAAACGAAAAACGATAAAACTATTTTTTTGCTTTGGAATTATCTGTAATACATTTGTGAGACTTTAGAACATCTTTCATTTTAAGTTTGAATTTCTACAATTTATGCTTAAATACCATTGGAATTAATAACGTTAAGCTTACCATGCAACACGCAGGAATACGCACAGTTCCAGGCCAGTTATAATACAAATAATTATAACTCAATTTTTGTATAATATCAGGTCCAAAATTAGAATCGTCACGTAGAACAATGAAATGCGTGGGTCTTACTGTACCGTGGCGAACCGATTGCGAAACCAAAAAGAAATCATACTTGTGTGATCTAGTGATGTATTTATCGACGACTGTCCCTGGTAATGGATTTTCATAAACGTTGTCGTTATTCTGAAAATATAAATTTATTATTTTAACCATAGCTTGCAGATAAAAGTTGAGCGTTTCTCGATGTCTAACATTAAGTGACTTTAACTCACACTGAGAAAAAACGCAGAGAGCAACCTATTATATCGGTTTTTTAATGTGCTCGTTCGTGCTCGGTTAGCAACGGTTTTTTTTATTTTATGTCGCTCGGGTTATTCCCCAACCGTTTGATTGAGTCTAATAAAGCCAAAAATCTTTGACATATGTATTGGTATGTATGCGAGTTTTGTGTTCACTAAACATATCAATTGTGAAATCAGTTTAAAATATTTTGGCTTTAAATAAAAAAATTGGAGTTTTTAATGAAGTTAAGGTAAAAAAAAAGGAAAAAAAAAAAATTTGAGTGCAGTCGCACAAATTGAGCTGGGTACACAGGGAACTCACGTGTCTATCGCACTTCAATTTTCGACCCTACATTTTATTATTAGTTATTAATATTATTATTATTAGTTATTAATAAATAAAAAATGTATACATACATAGATGTATAGTCAAACTGCTATTTTTGTGGAAAATATGATTTTAAGAATGGTATAAAAAAAATGCATTCCTTTTTTCGAAAGGCATTGACGATCGTTTGCATTTGACTCTCAATGTGCGAACGTAGGCCTTTGCTCACGTTACGTTGCAAAAATCATAACTTTTTAACCAAACAAGGTATTTCTAAAATTTTAATGACATGACAGCGAATTCTTTAAGTTTTAAAATGAAATATTAAATATCTTGGCATTGGGTGATATGTTAACAGGGATGTAAAAATGAAAAATGTGATTTTATGTTTTTATATGAAAACAAGTAAATGTTTTAGTCGAGACTGCTCGACTAGGAGATCTCCTGAACCCTGCGAAGAGCCGATATTCCAAACATTCTATGAATTTATCATATACAAATATATATGTATGTATATACATGTACATTTTTGCATGGCAGTTTCGTATGCTAGAAAATGTAAATCAAGTCCTTCAAGATGTTCAGGTTGGCAAGTCTGGGAAGATCGTGAGTACACATCTAAGAAATTCATTTGTTGTAACAAAACTCTCATTAGTTGTGTGTTTTGCGAAGACACAGGTCATGTGATATTTCAATGTAAGCGGTTTGAGAAATTGTCGCCAATTGCAAGACACAGCGAGGCCAAGAGACGCTCTTTGTGCCTTAATTGCCTAAGAAAGGGGCATAAGTTGAGAGATTGCACACACTCTATTGCATCACAATCGGTCATCAATAGACACATCTAAAGCTGTTTTGCAACATGATCAACAAGCAAATCCAATACATCCCACTGCCATGGTTGCAATGTCACCTTCTCTTCCTCAAGGCCACATATCTCCTAAATCATCTAATGTACTTCTAGCCACTGTTATAATCCTAATCAAGAACCGAGCATTCGTTCCATGCTCAGCTTCGTCACCAGTCGTTTTGCAAATCAACTTCAACTTTGAAAAAACAAGTCGCAGACTGCATGTTCTGGCATTGGAGATGCCAGCTTTCCCAGGTTCCTCAGTTAATCTTGTTCTGAAATCGCGGATTTCAGATTATTCCACTAGTATCACTGCAATCGTCGCCCAGACAACAACAGACAATCAGCCTGCAATTTTAATGTCTACTAATAGTTGGAATATACCCCCGAACGTGCAGCTATCTTATCTATTATTCCAAAGGCCACAACGAATTGATCTCATCGGAGCTGGTCTTTTCTTTGAGTTGTTGTGCATTGGACAAATTCAGTTCGCACCTGGATTACCCGTACTGCAGAATACCCAATTCGGCTGGATCATCTCAAGTGACGGGTAAAAGGCCCCCAAGCATTCGGCTTGATGATTTGGTACGCCAATTTTGGGAAGTGAAACACGTGTTCGAACCTATCGCTTAGGTAACATCGGAGAAGCTCCAATTGGGAGCAGCATTTCTTAAAAAATCATCGTCGATTATCTTCAGGGGAATATTCAGTTTGCTTACAAAAAAAGCAAAGCGTGGAATCCTTGGGCGATTCCTATGTGCAGTCCAAGCGTCGACTTTGGTAAAATGTACAGGTGTGTAAAAGTCTCAGAGTCTGATTCTATGCTCCAGTGCATTTCATGGCCAAACTCCCCGCAAGATGATTTGTTTTCAAATTTAAAACAAAAAAAACAGCTTCGTGTTCACTTTCAAACCCAAAAATAGTATTGATAAACTCACAAAATGCTCGGTTTTATCAACCATCGCTCGATGTTACGACCCGCTACGTTCGATCGGACCTACCCTAACTAGAGCCAAAATTATCTTGCATCGCATGTGAGCTACAATGGGATGAGAACTTACCGAAACCCTTGAAAACGATCTGGATTGAATTTTGTAAGGATCCTTCAACGGCTGCATTTCTGGCCGCCCTAAAGCGTTATTGGCACATACGGCAGTCCAAGGTGCAATTGGTCTAACAACGCTACCAACTTTGTGTGAACGCGGAGCGAGTTGGCGGATCTTGGCCGTCTATTTTTGAACCAGGAATATCACAGTGAAGTTTTTAACTATTGCATCAACAATAGTTTCGATTGGAAATTCATACCTCCTCAGGCTATAATAAATTCTGTGAGAGTTGCTGATCTGCGCACATCCACTGGAACTACACGTCGAGCTGTCAATAAGCTGTGCGTCCTTCCGGTTGATGATCCTGTTAAAAAACCGCCACTTTCAACAAGAGGAGGATGTTCGGGGCAGCAACTAATAATTGCTCTTAGAATAAGCTCTCCTTAATTCATCTTGTTATTTTGAATGTCATTCTCATTCACTCTTAGTGTGCTCATGCACATAAGAAACTCGACACACATATAATTTCGACTTCGCTACTAATCGCTTGTTTTGACTTCTATTCTTAAACTTTGTAAGTCTGTCCTAAAATTGTCTTCAAGCGCGCAACATCTTTCGTTGTCATTCTCGCACATAACTTTTTTTGCCTACACTAATTTCACGGACAAGCATTAAATTAATAAATAAGCTAATTAAACTAAATGGAATAGCTTTTATTTTGCTTTCGTAATAATAAAGGGTATTAATAAACAAGTAAGTAGTAGAGGGCTGAATGAATAGCGAAAAAGACACATTCAAATGCACAATGCTCAAAATGGGCTAGGTGAAGCTAAATAAATGTAGCATATGCGTGTGCCTCGCTGCCACTCAATTCAATTCAGTTCAAGTGAACTCATTTGACAACATGTTTTAAGTAAAGGTATTCAGTCCTCTAGTAAGTAAGCTCTAGTCGAGACTGCTCGACTAGGACATACACTGAACCCTGAAGTTGATATTACAATTACATAATTTCGATATATATTACACGGGCCTACACAGTTAGTCTGAGATCGCGTGCTTTAACAGTATTAAAATTAGTCTTAATACATACTTAGCAGCAAACACATCCTGAAGTATGGACTTTATTTACAATAGTCAACTAATCGATTGTTGAATAACTTTTCTTCTAGATGGAATGGACTTTATTTATCACATTTTGAAGTCGTGAAATGTGAGTATTTGCCTCGCGCATTTACTGCATTCATTGGAATGGGTTCATTATATTCATTACCCATTAATAAAATATATATCAATTAAATATAAATTATTCACGATCGGAAATTCTTCACTCTGCTTGTTAAATTATGAATAATAATTTATTTAAAGATCAATTCTAACCTTTTCAATGGATAAAAGTTTTATTAGTCTTAAAAAAACATGCCGTTAAGTTTACATATTTTTGTGATACATTTTAATTATAGCTTGTATCAGACTTTTTGTAACTATTTTTATGATATATGAATTTTTTGAGAAAAAAATTTTCTTTACTTATTTACTTACCGTATTATTACGTTTCTGAATTACTAAAAAAGTAATTTTCATTTTTTTACCACCCACTCTCAAATTGTGCAATTTCGTACATGACACACAAATTTAATTGACCATCTCCAACACCGTCTCTGAAAATTAAAAACAAATATATAATGATAAATGAATTTTCGAAGGGAAAGTAGCTTAAACAAAACCGAAAAATATTGTGAAGAAAAAAAGTGAAAAAAATGCCTTTCCTAATAAAATATGACTTCAAAGTTGAACTTGTTTGACGTTTTTGATTTTGCAAGCTATTAGTAGACATACTGTATATACCACAATTTGGATCACCTACTAAAAATCTTTATAATCTACAGTTGTTTAACAACAAATTTTTTTTTATATATATAGTAAAAACATCAGCCTGAAACAGTGTAGTAGTGTTGTTGCTGATCAAAAAAATGACGTATTTAACGTTTTGTCTTTGTTTTTGTTTCGAGTTAGATTTTCCCTACTGACACAGTTTGACCAATGCTTGATTTGAAATTATTGAATGGGACGATATATTAAAACACAAAATTGCAAACCTAACTTAAAGTAGCACGTGACAATTCAAGTACGATTGATTCGTAATTGTGATTCTTAAAATAGATTAATATACACATGGATAGAAAAAATGTGTACTGCTTTTGTGAACTGACCCAATATTTTTATTCATAACTTCTATGTAACGAATTTCAATTAAATTTTCAGCATTGCATCTACATATTCTTTTAAATATTTATCATTTTAGTAAAAATTCAAACTCATTAAAGAATTGGCTAAAATTTAAAAATAATTTTAAATTAACTTAAACAATTTGGTGATTTTTGAAACCGGAATCCAAACTATAACAAAAATCAAAACTGTATATATATTTAAAACTCAATGTAAAATTTGGAGACTCTAGCTCCAAAGAGATATAATTGAATAACTGAATTTCGATCATTTTTAATCGATAATATAAAAAGGATTATTCAAGTTAACTTGATATGAGCGTGCTCTAGCTCTTAAAGATTCTAAGATCGACGTATTCATACATAGTGGAGCAAAGCCAGACGCACAGAGCTAGATCGGTATAGATTGAAATACTTTATAGGGTTTTCACACATGCCTGTTATATATATTTTGACAATACCATTATACCCTGATTTTCAGTTTCAAATTTTTTAATCCCGTCGCGATAATACATCAAATGGTAGTCATTACATTTGGATTATCAATTCATTTATGCAAAATTAAAAATGTAGTCTTGAAATTAAAGTAAAAATGCCTTGCATGTTATGTAATTAAAAATTTAGAAATTTAAAAGTTAAATTGAAATCTTTAAGTTGGTGTAAATAAATTGTTTTAATATTTTGTTACTTTAAAAAATTTTAGTTCATACCTGTAAATAATTACATTATCTGGAAGATAACCATCTCGGGTCTTATAGATCTCTAGGGAAGCTTCAAAAGATGATGTTAGTCCATTAACAAGTTCTTTAGACTGTATGACAGCCTTACTATACCTATGGGTATAGGCTGAGTTAAGCGAAGCTACAAATGCTATAGTAATAATTAAGTTAATATGGACATGTAAGTTCATTCAACATTATAAAAACATACCAGCTACATAGCTACTCTTTTGATACGGGTCATGATAGGAATCTATTCCACAGATCATAATCATAATCATAATCATCATTTTGAATAATTTTCTTGAGTTTATTACCTAAATAAAATGATTATAGTTTTTGATATAAAATTTATTAAAATAACACTATAAATGTAAATAAAATTCAAACAAGTAAGAACGTGTCAATGGGGAGCTACGGTATACGGCATAGTATAATAATTATAAGTTTTGACAAATTCTTATGAGTCTAGGGTAAATTTTGGGGCTTACGCCTCAAAAATTTCGAAATTACAGGGAATTTTTCCAATATGTTTGGGTCATCGATAGAGGTCACCAGTAACTCAATTATATAATTTTTAAGCATATAGCTCTAAAGCTTTACGATTATAAACTTTACTAAGGGCGAAGATATATCCTTCAGATCTTTTTGATCTTGGGTTGTCAACCACAGTATATATTACAAATACTTAAAATATCATGGCTTATTAGACATCGGAAAATACATTTTCCGATTTGTCACACCCCAAGTGGGCGAATCGGGAAAATCTTACACGAATATATATTCCAAATTTCCAATTGAAATTTTTTTGGTGATTCTCTCTAAGGATTAAGTAAAAATCATATATCCAATCCTACTAGAGGCGTGGGATATCAGAAAAAACAGTATTTTCTTGAATGACTAAGTGACTGTTAACGTCTACCCTTGATTTACCATAAATTATATAACTATCTTATAGCTTTAAAGCTGGATCTCCAAAATGTGACAAATGAGTTGCTGCAGAGCCTTGGGGTTGGCTAAAAATAAAATAAATAATCTACGCCTACTGGCTTTAATTCTGATTCAAATTCTACACCAATAGCATATAGTTTGTTTTTATACTAATTCACAAAATGATAGAGTATATTTGTTTTATGCAATGTCCGTCTTGGTGTCTAACCGTCTGTCTGTATGAACCCTAGCCCTTTCGCCGCTATTGAATCTACATAATTAAAACGTAGAATATACGAGATCTGATCAAAAAATATTATAATTTCCGCGGGTTACGTATACTCGATTTCGATTTTATTTATCTATTTTTTTTTTTTTTGAAGCCGTATGTTAGCATACATGTTTCTGACGCCCACTAGGCACGCGGCGAATAGCATCTGACTTTATAGTGTTTTTGATTAATTCTGTTTTATAGCATCAATGCTAGAGGCGTGAAATATTAGGTATGAGATTAATAACAAAGGAGAGATAAGAGAACCCTTCCTCTCTTTTACCAAAAAACTAAACTCATTTTGGACCGTTAGTACTATTAAGTCAGTAGCAATCGTTCTTGTTAACATTCGATTCATCTTCCAGTTTTCATAAAATCGTTCAATCGACTATTTAAAAAAGTAACCATCAAATTTAGTATTTAGATTCTCTTTTTTATTGAACAAATTTTCAAACTATAAACTTAATCATTAACCCAAATACAAATTAATTTTTTTATTTCATTTAAGTATTAATTATCTACCCTTAACTGAAAATAAATTGGTTATTCGCAAAAAAAAACAATATATTTATTACCTGTGAAGCGACTGGTATCTCAGAACAGCATATTATGCATTTAAAAAAAGTCATATTATCACTGTATTAAATGAAATGCCGATATCATATATATATATATATATATATATATATATATATATATATATATATATATATATATATATATATATATATATATATATATATATATATATATTTTTTTTTTTTTTTTTTTAAATGCATAAAAGTGACTTTTTTGTGTAACTATGCATAGATACAAGCTTTGGAGTATAAACGCAGGTCGGCGGGGTCCATGTTGTCCATGTTGTTGTTCAAGGTATCTGCTAGTCGTGCACCATGAACCAATGTAAAATGAAAAATTAGGAAATATTGGTTTTATTAAAATATGTATGTGTAACGGAGAAAAAGACGAAAGAACCGATAAAGTGTAAATATAGTCAACAGGACGACGAGCTGAGCCATAGTCATGTTCGTCTGTCCGCCCGTATGCGTAAACGTGCCGATCTCAGGACCTATAAGATCTAGAGACTTGAAATTTTTGAGCGAATCTTTATAGCACGCTCACATCAAGCTTGTTTAAAATTCGATAAATATTTGGGACTAGAGTCAAAATTTTAATTTAGTTTTATGGGAATTTTATGCAATTTTGATTTTTGTTATATTTTCAATGGAGTATACATCACATGCTAAAAATTTCATAAGTTATTAAACAAAATGTTGAGCCACATGGCCAGCAGCGCCAGCGTACATTTTCGTAAATTCTAAGAACTATCAGCTGCTACTTTAGTTTAGGCTGCAAAAATAGTGCGCCCTGAGACGAAGACGAAGCTGAAGACAAATTGCTTGCGTTGTGAGTAAACTAATAGGTTGCATAGTGCAAGAAGCATTGATTGCGCTTTTGTTATGTTAGTCGCAATTGATTTCTCATCAGATGATGACCTGTAAAAAAGTAAATGAAAAAATTTACCCTATATGGAAATATCCACCGGACCGTTCTGGCGACGCTGGACCTCATTCAGTCAACGAGATGTGTTCTCAACGGAGTCATTTCGAGTCCATGTTGTTTATAAAGGACCAGATAAAGTGCCGCCGGTCTTCCGGAAATTTATGTCGCCAAAAAAATGAAGTACAAGATATGAACATTAATATTGGCGAAGATGTTAATAGTGTAGATATAGAGGCGCCTCAATATGAGGAAGAAAGCGACATGAGTACGTTTGAAGTGAAAACGCCCACCCCACATCATCCTTCTAGAAATCTTAAACGGCGTCATAACATAGAAGGTGAAATGCTTAACATCGAAAAAATGAAGTTGGAGAAAGAAAACAAAAAACACGATTCCAGCCGACGATGAAGACGTGGCTTTTTTTGTGAGCCTATTGCCACACTTTAAAAAAAATGGATCTGCAAACGAAGCTTTTCTGCAGAATGGAAATGCAAAAATCAGTCTATAATCACGCGTCTAACCACGCGTATAACGTGGGGCGCTCTTTTAATTTACAAAATATTCAGAGCCAAGCTTCTTATATATCTGTACCATCACCGACTCTACTTGAATCCTCATCAAATCAATATTCTGAATGCTTTATCCCCACAGGAACCGAGTACTTTTGTTACATCGGTAAATATTACATTTTCAAATTAATTAAATAAACAAGTAATTAAATGAAAAGTAAAAATTAATAAAATGAATAAAACAAAATTTATTTTAAATAATTTTTTACCTTAACGTCACAATTAGCCTTTCAGCACACATAATTGGGGTGTTATTAAAATTAGTCCAAATTTTAATAATTAGTGGTTCAATTTTTATTAAAATGTGATGAAATGTGCTCATTTTCAATCTAGTATATTCCAAAAATTTTTGTCATCTTGGCGCAGTTCATTAAACAAATGATGAAATTCGCTAAATGCTTTTCTTCCCAAATTTATAGGGTTGTTTTTTTCATTTACTTTTTTACGTTGTAATTTAAAAAATAAACTTTGCTCAATCACCAGGTCATCTTCTGATGAGAAATCCATTGCGACTAACATAACAAAAGCGCAACTAATTCTTCTTGCACTATGCAAGAGCTTACTCGCAACGCAACCAATTCGTCTTGAAGCTTCGTCTTCGTCTCAGCGCGCACTATGTTTGCAGCCTTAGATTTGCTAGATGTTGCTTGAACAGTGAAGTATTAGGAGGAGCGATGCACGTAATTGGAGTGATGCAACTTTTTTAAGTTGGAAGAAAATAAATAATAAGGAATTTCGTGTTTTTTAAAAATAAAGAAAAAAAAAGTGCAGCTAAATCTTGGCCTTAAAGTTTTTTGGACTCCGCACTGGGAAAAAAAACCATTGGTAAGAAGGTTTGCTTAGTTTAAACACTTAGTTTAAGCACTAAGAAATAAAAAAAAAGTCTTCAAAATAATTTTGGATGACATTAAAGTGACCTAATAGCGATAACTGGGGCTCTCAAGATATTAAAATATATATTATGCACCAACAATGCCGCGCGAGCCCACAATCGACTAAATGAACCGTGACACAAATCAATGAAAACGATGGCAACAATACATGCATCGGGCTGTTATTTGTTTCCGCATCTACCGTGTTTTTCAGATCTAGCTTCCCGCGATTTTCTCTTTTTTCAGATATTAGAAAAATATTCTGTGAAAAGAAATATAGTGGTAATAGCCGAAATTGAAGCATATTTGGAGGCTAAATACAAATCGTACCATACAAATGGTTTAAAAAATTGTATAACAAAAAATAAAAATAACAAAAGCCATTTTCATGCAAAATTTTAACATCATCGTTATTATTTGAGGAAAGGACATGATAGCTTTGATGCGCATAAAGAATACTTTTTTGTGACGAGCTACACATACATACACTTACAGTCCTTTCTTCATACATACATACATGATCATTTACGTGTCTGTGTGCGAAGCTCTAGCTGCTACTCGATCTTGGCAATGACATTGTAAGATGATAGGGAGGGTATTAAATGTACAATGTCGTTTTCCAATTACTGCTAATGACTATTTTAAGGATTATTTCTTTTGCTACTTATAATCATTCAAAGTGAAATGATAATATCGATTTTGTACAATGTCCGTCTAGCTGTCTTAGAGACTTGAAATTTGGAATATATACTAGTGTATGCTCTTGAATTCTAGTGTCAAGATTTTCTCGATAAGCCCTCTAGGGGCGTGTCCTATTGGGAAATGCATTTTCTGGTATCTCAGAAACCATGTTAGTTGAAGTGCTCGAGATTTGAAATTCGGAATATATACTCGCGTTAATAACCCAGTTTAAAAAAGATATGGCGGGTATATTTACGCTCATTGGGGGCGTGGCAAATCGGGAAAACCTGTATCCTCTACAGTTATATAGCTAAAAACTCAAAATTGAATGACTATATTACTGTTGGCTTCTATTGATTTGTCAAATAGTAGCGTTAGGGGCGTGAATGAATTCATGAATTCTTCAGTCGGTAACGCCCGACTGCAACTTTCTAACTTGTTTCTATTTTTTGTTGGTTACATATTGGTATTCTTATAGCGTCTATTTTTTTCACTTCGTATCGTGCTAAGATCCTTAGAAACTAAGTTATTGATGTCGAACCTCATTAATAATATAATATCATCTTCAGAAAATGTCTGGGCGTGGCAATTTGTTGTCTTTGTTTTATAAAAAGACGGAGGCAGCAAAACTTTCTCTGTGTAGTCAAGATCATATATATATATATATATATATATATATATATATATATATATATATATATATATATATATATATATATATATATATATATATATATATATATATATATATATATATATACATATATACATATGATCTTAAATGCTCATTTGACAGTCACTCTACAATTTAAAAATCATCAAACAAAAACTGAATCGCTACACACTCGAAAAATTCTATCATCGCTCATACACACACATATATATGCAAATGTTTCGCACACAGCACACAAATGTTTATACTTGTAGGCAGAGGACTCTAAATGTGTGTGCAAATTATGTTTTATATGTAGTCACTCGTTTCGAATTGATTAAGACCACGAGTACTGGTGAGATTTGCAAAGTATATTTATTAAAGGCGTCCGCCGTTCAATATGAATGATTACAAAAACTGAATCTACCAAGCATAAATTCTTAATCACTAAGCTATGGTCATTGGCGACGCCGCCGCTGCCGTCGGCAGCGCTGTCGCTGTCGTTAGCCACATTGTTGCTGGCCGCGGTGTCGCTGCCGCCGCTGTTGTTGGCAGCCGCACCGGCAAAGTGCAACGTTAGCGCCTCGTGCAGAGTGTTATGTTACTCGGCGGATGTTATGCAAGAATGTTGCGGGGCGCTGACTTTACTCCGCTGATCGCTGGCGTAGCCGCACTTGACACCCGAGTTTTGGACATTCTTGCTGACTGACGTAACTGCTGATTCAGTCGCTGTGACCCCAACATTGTGAGAATACTCTTTCCATTTTGGGGTCGCTGGGAGCTCACAGTTAACTACTCCCCCCCTCCAAAGACTGACCGTCCCTGGTCACGCTATAAGCCTTCTGCACCTGCTCGATCATTTGTCCAAAACGTCGGGAAGCTCGCCTTTTCTTGACGTACTGATAGAGGGCAATGCTCCCGCAAATTATTGAGCAGGCTATGACGCCCATGCCAAACACCAACATGGATCTAGTGCCGGACGTAGCATCGTCTCTTATCTCTCTGATGTAGCTTAGATTTTCCTCATTTAGACGGTGGAGGTATGGAAGGCTTAGTATGTCACTATGACCTGTGATATTCAATAAGGGTGACGCTGCAACTCCCGGAAATCTTTCTTGGACGTTGTTGGGGTTCACGTATCGGGTTCCGTTGATCAGCGCGTACGTGTCGAATGTAACTAGTTGAGTTCCAGATGAGATGATCTCGGTTTTATCATCGAACGCCACAATAGCTGGACGGTCGTTTATGATGATGACTCCATCGTCGACCAGGGTGATGGGGTCCAGATGGCTGGGCTGAGTCACACAATGCGCCGTGCCTCCAGAGTGCAAACCTTGGGCGCAAGTTTCGCTGAGTGCCCGCTCGCAGAATACTGTCGTGGTCGTTGGCTTGCAGTTTGTGAGTGTCAGAATCTGCTTTCCGCATTCCGCTACTACGTTATCTGACAGCTGAAGGATCGTGTTATTGTGTGCGACGGGGAATATGGTGATTTTTTTGCATAGCTGACTTATTCTAGGGTATTTTATAATAATCTTAACTACATTCGTTGATTGTAAAATCTTAATACTAGATACTTCTAACAAATCAGTTATGGTCGTCCCTGTGAGTTCGTTCATAAGAATAGACTTAAGATCAGCGTGGTCTAAAATGTTCGGATTAATGATATTGGATTTTGCTAGGGTAATCGTTAACATGAGATTACCGATTTCATTAATGAGAATTCTGTTTCTTGTGAGTAAAGTCTCGTATAAATGCGAGGTGTCTGTTTGTTTATTTTTAGCAATCTTAAGAATTTTATTTACTGAGTTTATTTGTATCTGCGTTTTAGAATTAATTTCTATCTGCCTATTGTTGGAACTAACCAGCTGTGCCTCCGTCATTCTAATGTTCTCTAGGTCATTTGCGTCGGGGGTGCCCGCAACGACTTTAAGCGCCGTCCCCAAGAAGTCAAGGCTTCTCGCATGGCGGTGATGCACCTCAAGAGCGGACAACAGCTCTCGTACGTGTTCGGTGTCTACCTCCAAAAGCTTCCGCATGTGGGATTGCGGAAACATGTCCGTTAATTTAGCGGTCTCGTCAATCATTCGCGTGAATTCGGAAAGGTTAGTCGTATGTCTTAAAAAGTCATTACCGTCCCAAACTAGTACAGTTCCGTCCGAGATAGGAATGTAGTCAGAGTGTGAGTAGTCTGTCATTCGTGCCGTCACAGTCACTAGTAATGTTAATATCGTCCCGTACAACCTGAAATGTGAAGCAAATCATTAGTTCTTACTTGTCAAATATTCCTTAATCCTACAAGCTAAACCTATTAACTCAGCGAAGGTTGTCCTTGTGGACTACCCTCTCCTTAATGAGGACTGTGGTCCCCAAGTCCGCTTCAATCTTTTCTTCGATACATAAGGGCGTGAGTTTGTTGCCTAGTCTCCGGTTTGTTTTGACCAGAACCTCTTCGCCCACGTCAAATACCCTATTCTGCCTGTCTTGGTTAAGTCTGGCATTCTGTACTCGCTGTGCTCCCTCTATCCTCTTCGTAACCTTATGTTGGGTCTCTTTCGAGGCATCGTACAAGGCGTCTATTGGTCTCTTCTGAGTAACGGAATGTATTGACCTGTTATACTCAATTGCGGCCTGTAGTATGAGTTCGACTGTACTGTTTATCCCTCTTTGTAGCTTCAGACATCTGGCTATCTCTATAAGTGTACTGTGAAAACGCTCGACTTGCCCGTTCGACGTCCTGTGTAGGGGCGGGGCATTTGCTAAGTTAACGCCAAAGTTGTTTAGCAGCAGGGACGTAATCGTTTCCGACTTAAGCGATGGCTCATTGTCACAGTATATCTGTTTGGTCTGGGGAAAAACGTTCAATATCGATAGTAACGGGGGTATCAAGTCCTCTATAGTACGCGACACTATATGGTGAACTATAGCAAACTTAGAGTATTTGTCGATGCAAGTCAGAAACAGTTTGCGGTCTGTGGAGAATATGTCAACGTGAAGCATTTATCCAGCTCGTGAAGGGATCGGCGTTCGTCCGAGCTCTTGCTTCTTCGGGTGTCTGTCATATTTCGCTTTTGAGCACACCTTGCAGTTTAGGACTACTTTGTTTGCTAACTTTGTCATTTTGGGAAAATAATAGTCGGTCATGATCTGTTTTATGTTTTCTTGTGCAGCCCTGTGGGCACGATTGTGTTCGGTGGTGAGGATTTCCCTTCTCTCTCCGCTATCCAGAACATCAAGGTGCTTGCAATGCCAAAATTTTGTGGCTGGGAAGCTTCTAACAATTTTGTCTTGCAATCTTGCTAGGATTGGAAGCTCGCAATGGATTCCGTTCACTACGTTTGGGTTAACTATCGGTTTTACTACATCAATCAAGGTGGTCCTATCAGTGAATTTTATCACATGGCGCGTTTTTTCGCCAAACATGATATAATTTCTGTTCAGAGGGAACTGAGACTCTTCCAAGATGATCTGGTTTCTGAAGCAATTCACCGGCTTTTCAGTAGTCTCGATGGTGTAGGTCAGTGATGTTTCGCTATGCATTGTAGCGGCATCTGACTCTGGTTCAGCACTCTCGAGTGCGTTCACGTTTTGCCACGATAAGGCGTCAGCTACGTGATTCTCCTTACCGGGTTTGTAGAACAGGTTCGCCCCTGTCTCATCAATGCGTGCTTTCCAACGTTTGATTTTTGCGTTTGGGTTTCCTTCAGACACCGCGAACGTAAGTGACTGGTGATCTGTGAAAATGTTTATGTCTTTGACCCCATAAAGATAGTGCCGAAGCTTGGCCAAGGCCCACACGATAGCTAGTAACTCACGCTCGTTAGTAGCGTAATTCGCCTCACTATCTTTCAGCGTTCGAGAAATCATGGAAATTGGTCTCCCGTTCTGAGATAAAACTGCCCCGATTCCATATGCCGATGCGTCTGTAGTCAGATCAAAAGGCTTTTTGTAGTCTGGATACATTAGCATGACGTTTTCTGATGCTAAAATGTTCCTCAACCTCTCGAATGCATGCCTCTGATTTTCATTCAGTTTGACTTGCATTCTTTTTGACCTGTACTTGCTCACCGAACCGTTTTCCCCTTTCAGGATGTCGGAGAGAGGTTTCGCTATTGCGGCGAAATCTTTGATGAAGCAGCGGTAGTAGCTGGCTAAACCCAGAAACGACCTTACTGCAAACAGTAAATCTGGCTCGACGTAGTTCTGAATGGCTTTCACCTTTTCAGGGTCAATCCTTGCGCCGTTGCTAGTCACAATAAACCCCAGATACTCTACGCTGTGTTAAAAAAACTGGGACTTTTCTTTGGCCACTTTCATGTTTGCGTCGCGCAGACTCTTGAGGACCCACTCAACGTGTTTGACGTGGTCCTTTTCGCTTTCGGAGAATATGATGACGTCGTCCACATAAACATAGCAAGTTTTGCCAATCTGTTCACGGAGGACATCATCAATGGTTCTTTGAAAAATGCTGCCCGCATTCTTCAGGCCAAAGGGGAGTCGACAGAACTCGAATTTTCCCCCGTTCACCGAAAACGCCGTCTTCTCCCTGTCCTCCTCCGCCAAAGTTATTTGGTGGTATCCAGAGTTAAGGTCGAGCGTTGTGAAAAACTTTGCTTTACCCAGATTTGCCAGAATCATCGTTATGCTTGGCATCGGATATTTGTCAGCAATAGTTTTCTGGTTTAGTTTCCTAAAATCGATCACTAAACGTTTTTTCTTGTTGCCATTACTGTCGGTGCCCTTTTTGTCCACCACCCAAATCGGGTTATTGTATGGGGACCGCGACTTTCTTATGATACCGTTTTTAAACAGTTCATTTATTTCTGTGGCAACAAAATCTTCCACACCTCGCGGGTATGGGTATAACTTTGAATAGATTTCCTTCTCGTCAGTTGTTCGTATTTTAGCAACGACGGAAGTATTGTACGGCAGTGACTCGTTAGGGTCAGCAAATGCCTTATCGTTCCTTTTGAGCATTTGAAGGAACTCGGTCCTCACTGCAAAAGGCACATCAAGGTCGATAACCTTGGTGTGGTTTACATTCAAGCATTCCTGGTAATGTATCGTTTCCGATCCACCCTGGATTAAAAGCTTGTTTTTCTTCAGGCTTATGGCGGCGTTGACCTGCTTTAATAGGTCAAGGCCTATTATCCCGTCAAATGTAGAAAGGTTGTCTAGTATAAAAAAAGTCGCTGTCTGTCCAAACATTGGCAACGCGCACTTTTTGGAAATGTTGTTGGAGCCGTGAATAGACTGCACGACAAACTTCGTCTCGACCGGAAATACACCATCCAGCTGCGTTAGCGGCTTGATGTAATTTTTTGATGCACCCGTGTCAATTAACAACCTAACGTTTCTCCCTGCTATTCGTCGCCGTAAGTACGGCAGCAGGGACTTCGCCCTAAAAAATTCAGGCCGCTATCTAGAAAGTTGAGGCTGTCGCCCTCACACTCGCTGGCAGTATCTATTTCCTCGACTTCTTTGCTAGCCACCACGTTATATGACCCTTCCTTGTCTGCACCATTGGTAGAGATGTGATCTATCCTCTGGCGTCTCTGGCCCGTCATACGATCGGACGTATTCGATGGCTTGTTCGTCTGTCCCTGTTGTGGGTTAACTCTTGCGGACTCCTGAGATTTCTGATAGGCGGTCTGCTGCCTATATTTCGACATTGATGGATCAACGTCCATTGGTTCTGATCTGTTATTATTAGTAGTGGCCGCAACCTGAGCAGCCTCAGCGTTTCTCTGACCCCTATGCTTCTTAAAGGCGGGGATCTTCCCTTGTCCAGCTTGAGCGTTAGGTCTCTGCTCTTGCTGGTTGGGATTCTGACGACTTTGATTCCTCATTTCGCCTTTATTAGACCTTTCTTCTAATCCTCTGGCGAAGTTTGTGGCAAAGTTGTACCGATCGTGGTTTGCCTCCACCTCCTGAGCCAAAGCCAAAACGGTTGGCAAATCAGGCGGGTGTGCTGCAAACAACACGTCCGTCAAGTTGCGTCTTAGTCCGGAGATAAAGACTCTTAAGGCATCGCCTCTAAACTTCTCGCACATCCCCCTGGCCAGATTATGGTCGTACGTCATGTTCGTTTTGTTAGTTAGTAAGGTGAGCTTTTTCTCGACCTCATCGTAGTACTCTAGAGTGAACATGCTGCCCTGTCTAAGGGTACCCATTTCCTGCTCTATAATGTGAATGGGTTTCTTATCAGCGTAGGTAAAATCAAGTCGCGCGATGATAGCCTCGAAGTTGAGTGCTGTATTGAATGACGCTAGAACGGTATCGGCCGAGCCCCTTATCTTATTCCTTAGAATGACCATGGCTTGGTAGTGTCGTGAGCTCCCGTCATAGTTTTTGAATATCTTGTATGAATTGTGCGCTGCTTGTCACCAAGCGACATAGGCGTCTAGGGAGCCGGTGAATTCCGGCAAACTTTTCATCGCGTCTAAAGGCTCATCACAGCGAATACCCGGGATGATTTGTGCGTTTTCGTACACCTTTATCACTGGTACAGAAATAGTTGCTCTACTTATACGCCCTGACAGTTCGTCAATTTGCCGTTTGAATTCGGTTTTGAGGTCTGCCTCTCTCCTAACATATTCTGCTGCCTGGACTGATAAAGCAGTCTGGATAAGTGCTCGTAACTGGTCCTCGTCCATGTCTGTACTAATAGCCTGCGCTCGACCGAATTTTTGGAGCAGACCGGAAAGTACACTGTCGTCACTGTCGTTACTATTTCTTCTATAACTCATAAGTTGACACACTGTTAGTCGCCACGGGGCATAACGCGAGTAGAGACACAATTAAACATGCAACGCGAGCGGAGACAATAAAACAAACTTTACACACGCAATTCGTTTAATTTTATCTATCTTTTCTCTCTTTTTTTTTGTTTTAATCTGATCTTTTGGTCTTTCCCTAGAAGAGACTCACTTACATGATACTATTTTTGTCCGTCCTGGTAGTTGTCCTCGGATTTGTTCCTTTCCTTGGGATCTTCCTTATGTTTTTCGTCACCGCTGCCCAGAGAGCTCCTGCGGATCTGGTGAACTTGGATTTGTTATTTTTTAACCTTCGCCGCTGCCCAGAGAGCTCCTGCGGATCTGGTGAACTTGGTTCTTGTTGTTTTTTTTTTTGTTAGTTTTTAGACAGCCAGCCGCTGTTTCTTTGCACTTCACTTGCAATTTCTTTTAGTTTTGTTTTGTTTTTTTTTTTTTTATTTTTTATAATTGCCGGTTTCGCGACGCGAGAACCGTTTGCCACTTGGGTGATCGGAGATCCGTAGTTGGGCGCCAATTATGTTTTATATGTAGTCACTCGTTTCGAATTGATTAAGACCACGAGTACTGGTGAGATTTGCAAAGTATATTTATTAAAGGCGTCCGCCGTTCAATATGAATGATTACAAAAACTGAATCTACCAAGCATAAATTCTTAATCACTAAGCTATGGTCATTGGCGACGCCGCCGCTGCCGTCGGCAGCGCTGTCGCTGTCGTTAGCCACATTGTTGCTGGCCGCGGTGTCGCTGCCGCCGCTGTTGTTGGCATCCGCACCGGCAAAGTGCAACGTTAGCGCCTCGTGCAGAGTGTTATGTTACTCGGCGGATGTTATGCAAGAATGTTGCGGGGCGCTGACTTTACTCCGCTGATCGCTGGCGTAGCCGCACTTGACACCCGAGTTTTGGACATTCTTGCTGACTGACGTAACTGCTGATTCAGTCGCTGCGACCCCAACATTGTGAGAATACTCTTTCCATTTTGGGGTCGCTGGGAGCTCACAGTTAACTTGCATGCTCGTCGCGAAAACATATTCTTCATGCGCATAAACGTTTTTATACCCTTCACACAAATAATAATAAAAATCAGAACAATTTGCATAAGCATGGCAAACGCTTTTAGCAGTTTGGTATACTCTTCTCTCGAAAGGGAAGAAATGCGATCTCTGGGTGAAAAAATTTGAATTTTTGTGAGCTGCTGCTGCTTGTGCAGCTCGTAGCGCACTGACTATGCCGGACAATATTTTCACTGCCTGAAGCGATAAGAGACCGATACGAGCAAATACGAAGTTGATTGGATTGCCAAGCGACCTCGCAATACGCTAAAACCGCTTGTTCTACTTGTCCAGTCTATGTGTTGTATGGCTAGTGACTAAACTCAAGTGACATAAATTCTTATTGTCAAAGCTATCCCTAAGCCCTCAAGTCGCTGAATTGCATATTATGCGAGGAATCGTATTTCGCTCGGCAACAACATCGTTGCGCGTTGGAGTTTCTGTCGCTGTGCACCCGCTCGAAATGGCTAGTGTCGTAGACATTTATGCTGACGATGCGTAATCAGCCTGAATATTTATGTTCTGCTGGTCAGTTGTGCTAACTCCTCTCCCCACTTAGGTGAATGATGATTTGTTATATTTAGAAGCGCAGATGCCGAAGGTCCCGGTTCAAGATGGCTGCCACATGGTTGCCACAATGAGCTATATTGTAGTCTTCGGCGAAATTTACTATAATGCCATTGTGTTGAACAGGGTATACGGTTATTTTTTTACATACTATGTTAGGCTTAGGGTATCTTATAATAAAAATAAGAAAATTGTTGTTTAGCAAAGCTTTAACTTGAAATACTTCCATTAAGTCGGTAATAGTGACATTTATAGGGTGTTCATTAATAATATTTTTTAAGTCAGTGGAATCCAATATGGAGGTGTTTACAATTCCAACTTTTGCAAGTACTACTGATAGCATTAAGGTTTCTAATTCTGAAATAATAATTCTGTTTCTTGAAAGTGTTTCATATAAATATTCCGTGTCTATTTGCTTTGTTTTTGTATCTTTATTAAAAGGTTTACTGTCTTCGTTAGTTTATTTATTTGTTCTTGCATTTTTGTATTTATAGTTATTTGCCTATTTTCTGATTCTACAAGTTCTTTCTGTGTAAATTTAAGTTTCTCGAAGTCATTGAAGTCTGGTGTGCCGGCTACGACTTTTAGAACGGTGCCTAACGTATTAATACTCCTAGTATTTGTATGATGGATATTTATTGTGGCTATTAGTGTTTCTATATGTTGTATATCTGCGTCTAATATCTGTCTCATGTTGGATGGTGGAAAATGGATTATTAATTCTTCTGTGTCTTTTACTATTGCTGAGTATAGAGTAAGATTAGTTGAGTGTTTTAGATATTGAAAATCCTTCCAAATGGTTACGTATCTTTCTGAGATCGGTTGCCGTTATCATTGTGGCAAAAATAATTATAGTTCAAATCCTAAAAAGATGAAAAAAGGAATTTAAAGTTTTTGTTTATCTCAGATTGTCTTTGTGGACCACCCTCCCTTTTATTAAGACTGTTGTCCCCAAGTCTGCGTCAATTTTATTTTTCTTGTACAGGGGTGTCAGTTCCCTAAAAGTCTGTTGGCTTTTACAAGAACTGTATCGCCTACTTGAAATTGTCTGTCATATATTGCCCATTTACTCTGTTTATTTGAAGTTGTTATCCCTCTTGAACTTTATTTCTTATTTCTATTTCAAGTTCAGGGGAGGATGAGTGGGTTATGTCGTTTAGACGTTTGTATGTTACTGAGTGAACTGTGTTGTTGTATTCGATATTTGCTTGCGGTATCGTTTCAACGGTATCAGTAATTTTGCTTTGATCTGTTAGGCATCTTGCGATGTCACTGAGGTTGCTATGAAATTTCCCGACTTGCCCGTTTGATGTACTATCAAGTGGTGGGGCATTTACGATTTGGATGTTTGGTTGCTTAGCAGTGATTTTATTGTTTTAGACTTTATGGAGGGCTCATTATCGCAAAAGATCTTCTTGATATGTCGGTAAAAATTTACAAGTTATAAAATTGCCGATTGTATGTCAATTATTGTCCTTGAGGCAATAGGTTGAACGATTGCGAATTTTGAAAATTTGTCTATGCATGTAAGGAAGTGTTATTTATCGGTTGAATATACGTCAATGTGTAGCATTTCACCCACATAGGAAGGTATGGGTTTTTATTTTGCAATTTGAAACCACTTCGTTTGCTAGTTTTGTCATTTTTGGAAAGAAATAGTCTTGTAAAATCTGTTTTACGTTTTCTTGAGCTGCTCTATGAGCTCGATTGTGTTCTGTTACAATTATTTCCTTTTGTTCGTTTTTGTCAACAATGTCATTTACTATATGTTTTGTGTATCGAAATATTGTTGTTGGGAAAGTTTCTTTTAGTTTATGTTGTATGAATGTCAGTACCGGCAACTCGCAAAGAATTGCATTAACGACGTCCTTTTTGAGTACATCGTAAGCTCTTTCGATTAACGAGTCTCTGTTTAAGATGAGAATTGTATGTAGGATTTTTCCACCGAACACGATGACTGTACGATCTGAAGCTACTTTATTTTCTTGTATTATAATTTGGTTTCGGAAACAGTTGATTGGTTTGTCTGTTGTTTCTATGGTGCACGTGAGCGATATTTCACTGTGCATTGTGCCGCGATAGCGTGTCAGGGATCTAATTTTCCTTCCCTGGCTTGTAATAGATGTTTGCGATATACTCGTCTATAAAATCTTTCCAACGCCTGATTTTTGCGTTTGGATTGTGGTCAGATACTGCAAACGGTTTAGGCTGATGGTCCGTAAAGATATTTAAATTTTTTACTCCGTACAGCTAATTTCGGAGGTTTTTCAAGTCCTTGATAAAACACCTATAGTAGCTTGCGAATCCAAGCAATGATCTGACATTAAACAGAGTTGTTGGTAATTCGTAGATACGAATCGTTTCAACTTTACTTGGACATGTCTTTATATCATTACTTGAGGCTACGAAACATAGATATTTCACACTTTTTTTGAAAAAGTGTGACTTTTATGGCGAAACTCTCATGTTGCCCTCGTATAGCTTATCTAAGACCCAGGCGATATGCTTGACATGGTTTTCCATGTTTTCAGAAAAAATTATTACGTCATCAAAGTAAACGTAACAAGATTTTCCGATTTAAACTCCGAGCACATTGTCGATAGCTCTCTGAAAAATACTGGGTGCATTTTTCAGGCCAAAAGAAAGCCCACAAAACTCATACTTTCCAATTCCTATGGAAAAGGCTGTTTTTCTCTATCCTTTTCAGCAAGTAAAATCTGGTGGAATCCGGATTTCAAATCTAGGGTTGTAAAATACTTTGCTGTGCCTAAGTTGGATAAAATAGAGGCTATGTTGGGAATGGGGTTTTTCTCATCTATTGTTTTTTGGTTTAATTTTCTGAAGTCTATTACTAAACGTTTCCGTTTTCTTCCGTGTTCATCGGTACCTTTTTTATCTACAACCCAAACGGGTTTATTGTATGGTGACCGAGACGGACGTATTATATCATTTTTTAAAAGATCTTGAGTTTCTGTGCTTACGAATTCCGATACGTCCATTGGGTATGGATATAATTTAGAATATATGGGATACTCATTTGCTGTTCTAATGGTGGCAATGATGTTGGTATTATACGGGATTGGTATTATATGTTTTCGCAAAGACTCCTGTTTGGTCCTTGAGTATTGTTTGAAATTCTGTTGTTATAGGCTGTGGGGCTTCTATTTCTTTGACACTTGTAAAATTTACGGCTGGGCATTTTAGAAATTTAAATGTCTCAGAACTGTAGTTTGTTGTTAATTTCTTACTTTTGAAGTCCAATAGAAGATTGCTTTGATTTAGTAAATCGAGTCCAATTATACCGTCAAATGTCGTAAGGGTTGGTAGCAAAACAAATGTTGTATTGGTGTTAAAAAGATGCATTGTACATTTCCTGTCTATGTCATTATACCCATGAATTGGTTTTATTCAAAAGGATTTTTCTACTGGCGTAATATGTTCTAGTTCTTTTAGTGGTTTTACATAATTTTTGAGGCTCCTGTGTCTATAAGCAATCTTATTGTTCTTCCTGCCACTGTTTTTTCTATGAACGGGAGCAGGGAGGTATGCCTAAAAAATTGACCTGGTCACATTCGTCGGATTCGTCTTCGATGTCTTCTGCCTCAGTTTCTGCGATAGTCCGGTATTCACTATTGTCTTGTTCGTATTCTGTATCTCCTGTTTCTAAGTGGTTAACTCTTTGTTGTTTTGATCCTGTGAACCGTGCACTACTATTGTTTGGTCGCTTGTTTGTCTGTCCCTGATTATTGTAACTTCCATACTGCGTGTTTTGTTGTTGAGCTGGCGACTGAGTTTGTTTCGAAGGAGCCGTGTTTTGTTGGTATTGAGTAGTCTGTCTAAAGCGAGAGGATGTGTCAAAGTCCATTGGTTGAACTTGTTCTTCTTGTGGTGAGAATTCTTGTTTCTTATAATGTGGGCTTTTTCCTGGCTGATTGTATTTTGGGTCCTGAGTTAGATTCTTGTCCCTGCTTAGCTGTTTTTGCTCAGTTCTCTGGGCCTTTTCTTCTAAACTGCGGGCAAAGTTTGTGGCAAACATGTAACGGTCATGATTAGACTCGACATCTTGAGCCAATGCCAGTGCAGAGGGAAGATCAGTTGGTCTTGCTAAGAATAGGACATCACTTAAGGCTTTCCTGGTTCTTGAGATGCATACTCGTAGAGCGTCCGCTCTGTATTTCTCCTTTAACGAAGAGGCAACGGTGGTGTCATAGGTCATGCTTGTCTTATTTATGACTAAAGTCAGTTTCTCGTCGTAGTACTGCAATTGTGTCAAATTTCCTTGACGGAGCGTTGACATCTCTTGCTCGATTAAGTATATCGGTCGTTTGGCGGATAACACCATCGTCTCACTTGGACGGATAACACCAAATATTGCCATGCCCAAGGTTATTACAACTTCATTGTAATTAACCTAATCATAAAAGAACAATTTCATCACACAACATATCCTCTCACAATAATCATAACAAGTCTCAGATGGGTATTTCAATTCCTCCGGAGCATAACCATCTGGCATCTTTTTAAAATCCTCATGGCAATATTTATACGTTCTCTTATTATGCAACGACTTCAAAATGTATCTGTCGCCTTCTAAAACTTCAATAACCAAAAGTGGTCCGCTAAATTATTGCATCCAACTTGGTCAGACGTCGCTCTTCATTTTTCAATACAACATAATCACCACTTTTGTGTCTAGTGACATTGACGTTGACTTATTTTTATCGAATCTGGTTTTGTAGTAGTAGCCTGGTTATTAATGTTTTCTAATGCTCTGTCTCTACTTTATCAGTCTCAATCTCTGTATCGCATGGTGGAATCAAGGTCAGAGAACGTGCCTCTTTCCCGATTAGCAACTCTAGAGTACTTGCTTTGGTTACACTACTAACTGTGCAGTTCAACGCAAGTTGTACCTTGCCTAGAGCATCCTGCCAAGACCGGGGACTCGATTTAACCGCGGACAAAATATTTTAAAGAGTGCTCACAACGCGCTCAACTTGTCCATTCACGAGACTTCTTCCTCTGGCTATAAAATAAAGTTTAAGCTTCAGTGACGCACAAAACTCTGAAAAAAAATTTTCTAGGTAATGTAATGACATGAAAATCCGCCGACCGTATTTCTCGACCAATCACAATGTCGTTATTCAAATACTCATCGCCCAAAACATGAAATAGCATTTCAATACAATACCTTTTAATTCTTACGTTACTAAATATTTGCAATGTTATACAAATGCTGTCATTGCCAATACCTTTCAACTACTACTTTGTTAATTGTTTTACCAACTAACTTAGCACTTATCTTCTGTTTAATCAATAAACATTCCGATCTAGAATCAAACGTCATGAACGTCTCGCCTTGATAAACCCTTTCCTCCACGTCCATCTTACGCCATTTAGTAGTGAGTGATGTCACCATATGACTAGCATAATTGGAGACATTCTCCGTCAGTTGATAACATTGTCAAGAACATAGCCGATGGTGTTTCTTCACTGGCAAACCGCTTCCAACGGTGCATGTAGCACATCAACCATGACGCTGGCAGCTACGTGCCAATTGTGCGGGCAGCAACCGGCCTGAGCACAGCAGCCACGTTAAGATTTTCAACGCGACGGCTTGTCATGTTAACGCGCGCGCTCCCTCTCTTTCTCTCACTCACTCTCGCTTTCGAGATCAAGACAGGCGCTACGGTAAAAGCCGCAAGCCACACGGGCATGCATTATAAGAAAAAAAATTTGGCAAAGTGACGTCACATATTTGCTGCTGTTCGCGTTGTGATGCTTGCATGGTTTTTACAAGCTCCAACAGGCCTCGATTTTGCATTTGTAGGACAATGCGCCATTGATCCTCAGAAAATGCAGGAGGTGGTGCCGATACCCCTTCCGATGTCATAGAGTCATTAATTTCTTGTGGCTGGTCTGCCATATTGACACACAAACTTTCTGAGTAAGGCGAATTTCAACCAGCGCGTGCAATTGTCTTGACTGCCTTGCATTTTCTGATCACGCATCGATGTATGCTTCTTTGCACTCGCCAGCTGGACTACACTCGGCGACAGCGAGACAACGCCATCGCCTCACTCGTGCGCTGCTTTGGCGCCACACACAAATTCTACACATATATATATATATATATATATATATATATATATATATATATATATATATATATATATATATATATATATATATATATATATGGTAGAGTGGCAAATCGGGAAATGGAGCTGGTAGCGATTTGACCGTGACTGAGTATTCTGCAATAGGTAGGGCCGACTGCAATGTTTTTACTTGTTTATTAATATTTTTGCTACTAGCGCAAATATAAACACTCTCTCACTTGTTTAAGCTCCAATGAATTGTCAAAATACTTTTTTCCACCAATAACAATATTAACGATATAAGATTATTTTGTTAAAAATCATTAGTTTTATTTTTTGTTTTTAAGCCCTGAACCCACTGAAAATAGAAAATCAGGGTATAATGATTTTGTTAACATGTATGCAGAAGACGTGGCAGACCACGTACTGTATATGAGCGCGCGTGCTGAGAATGTGTGTGAGACAGTTACACTGATTGTGTGTTGCTGCGTCCTTGGGTATTTCACAATAATTATGATTTGAGTTGTCGATACTAAAAAGTACCGTTTCAGCGAGGTGACAGCGCGGCTACTCTGTCGGCGAGTTTGGTTTGGTGTGAGACGCAAGAAAGAACGCGTCGATCTCAGCACCTATAACAGCTAAAGACGCAAATCGAGCTTGTTCGTAAAATTTAATATCTAGTCCCGTTTTAATGTTATCGAAATGTAGTAATAAAATAATATCTCGTATGTCTTTACAGCTAAAATCGCCAAATTTTGTATTTAGTTTCATGTGTAGTCGATACTATTTTGATTTATGTTATATTTTGCAAGCAGCTGTCGTATAAGATAGAGATTGAGTTGTGTAAAGATAGAGATGATGAGGAAGACTTCGTATGCTGATCCTGCAACTATGCGCTCGCAAATACGAGCACAACTTCTGGACAGTGGGACGCCAACATTGAGTCAAGCTGCGAGCATACCATTACCTGTGCATCTACATCCACATACACTGTGGCGGCAGCTTTATCGCCCAACATTTGCTCAACCATGCCGGTGGGCAATAATTCGCTGAGAGATACTTTGACTCAGTTTTCCTAAAGACTAGTTAGAAAAGGCAAGTGCTCGTTTGAAGTACAAGAAAACTCGTCACAAGCTAACCGCAAAGCTAAGATTCAGGCTATTGACCAGCTCAAGGTGTCTCAAGGTGGCGTTAAGTAACAATTGCTTTGCAGCTCTAGTAGAAGAAGCAGATAATCTGATGGACCAAGAAATGGGCCAGAAATTGGCTATAATAGCGATGAAGCGCCAGCTGCAGTTAATATGAACATTCAAGCTTCAAAAGGCCTCTCAAAGCCTCCAGCTATTTGTGTTCCGAATTTTTGCAGTCCCTATAGTTTGGAACATTCACTGAATTACAGAATTCCTATCATATACTTCAAAACCAGGCAGAACTTCTTTTATATCAACTTTCAACAAGGTCCGAAAGTTGAAGCTTAAAAAATAATAAAACTTGGCAGCTACAGAGCCACCGTTGAGCGTGCTCCTCGAAAAAAAGCTGCTACAATGCCTGAGATGCCACATTTTTGGACATTCCAAAAATAATTGCACCCGGGATCCAATCTGTGCTAAGTGTACTGGTGCCGACACGGCTATCAGCTTTGCATCAGTGCCAGCTCCACGAGCATTAATTACGTTGGTGAACACGTTGCAACTGATAAGGAATGTCCTGTTAGAGTTGAAAAATTAAGAAAGCTTAGACCTAAACCAAGACTGCCTGTTAATGGTAATGCTGTAAATTCCAAATATAATCATGTGTCTTCCCCCCATGGGGTTTTATCTCTCCTGAAGCTGTCAGAGGAAAGATGACGTATGCTGGCATTGCTCGACCTAATGGTACACAATTTATCCCTACTTGTGCTACAAGCTAACAAGAATTGTTTTTCAATTCTCGCTGTTACGCGGTCAAGAACCGCGAAATTAACCCAAAAACACCGAATCAGCAGTCTGCAACCCAACCGTTGCAACAATTACCAGCAGCGCTGCCGCCGTCGATTCAGAACTTAGCTAGATAGGGTGGAATTGATTTAAGAACTTTTAGTCTGGAATTTGAATTAAACCGAACTGGCGCCCGAGCAGTGACCAATCGTGAATACAAAAGTGCAAAAGGTTATCTAAGTATGCGAATCGGTCGATTAACCACGACAGAGCAAAACGTTTCTAAATGCGTGTAATCAGTGATTGTCACGATAAGACAAAACGAATCTTAAGTGACTAAACTGATTCTTATAGTGAACCAGACTCCCGTGATCGGCACGCAAGATCAAAACCAAATCGCAACTACAGTTTGCACAATATGTGCTCACGCTTTGTACGATCCAATCGCAGAGCGCATCTCAACACAACGTATCAACTGCTGAGCCACGAGTAAGGAAACCAAAAGGGATCACTTTTGCATCATGGAGTACACACCATTAATAGTTCTGTAAGAGAAAGAAAATTAGTGATTAAGTGGGAGATTAAAAGAAATCATGGAAAAACAAAGACATTAATCAAAATAAAATTAGGAAAAAAAAACTAACAACGAATTTAATCAAAATCTATTACAAATATAAGAAGTTAAAGAAAATAATAATAGAAAATGTATCAAGGTAATAACAAAATTAAGAAACAACAAAAGAAACGAAATCAAATATAAGCTTAGCGTGCCAAACTTGCAGCTGCGCAGTGTAAGCCGAAACGGAAAAATAAAGAAACAAAAGCAAACAGTGGATCACAAACGCGCTGCAAGAATACAAACTATATATATTTATACTAACAAAAATACTAACTATGGCCAACCCGAATAACCCTTACGTCGCTTAATACTCCATACTGATGCTACAAGCGAATCATCAACTTCAGCACGAACAAACGTAAATAGTGACGAATAGAACCAGAGACAGCAACAAAGAACAACAAACAGACAAACAATGTATCAAGCCAACAGAATTGGTGAAGCAAGTTCGATTGAAAATCAAATAGACCAAAAGATCAATAATAGATTGACAACAATACTGAACAACATGGGTATTAACATTAACAATAATGATTTTGCCTAGGCAACTGCCTACAGCATAGACCCAGACTCTAGCGGCAACATTACTGACCTCGTCTCGGATATAGTAAAAGGGATGAGAGAATTTTCAGGAGATCCAGTCGAGTTTAGCTCCTGGAAAAAGTGCATACATAGGATCATAGAGGCATACTCTAGTATCAAAGGATCACCAAAATACTTTTTTTGCGGACAAACGGGACCTAAGCACACTTGAGTACCAACTTACCACCATGACACAAAATGCACGACAGTCTTTGCATTTGGGCCTAAAGTTAGAAAACCAAAACTATAGGACGAATTACGCGAATAATAGACAACAAAACATAAAATTCAGAAACGCAGAACAGAACCCAATTCCGACACCCCGTAAATTCATACCGACACAACCAAGTTACCCAACCTATAGACATCCAATGTACTTACCACCCCAGGACCCACCTCCACTTCCTCCACGGAGACCAGCACCACAACACTGACCATTCTTTAATTATAATCAGGGACAACACGGTTAATTCAAAAGACCACCTAACCACAATACTGGCCTTAACAAAACCAACTCAACCAATATAGACAGACCCAACCAACAGCCCCACCTCGGCCAACTGCAGCCAAGCCAGCAGAAGCAATGGACGTCGACCGTAGTATGCAGACAAAGATGGTCAAGGTAAAAGGCCACCTTTCCCCGAGAGCCAAGATGGGAAAAAACAACGACTCTTTAACAAGGAGGGAGAATAATGTCAGGAACAAAATGAACAAGACTGAGGCCTGCACCACCATGACGAACTATGAATATAAGCAGAAAATGGCAGCAGCAAGTAACCAAGATGAATACGCCATGAGCTTGGCAGAATATATGGACCAACCAAACGCAAACAATGAACCAGAAACCCCACAATACCCTAACACAGGCTTAAATTTTTTAGAATGAGCGACTCCTCGCTTCCCTATTTCCAATGCAGAGTGGGGGGTCACAAGACTTAAATTCTTATTATTATATTGGTTCTGGTTATTCGATACTGGTTCAAGTAGGAATTACATTCAACCAAATCTAGCAACAAATCCGAAACAAACTGAAAAACCATTTAGAGCAGTAACTGTAGGAGGTAGCGTCCAAATAACACACCACAAACTTGCATATTTATTTAACCATCCGGAATGTAACGTAAAATTTTTTTTACTACCAAACTTAAAATCATTTGATGCCATTCTTGGCAACGATAGCCTTAAAGACCTAGAGACAGTAATTGACGTGGCGCGCAAAATAATGACTATTAAAGGAGTAAAAAAGATACCAATAAAAGAAAAAAGATACGAGGCATTTAACATAATCATACCCAGGACCGAACACTTAGATGACGGACAAAAACTAGAGCTTGATCAACTGGTCCAGAAATATCACAACCTCTTTGCCTAACCTACACTTCCAAGGTTGAAGCGGATTCCCCAATATATTCCAAACTTTACCAATATCCAATGTTCCTTAAAGATGAATAGATGAATAGGTGAATAGACAAATACAAGAGCAGCTAGATAATGGCATTATTCGACCTTTGTGGTCACCTTTCAATTCACCGGTATGGATAGTTCCAAAGAAACCAGACGCATCTGGTGAAAGGAAATATTGAATGGTCATAGACTATCGTAAACTCAATAAAGCCACAATAGCAGACAAGTACCCCATTCCCGAGATTTATGAGGTATTAGCTTAACTCGGAAACAATAAACTCTTTTGTGTCCTCGACCTTAAGAGCGGTTTTCATCAAATCCCGCTAAAATCGTCCTATATTCCAATAACAGCATTCTCGATGCATAACGGAAAATACGAGTTTACGTGACTCCTATTTGGATTAAAAAATGCACATGATATAGATAAGGGACTTCGCTAAGTTAGCAAAACCACTTAGCTCCCTTTTAAGAGGGCAAGATGGACGTGTGTCCAAAAATGATTCAAGGAAAAAAATAATTAATATGAACCAAGAAGTGATAGAAGCTTTCAATAAAATTAAGAATTCCCTAATGTCTGATGAAGTTATTCTCCAATTCCCTAATTTCATCTTACAACAGATGTTTCCGACTAGGCGCAGTGCTGTCCCAAGGTGACAGAACAATTTCCATTCTCTCTAGAACGCTTTCCAAAGCAGAAGAAAATTACGTCACTAAAAATCTGTTAGCCAAAATATGGGCATTAATAGCGCTCAGCCCTCCCTATACGGTAGAACAAAAATTAAAATCTACACTGATCTCCAACTTCTCACCTATTCGCTCAGTACCTGGAATGGAAATTCCAAAGTAATAAAAAGGAAACCCTACCTTGAAGAATATAATTATGAGTTAATATACAAACCTGGCAAAAGTAACGTAGTAGCAGATGCCTTATCAAGACCTAGCCCACTAAATTCAGATACGCCCACACAACATAGTGCTGAAAGTTCAGCAGGAAACTTAATTTTCAGTGTAGAAGTCCCTATTAACGCATTTAAAAACCAAATTTTCATCAAGAAAGACTACTCAAATAGTTATAATTTCGGTATCCCATTTCCAACATTCCATAGGCATACGTTTCAACTAAGAGACTATAATGAAAAAGATATACTGGACATCCTAAAAAAGTATCTAAACCTACCAGTTTTAAACAGAATTATAACATCCGAAGAGATAATGGGAATAATACAGAAAATCTATCCATTATACTTGAAAAACTATAAAAGACATTTCAACAGACATTGAACAGGAAGAAGAAATAATAAAAGAACATAACAGGGCCCACCGTGACATAATGGAAAAAAGGCACAACTTTCGGAAAAATGTTACTTCCCCAAAATGAAAGAGAAAATCGCAAATCTTATCAGACAGTGTAGAGTATGCAAAGAACAAAAGTATGACTGACACCCGACAAACCCCGAACTCAAAGAAACACCTATTCCACAGTACCCAGGACAAATTATTCATGTAGATATTTATTCCACAGAAAAAGTACTAGAGTTAACGGCACTAGATAAATTCTCAAAATTAGCTCAGGCAAAAAGAGCCTGAGGACATTAAAGAACCGTTACACGAATTGGTGTTCTACTATGGAGTACCAAAGTGTATAGAAATGGACAACGAGAAGTCACTAAATTCAGAAACCATAACTTTCATGCTTAAAGACCAGTTGAACATCAAAATTTATAAAGCCTTAATCACAAGAGTTCAGTTAACGGACAAGTGGAAAAGTTCCATTCCACCTCATCCGAAATAATGAGGTGTTTGAGAGATAACCAAAAACTGAACAATTTCAAAGAACTATTAGACAGAGCAGTATATGAATATAATTCATCGATTCATTCAGTAACCAATAAGAGACCATTGGATGTATTTTTCGGTAGGAATATTACAACAGATCCGGAATGCTACGAAAAATCCAGACAAAACTACATAGAGAAAATTAAACCAAAACAGGCAATAGATTTGGAGTATCATAACAAAGAACGTAAAAAAGTACGAGACTACTTCTACACTAAATCACAGACATACTAGATCTATTAACTGGATAGGGTCAACCTGGAAATATGTGGCAGGGAGTTCTGACCACGACGATTTAATAATGTTGACTCAGAATCTCGACAACTTAGTGACCAATAATAACCAACAAATAATCATAAACAGACAACTTGAACAGAGAATTAACGAACTAACAAAAATTTCTAACGTCTTAACAAATTCAATTAAAAAGGACAGTTTTTTCACTAATGAGATATCTATCAGTTTCCAAAACCAACCAATTAAGAATTATAAAAGACGAAATCAATAACATAAGACACGCCATTCAATGGGCGAGAGTAAATATAATCAACTCAGGGCTATTAAGTGAGGATGACTTGACAATCATAGACGATATATTCAAAGACCAAGAGCTGACTCCTTTATCCATCTAAGAAATGCTTGACTTCTCTCATGTCTCGATTCTACATAACAATACAGTTCTTGTCTAATTAGTAAAAATACCTACACTAAAGAAAGTAAACATCTAACTTGTAATGATCAAACCAGTAATAAGAAACAATAAAATTGTACACTTAAACAGTAATAATTTCTTTATTAAGGAAAACCAAATTTGTGAGATACCCAAAGATTGTAAGCCTTTCAATAATATAACTATATGTCATAATCTAAGTAATACTGATTGCATTCCAAATTTAGTAAAGGGTACTAGGGAATATTATAACTTTGTAGAGGAAAACGATAACGGACTTATAATACTTAACAATTTCGGCGGTAACTTGACCTGGAACGGAACAACAGAAAGCATTAAAGGAACTTACCTCAGCCATTTTTACAACTATACAGATGACACCGGAGGAGATCAAGCGGATAAAAGTGTTGTCTCTGCAAAGCGCTTCATGTCAACAGCACCGGACAATTGCGTAATCTCGTCAATCAATCCAACACCAATAGAATCACGCTGGTCACCCTTTTCCTACTAGCCGTTATCATCAGTAGCGCACTTCACCTGCTACGATGGAAAAAGGAAAATGTTACACTACAAATAAGCCAGATTCCAATGCAACTTATCTCTGACGTAGGGGAAAAGACGCAAGCTCTAATGACTCAATTAACACCACGCAGACAGATTAAGAGGGAAAGAGTTAACAAGAATTGTTTTTAAATTATGGCTGTTACGCGGTCAAGAACCGCGACATTAACCCAAAAACACCGAATCAGCAGTCTGCAACCCAACCGTTTGCAATTCCTAAGAATCCAGCCGTCGCCGGATACCAACAATGTTGCAACAATAACCAGCAGTGCTGCCGCCGTCGATTCAGAACTTAGATAGCTAGGGTTGAATTGATTTAAGAACTTTAAGTCTGGAATTTGTAATAAACCGAATAACACGTTAATCTAATATTCAACATCCTTTATTTTAACTTACACAATCTATACGTGAGTCAAACTTAACCGATAACTCAGCTAATGACAAGAGGTTTCAAGCAAGAGAAAACTCCATTTGAGCGGTCAACACTAGAATGGCGCAATTGTTTAAAATAGTACAGAATACTTTGGACTCAAAGAAGGCTTTCCGAGAACTGGTCCGGGTTCTCATCCCACGGATTCTCAAAATGACGCAACCGAACATAAGAATTGGATTGTGGAACGCTCATGGTCTAGCTAGAGCTCCGACTTTTTTTGAAGTCACACAGTATGTCATGCTTTCCGCTGAGACACACATGCGCGAGGGTCAGCGCATCTTTCTACCTAGTTACTTCACTTGCCTTCCACTCCAGTGGTAATAGTAGAGGTGGTGCCACAGTTATTGTGCGGTCCAGCATCAATCATATTACCCAGCTCCCGATCTCCACCAATTACAGAAGGATAACGATAGTACAGCTGTGGCTCCACGAGCTTTCATCGGACCATACTCTTCTTCTGGCTGACAAGCCGCAACGATCCTGTTTTCTTACTCGTGGTGCTGACCTAGAGATATTTAAGCCTCACGTAGCGCATCATATCAACCTCGATATAGATACCCAAGGAGCTGACGATATTTTCTACGCCATTAGCAGCTTTATGGATAAGCTCAAGCAAGCAGAAACATATGCTGCACCTAGAAATTAACTAAATGCCGATGTTTAAAGACAGCACCAGATACCCTCAATAATAGATAATCTGATTCAACATAAAAGCCAAGTCAGAAGAGAATACGCGATGCCCGAATAAAACGATGAAAAGCCAAAGGCATATTGTTGCAGAGTCACTAAAAAGTCCCGTTTCAAATGCACCGCCGTTTCATCCTGTTACGCTGCATGAAGTAAAGTGGCTGGTATCTAAGTTGAAGCACAAGAAGGCTCCGGGCGAGGATATTCTTGATAACATATTCTTGATAACAGAACTCTCCGGCTTCTCCAAGATCAAGCTCTGCTACTGCTAGTGCTAATTTTTAAAGGCATACTGTGTTTGGGTCATTTTCCAAAAATGTGGAACTCGGCGAATATCATAATGATACTCAACCTTGGAAAACAGCCAACTGACGTGGACTCATACAGACCGATCAGCCTTAAAATGATGCAGAGACTGATACTTAACAGATTTATCAACACTGATGCTGTTTCTCAGGCAATTCTTAAATTTCAGTTTGGTTTCCGGTTGCAGCATGATAAGCATGTAAATTTCATGCTGGAAGGTGTGGAGAAGAAAGAGTATTCTGTCGCAGCTTTTCTGGACATCCAACAAGCCTTCGATAGAGTGTATCCTATATCCACAGCTGTTTCAGCTTATGAAAATTTTTTTTTTTGTTGGGCGCACATTTTGCGTGACGGCTGACCGACACAAATCGTGTGCGTAAAACATAGAAGCCGGCCTACCCCAAGGTAGCGTCGTGGGCCTCACGCTTTATTATATATTCACTGCGGGTATGCCAAGACACACTGAAATTGCTGCTCTTGACAACAGAGATGTGTTAATGCGGCGGTGCTCACAAAAAAAATTGTATGTCCCAGGCCACGGATGCACTCCAAGAATACCTAGATGCATTCCAGGAATGGGCTCAAAAATGCAATGTGTGCATCAATGCGGACAAATATACAAAAGTCACATTCACAAACAGAAAGAGTTGTTTCCCTGGTGTCAGACTCAACGGATGAGTGCTGAATCACGCATTGGCCTACAGATACCTAGGTATTATCCTGGACAGACACATCACGTTCAGAAGGCACCTCGCTTCAGCACTTAATTAGGAATAAGCTGCTCAGTTAGCAGAGCGCCTGCTTGTGCGTGCGTGTGTATGTATGTGTGCATGTGTTGCTCTTTGTGTGTATAAAATAAGTGTAGAACGATTGGACTATCAACTCTTCGCATTTTCAGGGTATCTCCTAGTCGATCTGTCACATGCGTACACACGCAGAGTCGTTAATTTCTCGTGGCTGGGCTGCCATGTTGACACAAAAATTTTGGGAGTGAAGCGAATTCCAACCGGGGCGTGCAATTGTCTGAACTCGACTGCCTCGCATTTTCTGAGAATCGATCTATGCTTCTTTGCACACGCCAGCTGGAGTACACTCGACGACAGCGCGACAACGCCGTCGCCTCACTCGTATGGTACTTTGGCGCCAGTCATATTCTAAGTTTTTCGATAAATTCTTAGAATGATTTCACAATATACCAAACTCATTGCGCAGCATTATCTTGCAAGCACAGAGGTCAAATATGACAGACATAACGTTCATAATGTGACAGACACGTACAGTGATCAAAATACGTTCATAATGCGACACGGCCTTTCTGACAAAACTCACGTTTTCGTGTGTTGTCTTAACTCAACCACATGTGAAAATACTTCAGGATTCGATGGCTTTCTATATATTTCAAAGAATTTTTGTTAGGTACGCTTAAATCATTTTTTTTAACCAAACAAATTTGTGTAGCTTCTTTTACACATAATTGACTTATCATTTATGAAGCTCCCTTTATACAATAGACGCAACTTCCATTGTGCTATCTCTATCCTTACATATCTGATTAATTGATATTGCTTTTAGACATTCATGAGAATACTTATACTTTCTATTACATGTGAAAGATTTTAGTAAATATCTATCTCCAACCTCCAAACTCAAATGGCCCTTTAAATTTAGGATTAAGTTTAGTTTGATGACGTTCTTCGTTTTTAAGAAAAACGCGATCAATCACTTTGAAATTTTTTATCTTAGCTTTATTTTTATCAAACCTATTTTTGTCGTGTTTTGCTTGAGTTTCCATATTCTTTTAGCCTTCTTTCTCAAATTTTCTTTGTCTACTTTATCATTACTATCCTCGTTTATCGGCAACAAGAGAAAAGATCGAGCTTTCTTACCAGTCAATAATTCTTAAGGACTAAACTTAGTCACATTAATTAATCGTGCATTTTATTGCTATCTGCACTGCAGCCAACGCCTCCTGCCATGATCTCTGACTGGTTTCGACAGCAGTCAACATACCTTTCAGGGTACTACCTTACTGCTCTACTAGGACTAGTAGCAATTAAATGTAGATTAATTTTTTGAGGAGCAAAATTCGCGAAAATTTTTACTTGAGAAACTATGTCCTTGATCTGCTATAATTCGAATGGGGAAACTAAATAAGGAAACGGTGATAAAAATAAACAAACTTGGTGAAGGCATCTATAAGGATGATGACGTATTCCTTCAAATCATTTTTACCACTCAATTTGCCTATAATGTCAATATGTATCGTATGCCACGGTATTTCTATTTTAGGAATAAGATGCAGCTCGGCCTGTACTTTTCCCACAAGTGGCTTATGTGAAACAATTATATATGTGAAACAATTTTCTACAAATCTATGCACATATTTGGACATATTTTTGAACCAGTAATAACCATAGGCTTTGTCCAGCGTTTTTTTCCATCCCAGATGCATAATAGCTTCATGGACGTGATTTATGACGGCCCATAGAAAAGCTCTTGGTATTATCGGCAAACATTTGGTCTTAATATTTAGCTGTATTTTTCTATGTAGTATTCCTTTTCGCAATGCATATGTTTTGTCCACATTTCCTGGTAACTCATTACTTTTTAACTTTAAAATGATTTCTTGTATCTCGGAATCTGGCCGTTGTTCCAAAACTAACCAGTTGTCAGATACCTCAGTCAAATTGATTCGTAATTCAGGTATTTTTTTCATAATTTCCCCTTTTCTATACTCTATTTCGAAATCAAATGCCTGTAAAAACAACCACCATCTATTCACCCTCGGTGTTAAATAAAGTTTTGTGCGGCTGGCCTTGAATGAATTACAGTCAGTATAAACTATAAACTTGGTGAGAAGATACAGAGGTTTAAGTGTTAGGGAGAAATTTAACACGAATTGCCGAAAATAAAACGCTAAACCAATAAATTGTCTTAGCTGTGAGACATTTTGGGATGGTGGTAATCCATTTAAAGCTTGAAATTTTCGTGAATTTGGCCTGATTTCTCCGTTGCTTAATTCAAATCCAAGATACTCTATTCTAGTGGTACGAAAGGAACACTTGGTGACTTTAAATGAAAATACAGCCTTACTTAATGTCTCCAATACTGTCCGCAATCTAACTAGCACATCTTCTTTGCTTTCTGCTATTATGAAAACATCATCAATATACACAATTGCATAAGTGTAAGCTAAAGTTCCTAAGGCCTTCATTAGACCGCTTGAACACAGACGGTGCGTTCTTCAAACCAAACGGCATCGTCAAGAGCTCGCATTGACCATCCGGCGTTGAATCTTCGTGAACTGGAATTTTGTAAAAGCCACTTGCCATATCTATGCACGAAAAATATTTAGCACCACGAAGTCTGGCAATTCGCTGAGGGGCAACGGGTACTTGTCAGCTACTGTGTTATCGTTTAGCATGCGATAGTCCACACACAGTCGATCGGTGGAATTTTTCTTTTTAACTAGAAAGGTGAACAGCTTGTGAGAATAATTTTAGCCTTTAGTAATTCGTCAACTTTACTAATCTAATTTCCAACTGCCCTGTGGTGACCCTAGTCTTTGGTATTCTATCATTAAACCAATCTCAATAACATTTTAAAATATTTATCAAGGCTGCTTTATCAAGATCATCAAGTTCACTATTCGATTCTACTCTTTTGGTTTTGTAAATTTGTCAGCGTCCAAAGCCCCGAGCCTGTTGTAGATGCGTCGTCATCTAGGTTCCGCTTCTTAAAAGAGTGCGCTTGTAGCTGTTGCTACATTTTATTTCGGGTTTTAAATTTGTTTGTAAAAACCCAGCCATAAATTTGTGTTACGTGCGCCAGAGCTAGTGAAACCGCGATTTCCTCCAGATCATTAGATTAAAATTTTGACATTAGTAAGGTGACAATATGGCTGCCATATTCGAAGAAACTTTCTCCAGACTTTGGTCGCCCGTTCAGAATTTTTATCAGTTTGGCGGCAAACGGTTCGATGCCAACAAAACGTTGAACGAAGAGTTCTTTAAATTTTGACCATGTGATGCAAGCAAAGCATATTTAAAACAGCCATTGTGATCCGCTTCCCTCTGGCGCCTTACCTAATGTTATCAGACTGCTACCTTCAGGCATTTTATCAGCAAAAATGAGATCCACTGTTGTACACCAATATGAGGCATCTGCTCCAGCTCCCTAAGGATTAAGTTTCGGCAGATCTGTTTGCCCTTTTCATCAGTTGCCGATGCCCTTGGTGTCTGCATATTTTTGAAGATTTCCAAAAGGTTGTTGTTTTGCACTTGTAAAGCTGCCAAGTATGCATCGGTGATATTTTTAGGCAAAGCAGATCCCACTTCTGATATCGCAGAGTCGTTAATTTCTTGTGCCTGATCTGCCATATTGACAAACAAACTTTGGGAGTGAAGCGAATTCCGAGTAACTCGCATTTTCTGATCACGTATCGATCTATGCTTCTTTGCACACGCAAGCTGGACTACACTCGGCGACAACGCCGTCGTCTTACTCGTACGGTATTTTGGCGCCAGACATATTCTACGTTGTAGTCACATTTTAAGAAGGATTTCACAACATACCAAACTTATTGCACAGCAGCGTCTGACAATCACAGTGGTCAAACTATGTTCATAATGTTCATTATGTGTCAGACACTTATATATATACATTTATATATATATATATATATATATATATATATATATATATATATATATATATATATATATATATATATATATATATATATATATATATATATATATATATATATATATATATATATATATATATATATATATATATATATATATATATATATATAAATATATAAATGTATATATATACGTGTCTGACACATAATGAACATTATGAACATAGTTTGACCACTGTGATTGTCAGACGCTGCTGACATTTGAATATAAAGTCAAAAAATTCTTTTTTAGTGTTTTAAGTGTTTATGAACTGTACAAGTTAACACAGCTGACACAGCAGAACATAAACATTCAGGCTGATTACGCATCGCGAGCATGAATGTCTACGACACTAGTCATTCCGAGTGAATTTTGCACAACAGCGACAGAAGCCGAGGGAAATACGATTCCTCGCATAATACGCTATTCAACGTCTTGAGGGCTTAGGGCTAGCTTTGATGATAAGAATTTATGTCACTGGAGTTGAGTTGATGTTTGAGAATAAAGAAGGTCGGTCATCGCCACGGAATTATTCAGGTTTTCTCATTACGCGCAACACCGCGTGTTTACCCTTTACAGACACAAAGTAATAAAATCGCTACGTCATATGTGTTAATCTACTTAAGTATTAAAAACTGAAATTAAATAATTGGCGCCCAACATAAAAAAATCGAATCCTCTAAATATTAAAACCCAAGTTCAAGAAGTGAGTGTGAAAGTGAAAAAGCAAACCGCAGTCACACACACGCAAGACTCAGTGCACCACACGTCACGAAGCAGATTCAAAAAAGAAGAAAAAACACACAGAATTCGGTGTCACAGAAGAGAAGAAAAAAAAAACACTCACAACCTACAGTGAAGACATTCAACAAAAAAGACAACCATCAGCAAAAGCACCCTACTGAGCAACCGAATAAGTGGATCCATCAGCGGAGAACAAATCCAACAGGACACACAACCTCAAGCGAAGACATCAAGCAGGCTACACAACGAAGCAGATTACTAACGAAGCAGTTTACCAGCGAAACAGTAACCAACGAAGTAGTTTATTAACGAAGCAGTATACCAGCGAAGCAGTACACAACAAAGCAGTTTACCAACGAAGATAACAGTGCAACAGCTCTACTAATATAACATAAGAACATGTGAGTAGGGCGTTCATTAAAAAAAATAAATAAATAAGAAAAGTCAAATTATTAAAATTAAACCAAAATATCATTCCAACCTTTGAATATTAATTACTAATAAAATACGCAATACACAAAATTCCTTGCATTCTATGAAGCGCTCCCGTATAATACTAACATCATTGCCACCATTACAACAGAAAATGAGGATCCCATATATTCTAAATTATATCCATACCCAATGGGCGTATCGGAATTCGTTAACACAGAAACTCAAGATCTGTCAAAAAATGATATAATACGTCCGTCTCGGTCACCATACAATAAACCCGTTTGGGTTGTAGATAAAAAAGGTACCGATGAACACGGAAGAAAACGGAAACGTTTAGTAATAGACTTCAGAAAATTAAACCAAAAAACAATAGATGAGAAAAACCCCATTCCCAATATAGCCTCTATTTTATCCAACTTAGGCACAGCAAAGTATTTTACAACCCTAGATTTGAAATCCGGATTCCACCAGATTTTACTTGTTGAAAAGGACAGAGAAAAAACAGCCTTTTCCATAAGAAGTGGAAAGTATGACTTTTGTAGGGTCCCTTTTGGCCTGAAAAATGCACCCAGTATTTTTCAGAGAGCTATTGACGATGTGCTCGGAGAGCAAATCGGAAAATCTTGTTACGTTAACGTTGATGACGTAATCATTTTTTCTGAAAACATGGAAAACCATGTCAAGCATATCGCCTGGGTCTTAGATAAGCTATACGAGGCCAACATGAGAGTTTCGCTAGAAAATATATATAGTATAAAGACATGTCAAAGTAAAGTTGAAGCGATTTGTAACTACGAATTACCAACACCTCTGTTTAATGTCAGATCATTGCTTGGATTCGCAAGCTTCTATAGCTGTTTTATCAAGGACTTTGCGTCTATAGCAAAACCTATGAGCGATATCTTAAAAGGCGAAAATGGCAAAGTGACCGCCAGACAATCAAAAAAAAATACCAGTCAAATTCGACGAATGTCAACACACGGCATTTGAGAAACTAAAAGAGGTTCATGCATCCGAAAATGTAATGTTGCTCTACCCCGACTACAAGAAAGCGTTTGACTTAACAACATATGCTTCGTCCTTTGGTCTAGGGGCAGTCCTATCACAAGGTGGAAAACCAATAACTATGATATCAAGGGCATTGAAAGATAGAGAACTTATCTTTCCAACAAATGAAAGGGAATTAATTGCTATACTTTGGGCCTTGAAAAACCTCCAAAATTATCTGTACGGAGTAAAAAATTTAAATATCTTTACGGATCATCAGCCTCTGACGTTAGCAGTATCTGATCGTTGGAAAGATTTTATAGACGAGTATAACGCAAAGATCTATTAAAAGCCAGGGAAGGAAAATTACGTCGCTGACTCGCTATCGCGGCATAATAGAGCCACAATGCGCAGTGAAATATCGCTCACGTACACCATAGAAACATCAGACAAACCAATCAATTGTTACCGAAACTAAATTATAATAGTAGAAAATAAAGTAGCTTCCGATCGTGCAGTCATCGTGTTCGGTGGAAAAATCCTACATACAATTCACTTCTCAAACAGAGACTCGTTAATCGAAAGAGCTTACGATGTAGTCAAAAAGGACGTCGGTAATGCAATTCTTTGCGAGTTGCCGGTACTGACATTCATACAACATAAACTAATAGAAACTTTCCCAACAACAATATTTCGATACACAAAACATATAGTAAATGACATTGTTGACAAAAACGAACAAAAGGAAATAATTGTAACAGAACACAATCGAGCTCATAGAGCAGCTCAAGAAAACGTAAAACTGATGTTACAAAACTATTTCTTTCCAAAAATGACAAAACTAGCAAACGAAGGTGTTTCAAATTGCAAAATTTCTAAAACAGCTAAGTACAACCGTCACAAACAAAAACAAATACTTGGAGAAACACCCATACCTTTCTATGTTGCAGAAATGCTACACATTGACGTATATTCAACCGATAAATAACACTTCCTTACATGCATAGACAAATTTTTAAAATTCGCAATCGTTCAACCCATTGCCTCAAGGACAATTATTGACATACAATCGGCAATTTTATAACTTGTAAATTTTTACCGACATATCAAGACGATCTATTGCGATAATGAGCCCTCCATAAAGTCTGAAGCAATAAAATCACTGCTAAGCAACCAGTCTAACATCCAAATCGTAAATTCCCCACCACTTCATCGTACATCGAACGGGCAAGTCGAGAGATTTCATAGCAACCTCAGTGACATCGCAAGATGCCTAACAGCTCAAAGGAAAATTACTGATACTGTCGAAACGATACCTCAAGCAACTATCGAATACAACAACACAGTTCACTCAGTAACATACAAACGTCCAATCGACATAATCCACTCATCCTCCCCTGAACTTGAAATAGAAATAAGAAATAAAGTTCAAAAGGGACAACAACTTCAAATAAACGGAGTAAATGAGGCAAGATATGACAGACAATTTCAAATAGGGAAAAATGTAAGGGAATAAACTGACACCCCTGTACAACAAAAATAAAATTGACGCAGAATTGGGGACAACAGTCTTAATAAAAGGGAAGGTGGTCCACAAAGACAATCTGAGATAAACAAAAACATTAAATTCCCTTTTTCATCTTTTTATTATTTGAACTATAATTCTTTTTGCCACAATGATAACGGCAAAACTTACCGACTATACTAACACAGATCTCAGAAAGATACGTAACCATTTGGAAGGATTTTCAATATCTAAAACACTCAACTAATCTTACTCTATACTCAGCAATAGTAAAAGACACAGAAGAATTAAGAATCCATTTTCTACGATCCAACATGAGACAGATATTAGACGCAGATATACAACATATAGAAACTCTAATAGCCACAGTAAATATCTATCATACACATACTAGGAGTACTAATACGTTAGGCACCGTACTAAAAGTCGTAGCCGGCACACCAGACTTCAATGACTTCGAGAAACTTAAATTTACACAGAAAGAACTTGTAGAATCAGAAAATAGGCAAAAAACTATAAATACAAAAATGCAAGAACAAATAAATAAACTAACCAACACAGTAAACCTTTTAATAAAAGATACAAAAACAAAGCAAATAGACACGGAATATTTGTATGAAACACTGCTTTCAAGAAACAGAATAATTACTTCAGAATTAGAAACCTATGTAATGCTATCAGTAATACTTGCAAAAGTTGGAATTGTAAACCCCTCCATATTGGTTTCCACTGACTTAAAAAATATTATTAATGAACACCCCATAAATGTTGCTAAACAACAATTTTCAACATTTTATTGTAAGATACCCTAAGCCTAACATAGTATGTAAAAAAATAGCCGTATACCCTGTTCAACACAATGACATTATAGTAAATTTCGCCGAAGACTACAATATAGCTGATTGTGGCAACCATGTGCTACCGCACAGTGTTCAACTCGACCCAACCATCTTGAACCTCTAACCATCATCGACGATGGCGTCATCATCATCAACGACAGAACAGCTATAGTCAACGAGCTAATGGTGAAAGGGACATTCTTCCTTACCTTAGGACGTCATTCACCGAGGACGTCATTCACCTAAGTGGGGGAGGAGTTAACACAACTGATCAGCAGAACATAAACATTCAGGCTGATTACGCATCGTCAGCATAAACGTCTACGACTCTAGCCATTCCGAGCGGGTATTGCACAACAGCGACAGAAGCTCCAACGCGCAACGATGTTGTTGCCGAGCGAAATACGATTCCTCGCATAATATGCAATTCAGCGTTTTGAGGGCTTATTGCTAGCTTTGATGATAAGAATTTATGTCACTGGAGTTGAGTTGATGTTTGAGAATAAAGAAGGTCGGTCATCGCCACGGAATTATTCAGGTTTTCTCATTACGCGCAACACCGCGTGTTTACCCTTTACAGACACAAAGTAATAAAATCGCTACGTCGTATGTGTTAATCTACTTAAGTATTAAAAACTGAAATTGAATAATTGGCGCCCAACATAAAAAAATCGAATCCTCTAAATATTAAAACCCAAGTTCAAGAAGTGAGTGTGAAAGTGAAAAAGCAAACCACAGTCACACACACGCAAGACTCAGTGCACCACACGTCACGAAGCACACGTCACGAAGCAAAAAGAAGAAAAAACACACAGAATTCGGTGTCACAGAAAAGAAGAAAAAAAAACACTCACAACCTACAGTGAAGACATTCAACAAAAAAGACAACCATCAGCAAAAGCACCCTACTGAGCGACCGAATAAGTGAATCCATCAGCGGAGAACAAATCCAACAGGACACACAACCTCAAGCGAAGACATCAAGCAGGCTACACAACGAAGCAGTTTACCAACGAAGAAAATAGTGCAAAAGCTCTACTAATATAACATAAAAACATGTGAGTAGGGCGTTCATTAAAAAAAAAAAAAAAATAAGAAAAGTCAAATTATTAAAATTAAACTAAAATATCATTCCAACCTTTGAATATTAATTACTAATAAAATACGCAATACACAAAATTCCTTGCATGCTATGAAGCCCGTATAATACTAACATCATTGCCACCATTACAACAGAAAATGAGGATCCCATATATTCTAAATTATATCCATACCCAATGGGCGTATCGGAATTCGTTAACACAGAAACTCAAGATCTGTCAAAAAATGATATAATACGTCCGTCTCGGTCACCATACAATAAACCCGTTTGGGTTGTAGATAAAAAAGGTACCGATGAACACGGAAGAAAAATGGAAACGTTTAGTAATAGACTTCAGAAAATTAAGCCAATAAACAATATATGAGAAATACCCCATTCCCAATATAGCCTCTATTTTATCCAACTTAGGCACAGCATAGTATTTTACAACCCTAGATTTGAAATCCGGATTCCACCAGATTTTACTTGCTGAAAAGGATAGAGAAAAAACAGCCTTTTCCATAGGAAGTGGAAAGTATGCCTTTGTAGGGTCCCTTTTGGCCTGAAAAATGCACCCAGTATTTTTCAGAGAGCTATTGACGATGTGCTCGGAGAGCAAATCGGAAAATCTTGTTACGTTAACGTTGATGACGTAATCATTTTTTCTGAAAACATGGAAAACCATGTCAAGCATATCGCCTGGGTCTTAGATAAGCTATACGAGGCCAACATGAGAGTTTCGCTAGAAAATATATATAGTATAAAGACATGTCAAAGTAAAGTTGAAGCGATTTGTAACTACGAATTACCAACACCTCTGTTTAATGTCAGATCATTGCTTGGATTCGCAAGCTTCTATAGGTGTTTTATCAAGGACTTTGCGTCTATAGCAAAACCTATGAGCGATATCTTAAAAGGCGAAAATGGCAAAGTGACCGCCAGACAATCAAAAAAAAATACCAGTCAAATTCGACGAATGTCAACACACGGCATTTGAGAAACTAAAAGAGGTTCATGCATCCGAAAATGTAATGTTGCTCTACCCCGACTACAAGAAAGCGTTTGGCTTAACAACATATGCTTCGTCCTTTGGTCTAGGGGCAGTCCTATTACAAGGTGGAAAACCAATCACTATGATATCAAGGACATTGAAAGATAGAGAACTTATCTTTCCAACAAATGAAAGGGAATTAATTGCTATACTTTGGGCCTTGAAAAACCTCCAAAATTATCTGTACGGAGTAAAAAATTTAAATATCTTTACGGATCATCAGCCTCTGACGTTAGCAGTATCTGATCGTTGGAAAGATTTTATAGACGAGTATAACGCAAAGATCTATTAAAAGCCAGGGAAGGAAAATTACGTCGCTGACTCCCTATCGCGGCATAACAGAGCCACAATGCGCAGTGAAATATCGCTCACGTACACCATAGAAACATCAGACAAACCAATCAATTGTTACCGAAACTAAATTATAATAGTAGAAAATAAAGTAGCTTCCGATCGTGCAGTCATCGTGTTTGGTGGAAAAATCCTACATACAATTCACTTCTCAAACAGAGACTCGTTAATCGAAAGAGCTTACGATGTAGTCAAAAAGGACGTCGGTAATGCAATTCTTTGCGAGTTGCCGGTACTGACATTCATACAACATAAACTAATAGAAACTTTCCCAACAACAATATTTCGATACACAAAACATATAGTAAATGACATTGTTGACAAAAACGAACAAAAGGAAATAATTGTAACAGAACACAATCGAGCTCATAGAGCAGCTCAAGAAAACGTAAAACTGATGTTACAAAACTATTTCTTTCCAAAAATGACAAAACTAGCAAACGAAGGTGTTTCAAATTGCAAAATTTGTAAAACAGCTAAGTACAACCGTCACACACAAAAACAAATACTTGGAGAAACACCCATACCTTTCTATGTTGCAGAAATGCTACACATTGACGTATATTCAACCGATAAATAACACTTCCTTACATGCATAGACAAATTTTTAAAATTCGCAATCGTTCAACCCATTGCCTCAAGGACAATTATTGACATACAATCGGCAATTTTATAACTTGTAAATTTTTACCGACATATCAAGACGATCTATTGCGATAATGAGCCCTCCATAAAGTCTGAAGCAATAAAATCACTGCTAAGCAACCAGTCTAACATCCAAATCGTAAATTCCCCACCACTTCATCGTACATCGAACGGGCAAGTCGAGAGATTTCATAGCAACCTCAGTGACATCGCAAGATGCCTAACAGCTCAAAGGAAAATTACTGATACTGTCGAAACGATACCTCAAGCAACTATCGAATACAACAACACAGTTCACTCAGTAACATACAAACGTCCAATCGACATAATCCACTCATCCTCCCCTGAACTTGAAATAGAAATAAGAAATAAAGTTCAAAAGGGACAACAACTTCAAATAAACGGAGTAAATGAGGCAAGATATGACAGACAATTTCAAATAGGGAAAAATGTAAGGGAATAAACTGACACCCCTGTACAACAAAAATAAAATTGACGCAGAATTGGGGACAACAGTCTTAATAAAAGGGAAGGTGGTCCACAAAGACAATCTGAGATAAACAAAAACATTAAATTCCCTTTTTCATCTTTTTATTATTTGAACTATAATTCTTTTTGCCACAATGATAACGGCAAAACTTACCGACTATACTAACACAGATCTCAGAAAGATACGTAACCATTTGGAAGGATTTTCAATATCTAAAACACTCAACTAATCTTACTCTATACTCAGCAATAGTAAAAGACACAGAAGAATTAAGAATCCATTTTCTACGATCCAACATGAGACAGATATTAGACGCAGATATACAACATATAGAAACTCTAATAGCCACAGTAAATATCTATCATACACATACTAGGAGTACTAATACGTTAGGCACCGTACTAAAAGTCGTAGCCGGCACACCAGACTTCAATGACTTCGAGAAACTTAAATTTACACAGAAAGAACTTGTAGAATCAGAAAATAGGCAAAAAACTATAAATACAAAAATGCAAGAACAAATAAATAAACTAACCAACACAGTAAACCTTTTAATAAAAGATACAAAAACAAAGCAAATAGACACGGAATATTTGTATGAAACACTGCTTTCAAGAAACAGAATAATTACTTCAGAATTAGAATCCTATGTAATGCTATCAGTAATACTTGCAAAAGTTGGAATTGTAAACCCCTCCATATTGGTTTCCACTGACTTAAAAAATATTATTAATGAACACCCCATAAATGTTGCTAAACAACAATTTTCAACATTTTATTGTAAGATACCCTAAGCCTAACATAGTATGTAAAAAAATAGCCGTATACCCTGTTCAACACAATGACATTATAGTAAATTTCGCCGAAGACTACAATATAGCTGATTGTGGCAACCATGTGCTACCGCACAGTGTTCAACTCGACCCAACCATCTTGAACCTCTAACCATCATCGACGATGGCGTCATCATCATCAACGACAGAACAGCTATAGTCAACGAGCTAATGGTGAAAGGGACATTCTTCCTTACCTTAGGACGTCATTCACCGAGGACGTCATTCACCTAAGTGGGGGAGGAGTTAACACAACTGATCAGCAGAACATAAACATTCAGGCTGATTACGCATCGTCAGCATAAACGTCTACGACTCTAGCCATTCCGAGCGGGTATTGCACAACAGCGACAGAAGCTCCAACGCGCAACGATGTTGTTGCCGAGCGAAATACGATTCCTCGCATAATATGCAATTCAGCGTTTTGAGGGCTTATTGCTAGCTTTGATGATAAGAATTTATGTCACTGGAGTTGAGTTGATGTTTGAGAATAAAGAAGGTCGGTCATCGCCACGGAATTATTCAGGTTTTCTCATTACGCGCAACACCGCGTGTTTACCCTTTACAGACACAAAGTAATAAAATCGCTACGTCATATGTGTTAATCTACTTAAGTATTAAAAACTGAAATTAAATAATTGGCGCCCAACATAAAAAAATCGAATCCTCTAAATATTAAAACCCAAGTTCAAGAAGTGAGTGTGAAAGTGAAAAAGCAAACCGCAGTCACACACACGCAAGACTCAGTGCACCACACGTCACGAAGCACACGTCACGAAGCAAAAAGAAGAAAAAACACACAGAATTCGGTGTCACAGAAGAGAAGAAAAAAAAAACACTCACAACCTACAGTGAAGACATTCAACAAAAAAGACAACCATCAGCAAAAGCACCCTACTGAGCAACCGAATAAGTGGATCCATCAGCGGAGAACAAATCCAACAGGACACACAACCTCAAGCGAAGACATCAAGCAGGCTACACAACGAAGCAGATTACTAACGAAGCAGTTTACCAGCGAAACAGTAACCAACGAAGTAGTTTATTAACGAAGCAGTATACCAGCGAAGCAGTACACAACAAAGCAGTTTACCAACGAAGATAACAGTGCAACAGCTCTACTAATATAACATAAGAACATGTGAGTAGGGCGTTCATTAAAAAAAATAAATAAATAAGAAAAGTCAAATTATTAAAATTAAACCAAAATATCATTCCAACCTTTGAATATTAATTACTAATAAAATACGCAATACACAAAATTCCTTGCATTCTATGAAGCGCTCCCGTATAATACTAACATCATTGCCACCATTACAACAGAAAATGAGGATCCCATATATTCTAAATTATATCCATACCCAATGGGCGTATCGGAATTCGTTAACACAGAAACTCAAGATCTGTCAAAAAATGATATAATACGTCCGTCTCGGTCACCATACAATAAACCCGTTTGGGTTGTAGATAAAAAAGGTACCGATGAACACGGAAGAAAACGGAAACGTTTAGTAATAGACTTCAGAAAATTAAACCAAAAAACAATAGATGAGAAAAACCCCATTCCCAATATAGCCTCTATTTTATCCAACTTAGGCACAGCAAAGTATTTTACAACCCTAGATTTGAAATCCGGATTCCACCAGATTTTACTTGCTGAAAAGGACAGAGAAAAAACAGCCTTTTCCATAAGAAGTGGAAAGTATGACTTTTGTAGGGTCCCTTTTGGCCTGAAAAATGCACCCAGTATTTTTCAGAGAGCTATTGACGATGTGCTCGGAGAGCAAATCGGAAAATCTTGTTACGTTAACGTTGATGACGTAATCATTTTTTCTGAAAACATGGAAAACCTGTCAAGCATATCGCCTGGGTCTTAGATAAGCTATACGAGGGCAACATGAGAGTTTCGCCAGAAAAGTCACACTTTTTCAAAAAAAAGTGTGGAACATCTAGGTTTCGTGGTCTCAAGTAATGGTATAAAGACATGTCCAAGTAAAGTTGGAGCGACTTGTAACTACGAATTACCAACATCTCTGTTTAATGTCAGATCATTGCTTGGATTCGCAAGCTTCTTTAGGTGTTTTATCAAGGACTTCGCGTCTATAGCAAAACCTATAAGCGATATCTTAAAAGGCGAAAATGGCAAAGTGAGCGCCAGACAATCAAAAAAAAATACCAGTCAAATTCGACGAAAGTCAACACACGGCATTTGAGAAACTAAAAGAGGTTCATGCATCCGAAAATGTAATGTTGCTCTACCCCGACTACAAGAAAGCGTTTGGCTTAACAACATATGCTTCGTCCTTTGGTCTAGGGGCAGTCCTATTACAAGGTGGAAAACCAATCACTATGATATCAAGGACATTGAAAGATAGAGAACTTATCTTTCCAACAAATGAAAGGGAATTACTTGCTATAGTTTGGGCGTTGAAAAACCTCCGAAATTATCTGTACGGAGTAAAAAATTTAAATATCTTTACGGGCCATCAGCTTAAACCGTTTGCAGTATCTGACCACAATTTTATAGAGGAGTTTAACGCAAACACCTATTATAACCCAGGGAAGGAAAATTACGTCGCTGACTCGCTATCGCGGCATAACAGAGCCACAATGCACAGTGAAATATCGCTCACGTACACCATAGAAACAACAGACAAACCAATCAACTGTTACCGAAACTAAATTATAATAGTAGAAAAAAAATTAGCTTCCGATCGTGCAGTCATCGTGTTCGGTGGAAAAATCCTACAAACAATTCACTTCTCAAACAGAGACTCGTTAATCGAAAGAGCTTACGATGTAGTCAAAAAGGACGTCGGTAATGCAATTCTTTGCGAGTTGCCGGTACTGACATTCATACAACATAAACTAATAGAAACTTTCCCAACAACAATATTTCGATACACAAAACATATAGTAAATGACATTGTTGACAAAAACGAACAAAAGGAAATAATTGTAACAGAACACAATCGAGCTCATAGAGCAGCTCAAGAAAACGTAAAACTGATGTTACAAAACTATTTCTTTCCAAAAATGACAAAACTAGCAAACGAAGGTGTTTCAAATTGCAAAATTTCTAAAACAGCTAAGTACAACCGTCACACACAAAAACAAATACTTGGAGAAACACCCATACCTTCCTATGTGGGTGAAATGCTACACATTGAAGTATATTCAACCGATACATAACACTTCCTTACATGCATAGACAAATTTTCAAAATTCGCAATCGTTCAACCCATTGCCTCAAGGACAATAATTGACATACAATCGGCAATTTTATAACTTGTAAATTTTTACCGACATATCAAGACGGTCTATTGCGATAATGAGCCCTCCATAAAGTCTGAAACAATAAAATCACAATAAAATCATAGCAACCTCAGTGACATCGCAAGATGCCTAACAGCTCAAAGGAAAATTACTGATACTGTTGAAACGATATCTCAAGTAACTATCGAATACAACAACACAGTTCACTCAGTAACATACAAACGTCCAATCGACATAATCCACTCATCCTCCCCTGAACTTGAAATAGAAATAAGAAATAAAGTTCAAAAGGGACAACAACTTCAAATAAACGGAGTAAATGAGGCAAGATATGACAGACAATTTCAAATAGGCGATACGGTTCCTGTAAAAACCAACAGACGTTTAGGGAATAAAATGACACCCCTGTACAACAAAAATAAAATTGACGCAAAATTGGGGACAACAGTCTTAATAAAAGGGAAGGTGGTCCACAAAGACAATCTGAGATAAACAAAAACATTAAATTCCTTTTTTCATCTTTTTAGGATTTGAACTATAATTCTTTTTGCCACAATGATAACGGCAAAACTTACCGACTATTCTAACACAGACTACATACCGATCTCAGAAAAATACGTAACCATTTGGAAGGATTTTCAATATCTAAAACACTCAACTAATCTTACTCTATACTCAGCAATAGTAAAAGACACAGAATCCATTTTCCACGATCCAACATGAGACAGATATTAGACGCAGATATACAACATATAGAAACACTAATAGCCACAGTAAATATCCATCATACACATACTAGGAGTATTAATACGTTAGGCACCGTTCTAAAAGTCGTAGCCGGCACACCAGACTTCAATGACTTCGAGAAACTTAAATTTACACAGAAAGAACTTGTAGAGTTAGAAAATAGGCAAAAAACTATAAATACAAAAATGCAAGAACAAATAAATAAACTAACCAACACAGTAAACCTTTTAATAAAAGATACAAAAACAAAGCATATAGACACGGAATATTTGTGTGAAACACTGCTTTCAAGAATCAGAATAATTACTTCAGAATTAGAAACCTTAATGCTATCAGTAATACTTGCAAAAGTTAGAATTGTAAGCCCCTCCATATGGGTTTCCACTGACTTAAAAAATATTATTAATGAACACCCCATAAATGTTGCTAAACAACAATTTTCAACATTTTATTGTAAGATACCCTAAGCCTAACATAGTATGTAAAAAAATAGCCGTATACCCTGTTCAACACAATGACATTATAGTAAATTTCGCCGAAGACTACAATATAGCTGATTGTGGCAACCATGTGGTACCGCACAGTGTTCAACTCGACCCAACCATCTTGAACCTCTAACCATCATCGACGATGGCGTCATCATCATCAACGACAGAACAGCTATAGTCAACGAGCTAATGGTGAAAGGGACATTCTTCCTTACCTTAGGACGTCATTCACCGAGGACGTCATTCACCTAAGTGGGGGAGGAGTTAACACAACTGATCAGCAGAACATAAACATTCAGGCTGATTACGCATCGTCAGCATAAACGCCTACGACTCTAGCCATTCCGAGCGGGTATTGCACAACAGCGACAGAAGCTCCAACGCGCAACGATGTTGTTGCCGAGCGAAATACGATTCCTCGCATAATATGCAATTCAGCGTTTTGAGGGCTTATTGCTAGCTTTGATGATAAGAATTTATGTCACTGGAGTTGAGTTGATGTTTGAGAATAAAGAAGGCCGGTCATCTCCACGGAATTATTCAGGTTTTCTCATTACGCGCAACACCGCGTGTTTACCCTTTACAGACACAAAGTAATAAAATCGCTACGTCATATGTGTTAATCTACTTAAGTATTAAAAACTGAAATTAAATAATTGGCGCCCAACATAAAAAAATCGAATCCTCTAAATATTAAAACCCAAGTTCAAGAAGTGAGTGTGAAAGTGAAAAAGCAAACCGCAGTCACACACACGCAAGACTCAGTGCACCACACGTCACGAAGCAGATTCAAAAAAGAAGAAAAAACACACAGAATTCGGTGCCACAGAAGAGAAGAAAAAAAAAACACTCACAACCTACAGTGAAGACATTCAACAAAAAAGACAACCATCAGCAAAAGCACCCTACTGAGCAACCGAATAAGTGGATCCATCAGCGGAGAACAAATCCAACAGGACACACAACCTCAAGCGAAGACATCAAGCAGGCTACACAACGAAGCAGATTACTAACGAAGCAGTTTACCAGCGAAACAGTAACCAACGAAGTAGTTTATTAACGAAGCAGTATACCAGCGAAGCAGTACACAACAAAGCAGTTTACCAACGAAGATAACAGTGCAACAGCTCTACTAATATAACATAAGAACATGTGAGTAGGGCGTTCATTAAAAAAAATAAATAAATAAGAAAAGTCAAATTATTAAAATTAAACCAAAATATCATTCCAACCTTTGAATATTAATTACTAATAAAATACGCAATACACAAAATTCCTTGCATTCTATGAAGCGCTCCCGTATAATACTAACATCATTGCCACCATTACAACAGAAAATGAGGATCCCATATATTCTAAATTATATCCATACCCAATGGGCGTATCGAAATTCGTTAACACAGAAACTCAAGATCTGTCAAAAAATGATATAATACGTCCGTCTCGGTCACCATACAATAAACCCGTTTGGGTTGTAGATAAAAAAGGTACCAATGAACACGGAAGAAGACGGAAACGTTTAGTAATAGACTTCAAAAAATTAAAACAAAAAACAATAGATGAGAAAAACCCCATTCCCAACATAGCCTCTATTTTATCCAACTTAGGCACAGCAAAGTATTTTACAACCCTAGATTTGAAATCCGGATTCCACCAGATTTTACTTGCTGAAAAGGACAGAGAAAAAACAGCCTTTTCCATAGGAAGTGGAAAGTATGACTTTTGTAGGGTCCCTTTTGGCCTGAAAAATGCACCCAGTATTTTTCAGAGAGCTATTGACGATGTGCTCGGAGAGCAAATCGGAAAATCTTGTTACGTTTACGATGATGACGCAATAATTTTTTCTGAAAACATGGAAAACCTGTCAAGCAAATCGCCTAGGTCACGCCAGAAAAGTCACACTTTTTCAAAAAAAAGTGTGGAACATCTAGGTTTCGTGGTCTCAAGTAATGGTATAAAGACATGTCCAAGTAAAGTTGAAGCGACTTGTAACTACGAATTACCAACATCTCTGTTTAATGTCAGATCATTGCTTGGATTCGCAAGCTTCTATAGGTGTTTTATCAGGGACTTCGCGTCTATAGCAAAACCTATAAGCGATATCTTAAAAGGCGAAAATGGCAAAGTGAGCGCCAGACAATCAAAAAAAATACCAGTCAAATTCGACGAAAGTCAACACACGGCATTTGAGAAACTAAAAGAGGTTCATGCATCCGAAAATGTAATGTTGCTCTACCCCGACTACAAGAAAGCGTTTGACTTAAGAACATATGCTTCGTCCTTTGGTCTAGGGGCAGTCCTATCACAAGGTGGAAAACCAATAACTATGATATCAAGGACATTGAAAGATAGAGAACTTATCTTTCCAACAAATGAAAGGGAATTACTTGCTATAGTTTGGGCCTTGAAAAACCTCCGAAATTATCTGTACGGAGTAAAAAATTTAAATATCTTTACGGACCATCGGTCTCAACCGTTTGCACTATCGGACCACAATCAAACGCAAAAATCAGGGGTTGGAAAGATTTTTTAGACGAGTATAACGCAAACATCTATTAAAAGCCAGGGAAGGAAAATTACGTCGCTGACTCGCTATCGCGTCATAACAGAGCCACAATGCACAGTGAAATATCGCTCACGTACACCATAGAAACAACAGACAAACCAATCAACCCTTTCCGAAACTAAATTATAATAGTAGAAAATAAAGTAGCTTCCGATCGTAGAGTAATCGTGTTCGGTGGAAAAATCCTACATACAATTCACTTCTCAAACAGAGACTCGTTAATCGAAAGAGCTTACGATGTACTCAAAAAGGACGTCGGTAATGCAATTCTTTGCGAGTTGCCGGTACTGACATTCATACAACATAAACTAAAAGAAACTTTCCCAACAACAATATTTCGATACACAAAACATATAGTAAATGACATTGTTGATAAAAACGAACAAAAGGAAATAATTGTAACAGAACACAATCGAGCTCATAGAGCAGCTCAAGAAAACGTAAAACAGATGTTACAAAACTATTTCTTTCCAAAAATGACAAAACTAGCAAACAAAGGTGTTTCAAATTGCAAAATTTCTAAAACAGCTAAGTACAATCGTCACCCACAAAAACAAATACTTGGAGAAACACCCATACCTTCCTATATGTGTGAAATGCTACACATTGACGTATATTCAACCGATAAATAACACTTTCTTACATGCATAGACAAATTTTCAAAATTCGCAATCGTTCAACCCATTGCCTCAAGGACAATAATTGACATACAATCGCCAATTTTATAACTTGTAAATTTTTACCGACATATCAAGACGATCTATTGCGATAATGAGCCCTCCATAAAGTCTGAAAAAATAAAATCACTGCTAAGCAAACAGTATAACATCCAAATCGTAAATTTCCCACCCCTTCATAGTACATCGAACGGGCAAGTCGAGAGATTTCATAGCAACCTCAGTGACATCGCAAGATGCCTAACAGCTCAAAGGAAAATTACTGATACTGTTGAAACGATACCTCAAGCAACTATCGAATACAACAACACAGTTCACTCAGTAACATACAAACGTCCAATCGACATAATCCACTCATCCTCCCCTGAACTTGAAATAGAAATAAGAAATAAAGTTCAAAAGGGACAACAACTTCAAATAAACGGAGTAAATGAGGCAAGATATGACAGACAATTTCAAATAGGCGATACGGTTCCTGTAAAAACCAACAGACGTTTAGGGAATAAACTGACACCCCTGTACAACAAAAATAAAATTGACGCAGAATTGGGGACAACAGTCTTAATAAAAGGGAAGGTGGTCCACAAAGACAATCTGAGATAAACAAAAACATTAAATTCCTTTTTTCATCTTTTTAGGATTTTAACTATAATTCTTTTTGCCACAATGATAACGGCAAAACTTACCGACTATTCTAACACAGACTACATACCGATCTCAGACAGATACGTAACCATTTGGACGGATTTTCAATATCTAAAACACTCAACTAATCTTACTCTATGCTCAGCAATAGTAAAAGACACAGAAGAATTAAGAATCCATTTTCTACGATCCAACATGAGACAGATATTAGACGCAGATATACAACATATAGAAACTCTAATAGCCACAGTAAATATCCATCATGCACATACTAGGAGTATTAATACGTTAGGCACCGTTCTTAAAGTCGTAGCCGGCACACCAGACTTCAATGACTTCGAGAAACTTAAATTTACACAGAAAGAACTTGTAGAGTTAGAAAATAGGCAAAAAACTATAAATACAAAAATGCAATAACAAATAAAAAAAATAAACCAACACAGTAAACCTTTTAATAAAAGATACAAAAACAAAGCAAATAAACACGGAATATTTGTATGAAACACTGCTTTCAAGAATCAGAATAATTACTTCAGAATTAGAAACCTTAATGCTATCAGTAATACTTGCAAAAGTTAGAATTGTAAACCCCTCCATATTGGTTTCCACTGACTTAAAAAATATTATTAATGAACACCCCATAAATGTTGCTAAACAACAATTTTCAACATTTTATTGTAAGATACCCTAAGCCTAACATAGTATGTAAAAAAATAGCCGTATACCCTGTTCAACACAATGACATTATAGTAAATTTCGCCGAAGACTACAATATAGCTGATTGTGGCAACCATGTGGTACCGCACAGTGTTCAACTCGACCCAACCATCTTGAACCTCTAACCATCATCGACGATGACGTCATCATCATCAACGACAGAACAGCTATAGTCAACGAGCTAATGGTGAAAGGGACATTCTTCCTTACCTTAGGACGTCATTCACCGAGGACGTCATTCACCTTAGTGGGGGAGGAGTTAACACAACTGATCAGCAGAACATAAACATTCAGGCTGATTACGCATCGTCAGCATAAATGTCTACGACTCTAGCCATTCCGAGCGGGTATTGCACAACAGCGACAGAAGCTCCAACGCGCAACGATGTTGTTGCCGAGCGAAATACGATTCCTCGCATAATATGCAATTCAGCGTTTTGAGGGCTTATTGCTAGCTTTGATGATAAGAATTTATGTCACTGGAGTTGAGTTGATGTTTGAGAATAAAGAAGGTCGGTCATCGCCACGGAATTATTCAGGTTTTCTCATTACGCGCAACACCGCGTGTTTACCCTTTACAGACACAAAGTAATAAAATCGCTACGTCGTATGTGTTAATCTACTTAAGTATTAAAAACTGAAATTGAATAATTGGCGCCCAACATAAAAAAATCGAATCCTCTAAATATTAAAACCCAAGTTCAAGAAGTGAGTGTGAAAGTGAAAAAGCAAACCACAGTCACACACACGCAAGACTCAGTGCACCACACGTCACGAAGCACACGTCACGAAGCAAAAAGAAGAAAAAACACACAGAATTCGGTGTCACAGAAAAGAAGAAAAAAAAACACTCACAACCTACAGTGAAGACATTCAACAAAAAAGACAACCATCAGCAAAAGCACCCTACTGAGCGACCGAATAAGTGAATCCATCAGCGGAGAACAAATCCAACAGGACACACAACCTCAAGCGAAGACATCAAGCAGGCTACACAACGAAGCAGTTTACCAACGAAGAAAATAGTGCAACAGCTCTACTAATATAACATAAGAACATGTGAGTAGGGCGTTCATTAAAAAAAAATAAATAAATAAGAAAAGTCAAATTATTAAAATTAAACCAAAATATCATTCCAACCTTTGAATATTAATTACTAATAAAATACGCAATACACAAAATTCCTTGCATGCTATGAAGCCCGTATAATACTAACATCATTGCCACCATTACAACAGAAAATGAGGATCCCATATATTCTAAATTATATCCATACCCAATGGGCGTATCGGAATTCGTTAACACAGAAACTCAAGATCTGTCAAAAAATGATATAATACGTCCGTCTCGGTCACCATACAATAAACCCGTTTGGGTTGTAGATAAAAAAGGTACCGATGAACACGGAAGAAAACGGAAACGTTTAGTAATAGACTTCAAAAAATTAAACCAAAAAACAATAGATGAGAAAAACCCCATTCCCAACATAGCCTCTATTTTATCCAACTTAGGCACAGCAAAGTATTTTACAACCCTTGATTTGAAATCCGGATTCCACCAGATTTTACTTGCTGAAAAGGACAGAGAAAAAACAGCATTTTCCATAGGAAGTGGAAAGTATGACTTTTGTAGGGTCCCTTTTGGCCTGAAAAATGCACCCAGTATTTTTCAGAGAGCTATTGACGAAGTGCTCGGAGAGCAAATCGGAAAACCTTGTTACGTTTACGATGATGACGCAATAATTTTTTCTGAAAACATGGAAAACCAGTCAAGCAAATCGCCTGGGTCACGCCAGAAAAGTCACACTTTTTCAAAAAGAAAGTGTAGAAAATCTAGGTTTCGTGGTCTCAAGTAATGGTATAAAGACATGTCCAAGTAAAGTTGAAGCGACTTGTAACTACGAATTACCAACATCTCTGTTTAATGTCAGATCATTGCTTGGATTCGCAAGCTTCTATAGGTGTTTTATCAAGGACTTCGCGTCTATAGCAAAACCTATAAGCGATATCTTAAAAGGCGAAAATGGCAAAGTGAGCGCCAGACAATCAAAAAAAAATACCAGTCAAATTCGACGAAAGTCAACACACTTCATTTGAGAAACTAAAAGAGGTTCATGCATCCGAAAATGTAATGTTGCTCTACCCCGACTACAAGAAAGCGTTTGACTTAACAACATATGCTTCGTCCTTTGGTCTAGGGGCAGTCCTATCACAAGGTGGAAAACCAATAACTATGATATCAAGGGCATTGAAAGATAGAGAACTTATCTTTCCAACAAATGAAAGGGAATTAATTGCTATAGTTTGGGCCTTGAAAAACCTCCGAAATTATCTGTACGGAGTAAAAAATTTAAATATCTTTACGGACCATCGGTCTCAACCGTTTGCACTATCGGACCACAATCAAACGCAAAAATCAGGGGTTGGAAAGATTTTATAGACGATTATAACGCAAACATCTATTACAAGCCAGGGAAGGAAAATTACGTCGGTGACTCGCTATCGCGTCATAACAGAGCCACAATGCACAGTGAAATATCGCTCACGTACACCATAGAAACAACAGACAAACCAATCAACCCTTTCCGAAACTAAATTATAATAGTAGAAAATAAAGTAGCTTCCGATCGTAGAGTAATCGTGTTCGGTGGAAAAATCCTACATACAATTCACTTCTCAAACTGAGACTCGTTAATCGAAAGAGCTTACGATGTACTCAAAAAGGACGTCGTTAATGCAATTCTTTGCGAGTTGCCGGTACTGACATTCATACAACATAAACTAAAAGAAACTTTCCCAACAACAATATTTCGATACACAAAACATATAGTAAATGACATTGTTGATAAAAACGAACAAAAGGAAATAATTGTAACAGAACACAATCGAGCTCATAGAGCAGCTCAAGAAAACGTAAAACAGATGTTACAAAACTATTTCTTTCCAAAAATGACAAAACTAGCAAACAAAGGTGTTTCAAATTGCAAAATTTCTAAAACAGCTAAGTACAATCGTCACCCACAAAAACAAATACTTGGATAAACACCCATACCTTCCTATATGTGTGAAATGCTACACATTGACGTATATTCAACCGATAAATAACACTTCCTTACATGCATAGACAAATTTTCAAAATTCGCAATCGTTCAATCCATTGCCTCAAGGACAATAATTGACATACAATCGGCAATTTTATAACTTGTAAATTTTTACCGACATATCAAGACGATCTATTGCGATAATGAGCCCTCCATAAAGTCTGAAACAATAAAATCACTGCTAAGCAAACAGTTTAACATCCAAATCGTTAATTCCCCACCACTTCATAGTACATCGAACGGGCAAGTCGAGAGATTTCATAGCAACCTCAGTGACATCGCAAGATGCCTAACAGCTCAAAGGAAAATTACTGATACTGTTGAAACGATACCTCAAGCAACTATCGAATACAAAAACACAGTTCACTCAGTAACATACAAACGTCCAATCGACATAATCCACTCAACCTCCCCTGAACTTTAAATAAAAATAAGAAATAAAGTTCAAAAGGCACAACTTCAAATAAACAGAGTAAATGAGGCAAGATATGACAGACAATTTCAAATAGGCGATACGGTTCCTGTAAAAACCAATAGACGTTTAGGGAATAAATTGACGCTCCTGTACAACGAAAATAAAATTGACGCAGACTTGGGACAACAGTCTTAATAAAAGGGAGGGTGGTGAAAGGGACATTCTTTCTTACCTTTGACGTCATGATACCGTATATAGAAATCTCAAAAACTACGTGAGGAAATCCCCGGGACCATCGACATCTAAGCTTCTAAATATAATGAATCATCAGGAAATCCGAGGACGTCATTCACCTAAGTGGGGGAGGAGTTAACACAACTGACCAGCAGAACATAAACATTCAGGCTGATTACGCATCGTCAGCATAAATGTCTACGACACTAGCCATTCCGAGCGTCTTGAGGGCTTATTGCCAGCTTTGATGATAAGAATTTGTCACTTGAGTTTAGTTGATGTTTGAGAATAAAGAAGGTTGGTCATCGCCACGGAAATTAAATAATATACATACATATATAAATGTGTAAGTTATTTTATTTTAAGGCTTTATTAGCGATCCACAGAAGATTTACAGTAAGTTTGTTTTAATTAATAATTACTAACAACAGTTAATGCGTGTTGTTCTTGAGTGAGCTCTTTTTGATACTCCCGGTCACACGATCTAAACCAAGAGATAAAGGTTGGCCATCATAAAGCTTTTGCATTTCTGCCAATAATCGGACGCCACGTCAGCAACCACATTGAGCTTTGAGCTTTGTGTTATCACCTGAGGATAGCTTTGAGGGACCGAAGCTTCGAGTGAAAACTTTTAAAGGTCTGTATCAATTGTTTTGATAAAACTTTGGAGTTACAAAGCTTTACATGATAACTACTCCCCCCTTCAATCGGGGACGTCCTCGGCTCCGTAGAAAATGATCA